>LR738712.1:820100059-820144861 GCA_902687465.1 Secale cereale | reverse complement strand
TCGGCCGGAGTTCCGGGAGCGCGAGCCGGTGGAGGTGGGGCTGGAGGCTCTGTCCCACACGGAGCCACTACGGAGGAGGTCATCGCTTTTGGAGGTATTCCGGATCCTATGTCTGAGGGGCGACGGATGAGCAGTCGCTTCCAGGATAGGCCGGATGTTGATGATATGCAGCTGAGGTGCGCCATGCGGGCGGCTAAGCTTCGTGACATAGAGGTCACTACGGGTATCTCAGTCAACACCTCTAATTCTATTCTGCACTTTTCTGATAATGAGATTATTCATAATGCCAATCAGTTAGGAATCTCACTTGGTAGTAATGATTGTGAAATTTCAAAATCTGTTAATGATATGCTGGACCTTGAAGCGGAACGTGCCTTAGATTTGATTCGAAACGTAGCAGCAGTAAGACCGATGAACGACCAAGACATAGGTGCTCTGGGTGTGTCGGTGCTTAATAACTTTTGTGATGATCTTGCCCCATCCCTCTCTGAGGCAGAGGAGGAAGGTGGTTTATCTAACACGGGGGAGGGGGTGCAGAATATGGAGCATGCGGCTAGGACCACGGAGCCTGGTTGTGAGGATAGGGTGGGGGTTCAGCAAAAGCCTAAGCGTAAGTGGTCGCGAAAGATCTATCCCGCCTCCGCGGTGCATAGAAGTGCTAGAATCCGAACTACTAAAAAATTGCATGATGAACTATGAGAGGCATCTTTTGGAATAGCAGACGTCTGAAAGACTTGGCTAAAAGAAGGTTTCTGGCGGATGCCTCTAATGATTATCGTTTGGATTTTATCACACTTTCTGAAACTGGACGGGATAATTTTTCGCCTCAGTTCTTAAGCAATTTGGCAGGTGGTGCTGAATTTGATTGGCATTGCTTGCCCCCAAGAGGAAGATCAGGGGGAATCTTGCTCGGGGTCAGATGTGACGTTCTGGAAGTCCGTAGTGTGGTGATGGGGGATTTTGCTGTCAAATTTCGGGTTCGTTCTAAGGTTGATGGGTTCAACTGGGCTCTGGTGGCGGTATACGGGGCCGCGCAGCCGGAATTCAAACCTGATTTTTTAGCGGATCTCGTTCGCATTTGCGGGTCCGAACAGATTCCGATCTTGGTCGGGGGTGATTTCAACATTATTCGAAGGAGAGAAGAAAAGAATAATGATAACTTTGACGGCAGATGGTCGTTCATGTTTAACGCCATTATTGAAAGCTTGGATCTCAGAGAGATAGAGCTTTCGGGTAGAAAATTCACCTGGGCCAATTCCTTGCCAAATCCAACGTTTGAGAAACTGGATAGAGTCCTGGCTAGCGTTGAGTGGGAGCATAAGTACCCTCTCGTAACGGTACAAGCTTTCTCGCGCGGAGTCTCAGACCACGCACCTTTATTGGTTGACTCGGGTGAGGCAACGTATGTGGGCAATAAAAACACCTTTTCTTTCGAGTTAGCATGGTTTGAAAGAGAGGGCTTTTCTGATCTGATTGCCAGGGAATGGTCGAAAGATGTCGGAGGAAGGACGTCGATCGAGAGATGGCAAAATAAGATCAGACACTTGAGGAGTTT
Source organism: Secale cereale (assembly GCA_902687465.1). Classification (NCBI taxonomy): domain Eukaryota; kingdom Viridiplantae; phylum Streptophyta; class Magnoliopsida; order Poales; family Poaceae; genus Secale; species Secale cereale. The sequence continues at coordinate 820,143,306 of LR738712.1, read as the reverse complement.
TTACGAGGGTGGGCCAAGCATCTTAGTGGAATTTATAAGGTTGAAAAGGAACGGATCCTGACGCTTATTAATTCACTAGATCTGAAGGCAGAATCTACTATTCTAGATCCTGCGGAGCTTCATGCCAAAGTGGACGCAGAGATGAGATTGAAAGAACTCTTGCGAGAGGAGGAGTTGAAGTGGGCATTGCGAGCTAAGGTTCACAAGGTCATCCAAGGGGATGCCAACACTCAATTCTTCCATATGATTGCTAATGGCAAACATAGAAAGAAAAGGATCTTTCAACTCGAGCAAGACGAGGGGACGATTGTTGGTCAGGATAACCTAAAATTTTACATAACCAATTATTACAAGCAGCTTTTTGGGCCTCCAGAAGACAACTTTGTGTCCCTGGATGAGTCTCGGACTGAGGACGTCCCTCAACTGGCTGTGAAAGAGAACGAGGTGTTAACAACCCCATTTACTGAGAAAGAGGTGTTTGAAGCGATTTCACAGATGAAGAGCAACAAAGCTCCGGGGCCGGATGGTTTTCTGGCGGAGTTCTATAAAAGATGCTGGAATATTATTAAAGGAGATTTATTAGCGATGTTTCATGATCTCTTCGCTGGAGAGCTTCAACTGTTTCAGCTGAATTTTGGCACGATTACCCCGCTTCCGAAGAAAACAGAGGCTGTGAGGATTGAGCAGTTCAGGCCTATCTTTCTACTCAATGTTAGTTTCAAAAATTTTACCAAGGTCGGGACTAATAGGCTCACACAGATTGCGCACTCTGTGGTGCAGCTGTCTCAAACTGCCTTGAGGCCAGATAGAAACATCCTAGAAGGGGTTGTGGTTCTGCATGAGACGCTCCATGAAATCCACACGAAAAAACTAGATGGGGTTGTTTTCAAAGTGGATTTCAAAAAGGCATATGATAAAGTAAAATGGCCATTCCTTCAACAGGCATTGCGTATGAAAGGATTTGATCAATCCTGGAGACACCAGGTGGAATCTTTCACGCAAAAGGGCAGTGTTGGAATTAAAGTGAATGATGGTATTGGCCATTACTTCCAAACGCATAAGGGCCTTCGTCAAGGTGATCCTATGTCACCTATTCTGTTCAACATAGTAGCTGACATGTTGACGATCCTAAATGGAAGGGATAAGGAAGTTGGTCAGGTTGGAGGCTTGGTACCTCATCTAGTAGATGGAGGGGTCTCTATCCTACAGTATGCCGACGACACTATTATCTTCATGGAGCATGCCTTGGTAAAAGCGTGAAACATGAAGCTGTTGTTATGCTTATTCGAACAACTAAGTGGGCTTAAGATCAATTTCCACAAAAGCGAACTGTTTTGCTTTGGAAGAGCTCATGAGGAACAAGAGACTTTCAAACAATTGTTCGGGTGTGAGTTGGGGGAGCTACCCTTCACGTATTTGGGTATACCAATTCACCACCGTAAGCTAACTAACCATGAGTGGAAGTGTATTGAAGACCATTTTGAAAAGAAACTCAGCTGCTGGAAGGGCAAGCTGATGTCATACGGAGGTCGATTAATTCTCATTAATTCGGTGCTCACGAGTATGCCTATGTTTCTCTTATGTTTTTTCGAGGTGCCTGTCGGAGTTCGGAAAAGACTGGATTTCTATAGATCGCGCTTCTTTTGGCAGAGTGATGAACTGAAGAGAAAGTACAAGCTTGCAAAGTGGGATATTATTTGTCTACAGAAAGACCAAGGGGGTCTGGGTATAGAAAAACTTGAGGTGAAGAACAGATGTCTTCTCAGCAAGTGGCTGTTTAAACTATCTGCAGAGACGGAAGCCACTTGGGCTCAGATTCTGCGTAATAAGTACCTCCATTCTAAAAGATTATCCCAGGTCAATGTGAGGCCGAATGACTCGCCATTCTAGAAAGGACTGATGAGAGTGAAGTCAGTCTTTTTCAACAGGACAAAGTTTATTGTTGGAGATGGTAACTCTACGAGATTCTGGGAAGATACTTGGCTTGGGGACACACCTCTTGCATTGCAATATCCCTCTTTGTATAGAATTGTTCAACGAAGAGATGCTTTTGTTGCGACAATTCTTTAGTCATCCCCTCTCAATATTCACTTTAGGAGAGTGCTAGTCGGCAACCGTTGGGAAGCTTGGCTCCATTTGGTCAGACGACTGATGGATGTGCAGATGTCTCAAAACCCAGACCGGTTGTGTTGGAAGCTGACTAGGAATGGACAGTTTTCGGTCAAATCAATGTATCTAGATGTAATCAACTCTAGTGTTATTTCTAGTTCGAAGTATGTTTGGCAGGTCAAAGTTCCTTTGCGGATCAAAGTGTTTATGTGGTTTGTGCATAAACAAGTGATTCTGACTAAAGACAATTTGGCAAAACGTAACTGGACTGGATCATCTCGAAGTTCGTTTTGCGATCGGAACGAATCCATTAAACACCTCTTTCTCGATTGCCCCATGGCTCATATCAGGAAATGACAAACTAAATAGGCCGAGATATATAGTTAATAATGATTGAAATTACCTGTCGACTATCCCTTTTAAGATGGTGTAGTCACTTTGTTTTTTAAGTAGTGAGTCTAGTACTTCAACTGTTCCAGCGTCAACTTTAATGATACACAAGATCCAATGAAATCTGCATGCACACACGTTTGGATGTTTTAATTAAGCGGTCATATGTAAGCAAAAACATGTAGCTAGCTAGTAGGCAAAAACAGAGAATTTGTAGTACAAGAGAGTGTGACTCACTGGAAGTTGTAAGGAAGTAGTATATCATCATTGTATTTGAGGCACTTCAAGAACTCTAGCATGCTGTCCTCTACATGCTTTTTATAATATGCACCTAGGTTCCATGTGTATGCATTAACGGTCTTTGGGTCAATGAACCCAATGCCATAGCGTCCAGCTTTTTTCATTTCATACATCTTCATCCTGCATAATACCACAGAAAAGAATATAGTGAGGATAATTACATGTAATGATTGATCAAAAGGATCACTACAGCTAGCTTGAGACTTAAATTACAGAAAGAAATCACTTACAGACAATAGCAACTGACGATAGATTTGTCGAGTGCGTCTTGATTGTATAACTGAAACTGTTCAATATACTCAACGGACACATCGTTCTCATGGTAGTAATGATCTTCCTTGACTTTCACCATGAGGGACTCTCGATTGGAACTCTTGGTAATGGCCATGTACCATTGATGCAATTCATACATTCTCGTTGGGAGCTTCTTGACCTCGTCTGGCTTGACCAAAGGTTCGCCCCGGGCATATTTCCGTTTTATTTCCTCCTCTGTAAGCACAGGCATAGGCTCGATCTCGAGGAGTTGTCCAACAGTGATGTTAAGCATTTCAGCCTGCTTTATATGCTCCTCGGTTATTACCACATTGCCGTCCCCGGGAACGTAAACTCTTTGCCCACAATAATATTGGGCGCGCGTACTCTCACGTGTTGTTGGCACAACAAGCGAGGGGATCGATTGCGCCGCTGCTTGATGGCTTCTCGCCCCTCGTTGGTTACCCCAAGTGGAAGGTTTGAGATGCAGTGTAGCGGTAGTTTTCCCTTGGCAAAGATACCAAGGATCGATTTCCCTGAGACTCCCAGTTTCAACAAGAAGGTGTCAACTGCTAACGGCGCCAGATATTAGCAATCAACATGGACCTGCACACAGATACAAATAACTTTGCTCCCAACGAGTACAGAGAGGTTGTCAATCCCTCCGGCCTTGTAGTTTACAAAGGATCAAACACAAGTGATAATAGCTATAGGTATTGCTGCAATAGTAAGTAAAAAGCGGAAAGTAAATAGCGGATGTGATCAATGATGGTAATATGGACCGGAGTCTCATGATGTTCACTAGTGATGCCTCTCTCCCAAAAGACGATAAAACAGCTATGTGAGGTAAACGAATTACAGCTGGACAATTGACAGGACCATGTGCGCAAACCAATGCTGACTATATTGCAAGAAAGGTAGAGGTTCAAAGCATGGGCGGTACGCCAAGGTAAGTAGACCGAAATCCATCTACATCTACTACTAATCATCCACCTTGAGATATCTATCCAGAACATCTCGCTGGTATTAAGTTGCGAGTCCCACCCATAGTGTAAACTCAAAGCAACAGACAACTGCATTAAAAGAACTTTGCGTAAAGTAAACAATCCTTGCACCCGCGGGCACAAGCACCGTTGTTTTCCCCCTTGTGGCAACAGCACATCCCCTAGACTCATGTTTCTGTCACTCAAGCTAGTCATCGAGGGGCATGAACCCACAATCGAGCATAACGTTCCCTCTTGGAGTCACTACCTATTACTTGGCCAAAGCAATAAATAACAACAGAGAACATGCAAGAATTACTCACGAACATAAATATAAAATAGGTAGATCAAATATATTACTCAAACACAATCTGAACATAATCTCACAATCCATCGGATCCCAGCAAATTCATCATAGCAACAGCATAAGGATTACATATGTGCCTCGATCATGTAGGGCAGCTCACGAGGAATAATTAGTGAAGCACAAGAACGGGAGGAGAACATCACATAGCTACTGGTCATGGACCCATGGTCCAAGGGAGACTACTCACAACTCATCCGGGAGGCGTCCATGGTGGTGGAGAAGCTCCCGGTGGTGATCCTCCCCTCCAGCAGGGTGCCGGGAAGAGTTCTCCTGGTGCTCCCGATCTTGGAAGCGCGGCGGCGGCGGAACAAAGATGAGATCGCGAAAAAGAGTTCCCGTCTCGAGGGTTTCGGGACACGATATAAATATATGCCAAAGGGGGGCATCAGCGGAGGCCTGGGGGGCCCAGGCGCCCCCCCGGCACGGCCAGGAGGGGGGCCGCACCACCAGGGCGCCTGGAGCCCTGGTGGCCCCCCTCCGGCTATACTTCGGGTGCCGGGAAGCTTCTGGAACGCTAATTTTTTATATAATTTTTCCGGGATTTTTCTGGCAGTTCTCGTAATGGGAAAACCTGAAATACAAAAACAGCCGAAAACAGAAACTGGCACTGGGGTGCACTGAGTTAATAGGTTAGTCCAAATATGATCAAAAGTGTATGGAAGTGTATAAATAACATAGCAATATCACCCAAAAGAGGCATGGAGTAAGCAGAAATTATAGATACGTTTTGGACGTATCAACATCCCCAAGCTTAATTCCTGTTCGTCCTCGAGTAGGTAAATGATAAAAAAATAATTTCTGTGGTGACATGCTATTAACCATATAGGACTTTTTCATAGTCACGTGACAAAAGCTTATTGAGACAATGAATCTGTAGTAATTAAGTTGCCTAATGAGAAAATCACAAAGAACTGAAAGTTTTACAATATGATATTGAAACATCAAATAGATTTGTAATGAGCATGGTGTGCAAATATGATAAAGTGATATCTCGCTTGCCCCCTTTAGTGAAGCAAAACATAAATGTAGGGGCACCTCCAAGGTTTAAGTGATGACTAGATACAATGATTTCAAAATAAACGATATCACAATCATGCAAAAGACAATGCTACTTTGGGACAATGCACATTATACTCAGAATGACAATCATGCTCTCGGTAGTTGGTGCTTTAAAAGAAGGTGGAGACTCTCGAACCGTGGCTTTTGTTGGCAAGGTTGAAAACCCGTAGTCGGAAACAAAGACAAAACATGTACCAGAGCTCTTGGTTTTAAAAACAGAGGTAATAATTATTTTTTGATTATGCATGTTCCGTCAATGAATGCTAGCAGACAACTCAATCACTTCTTGAGATGGACAAGTTTCGACGAACGGCTCCCGAATGAGGACAATCACATCCTCTTAATCTCCTTTGTTTATCACCGCCAAAGTTTTCTGATTTCTCATGAACAAAGCGTGAAGGAGGGTTTGTTTGTTATATTATTTTTGAGCCGGGCGCACTCAATGCTAGTTCCTTCTCGTATTATGGGTTTGCACATTATACATGCAATCCCGGGGTGAAGCTTGTCCAACTTAAAAAGATCATGAATTAACTACTACTTCCTCATGAACTTAAAATAGAGGCACAAAATAAGAATGCGTTTTCTAAGAATAATTTCGAGATGGTACATGCAAGTCTCCGTTAGGAATGGCAGGTAAATACCATGTAGGAAGGTATGGTGGACTCATATGGCATAACTGGTATAAAAGAATTTGGATGCACAAGCAGTCAGTCCGCTTAGTACAGGTGGAGGTTAGCAAAAGACTGGGAGTGACCAACTAAGAGAGCAATGACGGTCATAATCATGCAGAGCGACAAAGCAACATTGAATCAGGCATGGAAGTTATATCGCTACTCAGAAACAAAAGATCATCAAGGCTTGACAGACTTTCTTTACAGTCTTAAATATGCGTGAGCATACGTCAAGTCAATCAAAATAAATTCTCGAAGGAAGATATTACTAAACCATACCATATCATAGGCAAACAAATCATGTTGGTACTCCAATAACACATTGGAAACCCCCCAGCTATTTGAGACTAACCATAAGAAAACATGAACTACTAAGCACCATTATGCACGTAGCATTTTTATCACAGACATACCAACCAATGCAACAGAAGCAAACTCTCTTAATAAGATAAGCATGATAACTAAAGAGAGTTCAAGCAACCAACTAAACAAAAGCTCTTTAAAAAGATAAGCATGAAAACAGAGAGCTGAACATGACAGTAGCTATTGAAAGACAAAGAACACACACATCAAAGATAGACATGAAAATTCTATGTTATGTTCTAGGTAGAAGTGCAGCGTGTTTCTCTCCCACATAAAGAAAGCTGAGTTCCGACTCGTTATGAAAAGCTAAAGAAAACTAAAAAGGAAACTAAAAGCAAGACGCTCCAAGCATAGCACATAACACATGAAGTGATAAAAATATAGTGGAACGAAAGACGAACTGATAATGTTGATGGAGAAGGGGATGCACGGGGGCATCCCCAAGCATAGACGCTTGAGTCTCCTTGAATATTTCTTGGGGGTGCATGGGGGCATCCCCAAGTTTGAGCGTTTGACACTCCTGGATCTTTTTATCATCTTCCCTCGCACACTTGAAAACTCCCTTCATACATAACTCATCATAATCTGATTAGCGAGGTTAGTACCCATAATAAAATAATTGTTCCTTGCTGGAAATAAGGATATTCTTGAAGGTCTACTGTTTCTCAAGATTGCCAAAAGGTTTTTGCAAAGAAAAAGCAAGCTCAAGGTTTGCAAAATGAAGGAAAGGCAAAACAGGACAGAATCTGTGAAAAATAGAACAGCAGGTAGTAAATGATTTTTTCGGGGCACTTCTGCAACTCTAATCAAAAAACTCAGAACAGACGCACGAAATACAATTATATAGTCAGACCAAAAAGATGATCTGGTGATTTTATACGAATTTTTCTATCCAAGGACAGAATCTGTTTCCTGGACAGCACGTCACAACTTTTGAACTTTCTTGCAATCAGAGGCTACACTTGGCACAAAGTTGAAAAGCAAAGATACAATGATGATGCTACTGTAGTAACAACATCAAGACCACTAAAACTAAAAGAACAAACTGAAAGCAAAGATAACAAGGGTTGTCTCCCTAGAGCTCTTTCTTTATAGCCATAAAGATAGGCTTAAGACTTTAATGATGCTCTCATAGGAATTAGAGTTGAAGAACAAAAGAGAGCATCAAGAAGCAAATACCAAACACATTTAAGCCTAACATGCTTCCTATGCATAGGAATATTGCAATAGAATAATTCATTGAAGCACAAAGCAACTAGCATAGGAAGGCAAAACAAGCATAACTTCAAAATATTCACCATAAAGAGAGGAAACTTCTTATTATTAAGATATTTAGAACCATGTCTCCCTCTCTCATTATAAATTTCAGTGGCATCATGGATGAACTCAACAATATAGCTATCACATAAGGCATTATTTCCATGATCCAAAAGCATAAAAGTGTCATTACTCTTCATATAAGCAAAATCTTTCTTATTAGGAATAGTGAGAGTAAGACTATCATAACCATCATGGTAATCATTGTATTTAGGAGGCATATCATAATCATAATAAATTTTATCCTCAATAGTAGGTGGACTGAAAACATCATATTCATCATTGTAATCATATATAGGAAGCAAAGCATCATCAAAGTAAATTTTCTCATCAAAAGTTGGGGGACTAAAAATATCATGTTCATCAAACGTGTCATCCCCAAGCTTAGAGCTTTCCATGTCATTAGCAATATTGATATTCAAAGAAAGCATACTAATAACATCACCACCATCATGATTGTTATGCAAATAATAAAGTTCCATAGGTTTTTAATTTTCTCTTCAAACACATCATGTCCCAAAGCAAGGTAGAGCTTATAAAGCTCTCTCATATTTTTGTTGTTTTCCATTAAGCAAAACTAGTGAAAAGACATAAAGAAAACTGAAAGGTAAACTAACAAGACTAAAAAGCAAAGGTAAAGAGATAGCGTGCAACTCCCCTATCTTGAAGAGTGGAGTCCCCAGCAACGGCGCCAGAAAACTTTGCTTGATGGCTTCTCGCCCCTCGTTGGTTACCCCAAGTGGAAGGTTTGAGATGCAGTGTAGCGGTAGTTTTCCCTTGGCAAAGATACCAAGGATCGATTTCCCTGAGACTCCCAGTTTCAACAAGAAGGTGTCAACTGCTAACGGCGCCAGATATTAGCAATCAACGTGGACCTGCACACAGATACAAATAACTTTGCTCCCAACGAGTACAGAGAGGTTGTCAATCCCTCCGGCCTTGTAGTTCACAAAGGATCAAACGCAAATGATAGTAGTGATAGGTATTGCTGCAATAGTAAGTAAAAAGCAGAAAGTAAATAGCGGATGTGATCAATGATGGTAATATGGACCGGAGTCTCATGATGTTCACTAGTGATGTCTCTCTCCCAAAAGACGATAAAACAGCTATGTGAGGTAAACGAATTACAGCTGGGCAATTGACAGGACCATGTGCGCAAACCAATGCTGACTATATTGCAAGAAAGGTAGAGATTCAAAGCATGGGCGGTACGCCAAGGCAAGTAGACCGAAATCCATCTGCATCTACTACTAATCATCCACCTTGAGATATCTATCCAGAACATCTCGCTGGTATTAAGTTGCGAGTCCCACTCCTTGCACCCGCGGGCACAAGCACCGTTGTTTTCCCCCTTGTGGCAACAGCACATCCCCTAGACTCATGTTTCTGTCACTCAAGCTAGTCATCGAGGGGCATGAACCCACAATCAAGCATAACGTTCCCTCTTGGAGTCACTACCTACTACTTGGCCAAAGCAATAAATAACAACGGAGAACATGCAAGAATTACTTACGAACATAAATATAAAAGAGGTAGATCAAATATATTACTCAAGCACAATCTGAACATAATCTCATAATCCATCGGATCCCAGCAAACTCATCATAGCAACAGCATAAGGATTACATATGTGCCTCGATCATGTAGGGCAGCTCACGAGGACTAATTAGTGAAGCACAAGAACGGGAGGAGAACATCACATAGCTACTGGTCATGGACCCATGGTCCAAGGGAGACTACTCACAACTCATCCGGGAGGCGTCCATGGTGGTGGAGAAGCTCCCGGTGGTGATCCTCCCCTCCGGCAGGGTGCCGGGAAGAGCTCTCCTGGTGCTCCCGATCTTGGAAGCGCGGCGGCGGCGGAACAGAGATGAGATCGCGAAAAAGAGTTCCCGTCTCGAGGGTTTCGGGACACGATATAAATATATGCCAAAGGGGGGCATCAGCGGAGGCCTGGGGGGCCTAGGCGCCCCCCCCGGCGCGGCCAGGAGGGGGTCGCCAGGGCGCCTGGAGCCCTGGTGGCCCCCCTCCGGCTGTACTTCGGGCGCACGGTAGTTTCTGGAACGCTGATTTTTTATATAATTTTTCTGGATTTTTCCTGGCAGTTCTCGTAATGGGAAAACCTGACATACAAAAACAACCGAAAACAGAAACTGGCACTGGGGTGCACTGAGTTAATAGGTTAGTCCAAATATGATCAAAAGTGTATGGAAGTGTATAAATAACATAGCAATATCACCCAAAAGAAGCATGGAGCAAGGAGAAATTATAGATACGTTTTGGACGTATCAGTCGCCTGTTCTCCCAGCTGGGGAACGGTTTTCCCGCATTTTGTGACAGTTGCATGTTGTTTGCTCGAGCTCGAGCTCGCCTCCTTCTGTAGACGTGCTCGATTTAACTTCCTGATCTAGCGCTCATAGTCGTTGTCAACAGGCTCGGGAGCTGGTGGTTGAGCCATACGAACGAAGTGGTCAATCTTTTCCTCAGGCACTTTCTCCCTTGGCGGCGGTGGCGGCTTCGGTCCAAAATGGTCGTCCACTTCTGCCCGCACTATGGCATTGGTTTGCTCCTCCGTCCTGTCGTAAGCCCTCTGAGGAGGATCAGTGAGGCTTGGACCATATTTAGTTCGCTTGCCTCCGCCTGTACTTCCTATACTACCTCGACCCGTACCGCTACGCACCATAGCTGCGGGGTGTCTCTTCTACGATTGCTGAGGCGGCGGAGACGGCTGACGGGGCTGAGTTGGACGAGGAGGAGTGGCCTGAAGCTGTGCCGGACTTGGAGGAGGAGTGGCCTGAAGTTGTGCCGGACTTGGAGGAGGAGTGGACGTCTGACGCTGTGTCGGACTTGGAGGAGGAGTGGCCTGACGCTTTGCCGGACTTGGAGGCGGAGGTGTGGCCTGACGCGTTGGTGGACTTGCAGGAGCAGGAGTCTGCTTACTCGGTGGCGGACTTCGACGAGGAGTCGGTTGACGCGGTGTCGGTGGCCTTGGAAAGATGATGCAATCCTTTCTCCATAGGATGATACGATGTTTGGCCTCTCCGAGTGTGTGCTCGTCGTCACCTCCAGGAATGTCAAGCTCTAGCCCACAATATTGGTCCACCACCTCATCAACCATGACACGAGCATAGCCTGCTGGAGTCGGGTTGCAATGGAAGGTTGCCTCGGGGGGATTTGTAAAAACTTGGGCGTCCGCCACCGTCATGGATATGTTCTTCATTTTGAAGTGTAGCTCGCAGTTAGTGTTCTCAATGATGTCATCCACGGGGTATCTATCCAGCATTGCATCACCCGGGGTGGAACCCACGCTGCTTCTCGGCATGGATGGGCCGTTGGTATGCAATGCTGGATCATCTGCTAGCTGTTGCAGCTGCGGAGACCCCCTTTGCTGGCTAAGTGAGTCGATCTGCTCCTGCTGCCGCTGGAATTTGTCTTCCAAGTCTGCGTGCTTTGATTCTAGGCCTTTAAGGCGTTCAATGTCCAGCTTCCTCTGCTTCTCTTCCGCAATCTTCCTTCTCGCACGGGTTCTGTAGTCGGCGTTCCAGTCCGAAAACCCCTCATACCACGGCATAGCGCCCATGCCTCGTGTTCTTCCCGGGTGTTCAGGATTTCCCAGGGCACGCGTAAGCTCGTCGTTCTCTCTGTTGGGCTGGGACACCCCCGTTCGAGCCTCTTCTATTGCAAGAAGTAGCTCCTCGTCGGCTCCTTTCAGACATGCCTTCAACGAAACTTTGCCTGTCTTTGGGTCCAACTCCCCCCCCATGCGCATAGAACCAAGTCCTGCACCTGGGGGGGGGGGCAGCTCCTTCTCTCCCAAATCCCACCAAAGCAACTAATGCTAGGGAGGAAAATGAGAGTAAGAACGGAGAAGAGAACATGAAGAACTCCAAGATCTAGATCCAAAGGGTTCCCCTCACGTAGAGGAGAAAGTGATTGGTGGAAACGTAGATCTAGATCTCCTCTCTCTTTTGCCCACAAAACTAGCAAGAATCCATGGAGGGATTGAGAGATAGCAAGCTCGAAGAAGGTCAATGCTACCTCTTGAGCTTGCGTTGTATTCCCTCGAAGAGGAAAGGGAGATGCAGCATAGTAGCGTAAGTATTTCCCTCAGTTTTTTAGAACCAAGGTATCAATCCAGTAGGAGACCACGCGCTAGTACCTCACACCTGCACAAACAAATAAGAACTTCGCAGCCAGCGCGATAAGGGGTTGTCAATCCCTTTACGGTCACTTACGAGAGTGAGATCTGATAGAGATGATAATTTATATTTTTGGTATTTTTGATATAGAAACAGAAAGTAAACAAAGCAAATAAACAACGGCGACAGAAATTGGCTAGTTGATGGGAAAGTAATATGATAAAGATAGACCCGGGGGCCATAGTTTTCTCTAGTGGCTTCTCTCATGATAGAGATATTCTACGACGGGCTTATCGTCAACCCGTGCATTTAAACGGGCTAGTCTACATAATATTGATAAATTGCTATAATTTGAGTTTGTTGTTGTTATCTGGCTGTTGCATTCTTCAAAATTCCACACCTTTTTCAAAGTGATTTTGCTACAACTCTATATTTTCATATTCAAAGTAAAATCAACTTGATTTCCATAAAAAAAATCTAATTTATCATGAATTTAGAACTTTATTGTATTTATGTTTCAAGTGCATCGTTGTGCACATTTAATTTGAAGTCATTTTTATTTGCCTACTTCATTACATCTATAATTTTTCTGGTAGTATGTAAATTGCTTCCGCTTACATCTGTAAAAATATAAACTTCCTTCAAAGTGTCAATTCGCATAAGACTACCTAATGGAAACTATATATGAATTCATAAATATTTGGAAGAAATTTACCAATCACTATCTTCCCCATGTCCGACACTATAAAGTAGCTTTCTAAACAACATCTCCCAGTCAAACTTCCCTTTGATTATTAAAAAGCAATTCCGATATTTGTTTCAGCATAGTTGTTTCCTCAGAAATGACCATTGTTATTTTTCCTTCTGAGTAATTAGTCTCACCTGTAAGGAACACTGACGCAACTTGTGCTTTAGTCTCATCATAATGTAATTTTTTAATGGTCGCGATTGCTCATTCGTAAGGCATCACCTGTACTTGCTACTGTATGCACCATTTCAAAATAAAAATGCGTTGAAAACAACCATGGTACCCTTGCAAAAAATCCATCAACTTAATATGGGCCTAGAGTTAAGATGTAATACCTAAAATTTCATTTTTCTAGTGCAAACATGATGAACTGGAGCCTTTGTCCACTATATACCATCTATTTAGATATATTACACTATTTATTGTAATATAAAGTGTGACCATGATTAAGATGTATGTACAAAAGCCCCAGCGACTAATGTCATCAACACAAAAAGGTAAAATAGCCAGTATTGTTCCTTGCTAATAACCTTCGTTGTTATGTTGGTTCATGTACGCTGGTGTCCGTAGATCGATGCAATTTCAAACTATGTGGAATGTCATTTCATATTTAATATTATTTCTTCATACAACACAAAATAATTATTTGATACTATACTGTTCACTTCCCGAATATATGCATGTTTGTGGAATTTTTGTTTAAAATCCATATAGTATAAGACCCAAAAAACACATTAATGTTTTTTTTAACAAAACATAGTATACATCCGATTTTTGCATTAACACCTTTTTCAACCGTCTATAATAGTTTATTTTTACCTGTTCCCAGAATCTTAGAGCATGTAGTTGGTTGCCATTGTTACTCCCGCAGCCCTTATAATATAGAAGATGAAACAAAAGAAAAGTCAGAATACATTAAGAAATCCACCTAACATCAACCAAACTGGGTTTAAAAGGGGATTGTTTCTTCTAAAAGAGAATCAAAGTGTTTTGTAAGAAAATTATGAAGGGGATCATTGGTTCCTTTGAGGAAAATAAACGTACAGCTGAAACACAACAAAGACATGATTCAGTCCCACCCGTCAAAGGAATTAAGTCTGAAGCAACATGTTAGCTTCATATGATTAATTAAGATCCAATATCCACAGTACAGATCGGCGTAAGCATCTACCACTCCGTCTGCTCTCATCCGTCCGCTGTCTCTCTTTACTTCATATATGACATGTTCGCAATTTCCGTTGTCCTACACTACTAATTCCTGCCCTCAATCTGCATGTGTTGTCTCTGACGACCATTCTGTTGTGTCACTGGACACAGCCCATTAGTTTTCACCAGCGACATGGTAAGCATGATCCGGTCACCTTGGCATGGCTGAAGATGACGTGGTCGCCTCTAGAACATCATGGAACAACAACATGTCCTAGTGATTCACTTCTTCTACAGCCTGAACCACCACTTCGAAATCATCCAGCAGCAGTAGAACAAACCAATTCAGCATGCAAACATATCCCATTGAAAAAGAAAAATCAAACCTGTTAAGCTACCTATATGATCTAGCACCCTTGAAATCTACTTCTGTGCTTTGCTCGTGGTATTCTTATGCCAAAAAATAAAAGACGTGGTCTTAGTGCTAGAGAAAAATCAAGCAGTATGTTCAAGGAATTTATGGATAGGTACTTCCCTATGGAGATAGAAAACTGATGAAGAATTCGGTGACTTTGGAGATGTAAATCGTTATGCCACCAGTCCTTTAGTAGGTTCTTGAATTGTCAATGCACCACATAAGACAGCAGCACCGTCTACTTTAGAACGTCATTAGTACACCTTATCCTACCCTGCATGACCCATCACCATTAGATTGCAACCTGGTTAGAACATGGAAGACGAAGAGATTATGTAGACGATTTTTTATCAGAAGCGTTGGTGGAACTTTGAAGCTTAGGGCGGATAAGTAGAACGATTAATACTGACCTCGCATGTCAACATAGGCGACGCAGCTGCAGCCATGGTTGGTCAATCATGATCATGGAGCTGTAGCTCAGATTGTCGAGGGATAATCTCTTGGTGGGCACTACATCCAGGGTAGTGAAGAAGGATAGGATCGATCCTTTCCATCGAGAGGAGGGAGAAAGAATAGACATGAGGGATCGGTGGTATAGTAGTACATGGAATTAGATCGCAGTTAGGAGGGATTGTTGGAATAGTATTAGGAATGAGACGGTAGTTAGGATCTGATCTCTTTTGTCACATATTTGAGAGGTCGTGAGCCTTTTATATGGAAGGTTATATTAGTTCGTGTAACACGGTTCCACCAGATAACTCATTCTATTTTTATTTAATATGAATATTATATCGGCTGATCTAAACCGTAATAACTCGGCCCCACCGAGATTAACGGTTCCTATTTTCTAATTAATATGGTAATTTCTAGGGAGTCTAAAATTAGTATAGGTATAGATTAGTTTGTTGCTTTATTAAACCTTCTGAATTACTTCTTCTTTTCGCACGCTGTCGTTGAGAAAGGTATTGTTGTTGGAGTGTGTTGGCGCAACCCTAGACTAACTCTCTCCCTGGAACGGAGATGGAAGAAGTAGAAACACAGAGCAGGTAGTATTCTGGCGACCAATGCCTAGGCGCACTAACGCCCGATCCTTTTCTTCTGCTGGACGAGCAACTTCGACTTTGACCTGGGTGCACCAGCTCTCAACAAACACGTACAACCCGTGCATGTATGTATTAGTTGCGGTGTAGTAGAGCGGATCGCCTGCATGCAGTTGGGCACGTTCGTGCGTGCGTGGGAAGTGTAGACGCTGCGTTGCTGCTGGGCTACAAAGCCAGCCGCCCGTCTAGCTAGCTAACTCACACCACCACGTCACACACATGCACACCTACACACACTCATCACGCTTTCGCTGCGTTTCACACGTCCCGCGCGTAACCGATGCGCCCGACCAGCCCAATCACACCAATGTGTCCCGCACGTCCCGCGCACCCGACGCGCCCGACGAGCCCGACTACATCAAACATCGTGGCTTATTCCAACACACACCCCCCTAAGCCACGGTCTAGAAGAGTCCGTCGTCGTCGACGTTGGCGTCGGCCAAGAAAGCCTGCTCTGCCGCCGGTCCTTTCCGCAGCTACGGACACTCGCGCCGGAAGTGCCCGTGCTCTCCGCATTTGTAGCAGCGTCCACGGTTCTTCCCTCGGTTCCCTAACGCAGTGCTCGCCGCGCCGTCGTCGTATTGGTCGCCGAAGCCGTGCCCACCTTGCCATCGACACCGTGCCACCCAGAGCAGCCGTCATCATCAGCTGCTCTCCCGCGCGCTCGCTGCCAGCCCGTGCGCGCCACCGCGTCCTTTCCCCGAACGCCTTGAGCCGTCCGAGCGCATCATCGAACGCCATCTCCTCCACGTTGCAGAACTGCTCGATGCCGGCGACCGTGGCGTACAGCCGGTCCGGCATGGAGTCGAGTAGCTTCTTGACCATGGCGCTGTTGTTGAGCATCGACCCGAGCATCGCGTACCTCGTCCAGCTCGTCGCCGTCGTCCATCCACAGGCTTCGTTTTGATGGCTTTGGCTCCCGCTGGTGACAGACCGCATGAGGTTGAAGAGGAAACGATGGTCTATTCAGTGACCAGGGAATGGCTACATGTAAATAAACATTTAATCACGCAACTTCTTGTCAATCTATGGTGGGTCTTTTTGCTGATATGGATAGCTTGCATGTTTATATAAATAGGATAGTGGGCGTGAGTCTCTTGGATCCGGCTTGCCTGCTCCCTCCTCATGCTCCCATCCGTGCTCCCACTTCATCTTACAACTGCCTTTTTTTCTTTTTCCTTTCTAATCTAATCATCTCTCCCCTTGATTTTAGGGGGTGGGGCCGGGCCTTATTTTGTTCCAAGCAAATCAAGACACGTACGCGGGAGCATAGATGGGCAGACGCGCGGGGAGCAGGCAAGTCTCGTCCGAGTCTCGTTGTATATAGGATAGGATTCCCTTACAACTCAGTATACTACTTCACGTCACAAAATCAACATAAGCCGACTCAGAGAAAAAAAATAGAAGTGCTTGTGGCCTAAAAGCAAGCCACTGATAACATAGTACCTATCTAGTTGGCGGGTTAAAAGCACAATAGAAACTGCCCATATGGAACAGTCCAAGCAACATAATAAGAAATTCAGCAATTTACGAACTGTGATAGGAAGAGCTCATGTGGATAATTCAGGAATTTATGAATCAGAGTGATGAGAGCTCTGTGGTCAGTTTAGCAATGTACAAATCAAAAGGGTAAGAGCAACTAAGAAGAACATTACTCGCATTATGGTTTTCACAAACAGTTAAGATATGGAGATTATAAACAGTTACCCGAAACATGACTACGAAGACTGCCATATGTTGTACAAATCCAATCGCAGCCCCAGTGGTCCCTGATACTGGCCTCCATCTCGATAGTGCCGGAATGGACGAGTGCAGCGCCTCACATTAAATTACACACAACAATAGGTACACCATTGGAAAGATAGGAGTACATAAATAGTTAATTAAGAGCAGAAAAGGCAGCTAAAATGGTTAGATCTAATCTAAGCAATAAAGGAATAATTAAAAAATTACGACAATGGAAATAGTCTTGGTTGAAGGTAAAACCCAATGATGTACTATGAATATAGAGACCGACACGTTGAAAACCACCGAGTGACATTGAATATTTCTTTCTTTGGAAACCTGCGCACACACGAACAGTGAGCCTCTATTTAACGAATGACAAACATGATGATTAACTAAATCTGAAAGAAGAGGTTCCTTATTATGTCGAAGTAAGAAGAGGTTCTTACCTATTAACAACAGGAAGAATCCTATAGATCCCGACAACAATGGCATGAGATCTCTATTGTTAAAGAGAAGTCTGCGGCGGTGATGGCACATTGGTCGTCGTTTGTCTTCCCTCTTTCACTCCATCGAGCACGCACTTATGTGGCCCAGTCCAGCGCCGTAAAATCCTGATGCAATCCTCGCAACAACCACGCCGTAGATATCCTCCCTTCTCTCCTCCTCCCTCCCGCACCTCCTCTGATTTCCCATCATGATACAATGCCTCGACGGCCACAAGGCAACACACTCCATCCATCCTCTCCCAACCCATCATGTCCGCACTGTTTATCTTGACCTCTTGTTGAACTATGCAAACTACAGTTTCACCAGCATGCTTGCTTGATGACGTGTGTAGGTCATCTGATGTGCTTGGTACTGCTGTTGTGTGTGTTCGCGCTTCGCCGCCGTCGCTACTTTACATCAGTGTGTCCTTGTTTGTCGCTGCCGGTGTATATGTGCGCGATGTGCTTGCTGCAAGATTTACTAAATGAATATTTGCACATGAACCCACATACAGCTTAGGTGTAGGTTGCATCAAAGTGGGGTATTGGGATTAAGTTTTATTTTCTCTATGATGTACAGCGGTAGTAGATAAGTACTTTTTATAAATTAGTACATAGATAAGTACTTGGTAATCTGGTATACATGACTCCTCTGCATTGACCTGACCCGAGTGCATACATCGTGACTGCATGCTATGAGAGGAGAATCACATAACCAAATGAGAAAGAAAATGTGTACTATCTTATGGTCAGATTTTTAGACAAAGAGGCATGCAAGACACTGAGGAATTTAACTGGGGAGTTGCATAATAGATTTTCAATCCGAATGAAGAGAAGGACGTCAGTGTATGGAAATACAATTTAAAAGAAATGGTGTATTACATTTATCTTTAAAAACAGTGTGTTCATGAAATTGAATGTTTGTTATCCTGTAGCAAAGCACAAGTATTTAGCTAGCAATCCAAATTGTGTAGAATAGTAAGAGCATACAACAATCAGTATAGTAACAGGCGTGGAGAGAAGTAATTATAAGTGTTTTGAATCATATCAACAACATGAAAGCAACAACATAGAAGAATAAATGTGGATTATTTGTTTACGTGCTCATTAAAACAAAGGAGAATGTGCTTCCCCCAACAGGTCCACGCCCTCTAGTATTTGAGCTGGACGTGAAAGCCACCATTAGCAAGCTACTCCCTCCACCTAAATAACCTGGCCATTAGACTGTTGAAAAGTGAAATTGCAACAAAAACTTTTATTAGTAACTCATGGGAACTGCCATAGAGAGACCTATCAAGACTGGATCCCTTCTTAAATATTAGGTATAACTCTTGCAATAAATATTTAGTGTGGGTTCCACATATATGAAGTAGTACTTACCTACATCAAAAAAATTGTGGATTACCTACTCATCTATCAAGGATTGATGAGTTAGCAGTGTATAAGAATTTTAATTTTTTTAGACGCTCCATTGATATCTAAGGCCCTGCTTGGATCCAAGGGACTAAAACTAGTCTGACTAAAAATAATCTCTTTAAGAGGCTAAAGTTCCAAGCACCCCTGACTAAAGAGGGGCTAAAACTAGTCTTGAGACTAAAATCTTTTAGTCAGGGGTACCCCTACTAAAATGTGAATTAGTCCTCTCTCTCCTCATTTAACTCCTCTCCTCTAACACATGCAAGTTCTGGATTTGAGGGTTTGGAGGATAATAAATGCTCATTAACTTGATTTTAGCCTCTGTAGTATTTGGATCCAAGCATGGGTGAGGCTAGCAAGTTTTAGTCCCACTACTTTTAGTCATGGGACTAAAACGTATCCAAGCACCCTCTAATACATCTTATCTTATCTATCTATACCTATACTAATTCTAGACTCCCAAGAAATTCCCACGTTAATTAGATTTTATGAGCCGTTAATCTGGTGGGACCGAGTTATTGTGGTCTAGATTAGCCATCGTTTTTCTTTCTTTCTAGATTAACTATCTGTTTTTTTCTGGTATACAGGATTATAATGGCTTAGATTAAAGGAATATACGCTCTGCCTATCTCCCAAAATCTTTCACGACTCCCTCCCTTCCTATACATCCAATATGTCACGACTCTACCCCTTCGAAAAAAATGCACGACTCTCTCCTTCCAATATTTCACGAATCTCCTAATCTCCTTCCTTCCTCTAGGTCAGCAAAAAGGAAAAATACTCCCACGACTCTCTCCTTCCAATATCTCACGGATCTCCTTCCTTCCATTAGGTCAGCAAAAGGAAAATTACTCCCGATCTCACAAGTCGAGCCATCCCCGGCGGCCATCAAGAGCTCACATCGAGCCTACCCTGCCCCGTTCATCCCTTTGGACTCCTCCTCGTGGTTAATCTTGCGCAATTCGATCTGGGCATGATCTTTATGTGCCCTTCGGATTCCTCCTCGCGGTTAATCTTGAGAAATCCGATCTGTACATGATCCGTATGTGCCCTTTGGATTCCTCCTCGCGGTTAATCTAGCGGAATTTGATCAATACATGATCCGTAAGTATTGTGCAATGACATTGGTAAACAAATTTTTTTCCATTGTATTATCGTCGAATTGAATTCGTTCGTCCATGCTGTTGTTTATTATTTTTAGGGCCTTAACAATACCAACAAGAGATCATGTATGGATTGTTGTCGTAAAGATTGATGCTGGTGCTTTTGATTTTCAGGGCCTGCTCACAAAACGTAGGGATGTGTAGTCGTTAAACAACAAGGGAACCTACAAAAAGGGAACCTACAGATTGTTGTCACATCACTCTCACGAGACAATTAACTTCCGAGGATCACACGTTAATCATATCAGGACCCCAACCAATGTGATTCTATCTAACGTGGATGCAAAAGAGCCTCCGTGTGAATTCTGAACCGCTAGGTGATGGCATCTTTTCATCCCCATGAACTCCCCACAATGGCAGTGCCAGGCACCCATGTATTCTTCATCGATTTGCGGACACCATATAACTGGGTAACAAGATTGAGGCAAGCGATTAATCGCTGACTGCCTACCTCCTCTATATATATGAGAAAAGAATTAGACTACTTGAGAGGCATCTACGCAATGAAAGGATTTTTTTTATCAAAGCATAGAAGAGGGTTTCGGAACGAAAGCTACTGTAAGTCCTCCGGCTCCTTCTTCCTTCTATCTAATTTGCTCTTCCTATAGTTTGCATGGCTGCGTGGTCTGATGCTTCCTGTGAGAACAACCATATATGCATTGTTCGCTTTGTTGCATTTCTGGAATTAGTTCTTTCTCCCCTTAACTAGGAAGAACACTCATTCAACAATGTCCTACAAAGACAACTTGGAGAAAATTTTCAGTCCTATGGATCTAGGTATTGAAGCATCCGATTATGGTAGCTTTAGGTTCTTCACTTGATACAAAATACGCACACACATGTGTTGCTTCCTTAATTTTTTATGTGATTCTGATATTTTTCATCTTCGGAAATTGTACCACTGAATTATGCTGCAATATTATGTGGGTCATTGAATATGTTCATTGAAGCAATTGATATTAATTTTCACTTGCACATATCTCATAATTTTGTAACTGGATCCTAGAGGTACCATACAAACCCCACGTCAATTCTATGAAGACACATAAAAATAACCTTAACATCTAAATTCGACGTTAGGATCAAATAAAGCACCCAAAAGTTCTGTTTGTGTCTATTTAGAGTGCTAGAAAAGATTATGTATACGATTGTACATGTCTCAGCTTTAGCATTATTGGCTAAGGCCCAAGAATGACTTAATAATATGAAGGACATGTTCTAATATAAAACGAAATCATTAAAATGTCTTCTTGAGGCTTATCAGTTCCTTCTTATATTAGCTGAAACGTCAGCTGACCAATGATGTCTCACGTTGACAGCAGCCGGGCTGATGCGGGAAGTTCTGAAACAGATCGTTCATTTTTCATGTTGAGTACGATAATCTGGATATCACAAGCTGTTCGACGCCTCCGACCGAGATACAACAATTTTTGTTGACGGCGTTGGACGTGGAGTTCTACGGCACCAATTTCTGCACTAGGCTTTCTTCTCGAAGATGATCGGCAATGGGAAGAGACAGAAATGCAACATCGTGATGGCCTCAAGATTGTAATAAGTTTGTGCTTTACGTGGTGATAACTATGCATCCTCTTCTTAATCACGTAACTGCAAGAATTATATACATCTAATAATTGTTGCTCTTATATATGGTCTATGATCGTGATGGCTGCATTTTGGACGATAGGCAGATCAAGAAATTTGAAAGAAAAAAATAGATATACTATTTTCTTTTTACAAATACATATCAATATTATATATCTATATGCAAAGTTTAATAAAACAATACGGTCATTCATCAATTATGCAAACATGATAAAATTCTAGCCCAAATGCAACAACAAAAAGAATACCATTTTGGTTTAAGTATTTCTCTTTTTTGCGAATTGTACATATACAAATATGTGTTCATGAAATTTCATAGGTACATATATACTACTGAAAGAAGATAAAAAATCGTAGAAAAACATTTTTAATAAAAAAATTAACTTGCTCCGTGGAAGTCGTCGTCCAAAAGTATTTTTTGCTCTATTTGTCTACTTGCAAAGATATATTGCGTACTAATTAAAGGAACTCTTCTTTCTCAAGATTTGTCTACTAGCCCAAATCCAAGTTTCACAAAGACAGTACCCCATTAGAGAGAATATACAAGCCACCTATCTATATTGGTTGAATCACATGTCTTAGATTTCATATGCACACAAATGTTGGAAGCAAAATAACATGCTTATATTCAAATAAATAATGGTTGCCAACTGTGAGGTATGTATTTCATTTGCCCAATGTAAAATTGTCATTTTGTACACTTGAAAGTTCCTATTGTAATTGATATGTCTGATGACCAACCTTCTCCTAATTTTGCCACGGTTATTCCCTTGGCACTGTTGCCTTAGCCACATTTTTTGAAAAGGAGCACATGGCATAAAATATAGGAATATAAAAGTTAGCTATGACCCAAACAACATGCAATTTTTTTTTACATATGTATGTGTGTTAGTGATACAATGTACAATACTCAAATCAGTGTCAATACGTATCTAAAAGATGGTGCAAAATATTGGTAGAAATCCAAATTCCACTGGAAAGTATCCTCATGGCAATGTCCACGAAATGCATATGATTCTTTCTTATCCATTTGTGGACCACGGTCAAGTAAAACACCCATTAGTAGAAATGTTATCAAATTCACGATTTTGAGAATGCATGCATAGAACAACATACTACATCGTCTTCAAATTACTAGCCCGTGCGCGACGACTAGTATTTACTAATTAAAGGCACCATACGAGACACCACGTTAATCCTCAGAATTAAAAAACTACGGCCATCAGATTAATATTTGATCCATGTGTAGCCGTTGGATGATACAGAGACCTGCTCTACTATCCCACATATTAAGTCGTACTCACATTGGTCTCTATCCGTTTCTCCCTAAGGAAAAGAAAAAAAAACTGAGCGTTACCTCCTAGAAGATTTGACTTGTGCGAGGTCTCCTAGCCCTTCATCTCTCCTTTTCCATCCAGAAAGGAAAATCTTTGTGCCCTCCAGTTAGATGAGTGCATGATGGAGAAGTCGCCTCTGCCTCCCCGTGGATCTCTGCTGCATGATACTGATTTTGCGGCCCCGCGGCTCCATAGCAGGCAGCCACAATGCCCGAAATTTGCATCATCTACGTCAGATTTTTGCAGCCAAAGCGTCGGCAAGAACCCTATACGTCCGCTGCTACAAAACAAGTTTCACCTATCTCAGGTAAGCAACATGATAATTTCTTTCCTGTTTTATCCACGTGCTGATACGATCTGGAGAAGTTGAGATCACGCATTCCCACAGGGACGAAATTGAATTGTAGGACCATTAT
Source organism: Secale cereale (assembly GCA_902687465.1). NCBI lineage: Eukaryota > Viridiplantae > Streptophyta > Magnoliopsida > Poales > Poaceae > Secale > Secale cereale. The sequence continues at coordinate 820,119,800 of LR738712.1, read as the reverse complement.
TAGTCATCGCAATTTCAAGGGACCTTCTACGACTTTGTTTTGATGTAAAATAAATAATATTTTCTACCTCCTTATGTAATGAACTGAGGTATCATGTTGTTTGAACAAGAAAACTAGAGCCGAAGCCTCTGTTTTCTCTTGACAAATTCACATCTCCTTGCCGTTAAACAAAACTTCTCGACGATGTCACCTCTGTAGAGATGAGGCAGGTCGGGGGAGACATAAGACATGAAGGACTCCTGTTTTTTATCTTCGAAAAGGGGAAGACCCCGGCCTCTGCGTCAGAGTGATGCATACGGCCACCTTTATTAAAGCAAGAAACAAATAAATAAGGTCTTGTAGTCTGCGGTAAAAGGCTCTCTAGGAGCAAGGAAAACAAAAAATAGCCAACAGCCACAACCGGCAGGCATAAGCAAGATAGGAGAACTAATTGCCTATCCTATTACATGACCGCCATCCAAACCGGTTGAAAATAGCCCGTGCTACCGTCTCCCATCGGATAGACCCAGTAACCAAACGCTCCCTGGCCTTCGTCGGAGTGAGTAGCGACCACATACCGATCAATGCAGTGGCTCGGAAGATAACCTGCAAAAAATGAATATTTGTTGTTCTATTAAAAACCAAATCATTTCTGCAATTCCAAACTGCCCATAGCAAAGCACATACTCCCACCCGGATGTGTCTCGCTAATTTGGAATCTATCCCGTGTAGCCACTGTCCAAATAAGTTGCTAATGGAATTCGGCGGTGAAATGTTAAAGGCAATTTGTATTGTCCGCCATAATATTTTTGCCATGGGACAATCGAGAAAGAGGTGTTTAATGGATTCGTTCCGATCACAAAACGAACATCGAGATGATCCAGTCCAGTTATGTTTTGCCAAATTGTCTTTAGTCAGAATCACTTGTTTATGCACAAACCACATAAACACTTTGATCCGCAAAGGCACTTTGACCTGCCAAACATACTTCGAACTAGAAATAACACTAGAGTTGATTACATCTAGATACATTGATTTGACCGAAAACTGTCCATTCCTAGTCAGCTTCCAACACAACCGGTCTGGGTTTTGAGACAGCGGCACATCCATCAGTCGTCTGACCAAATGGAGCCAAGCTTCCCAATGGTTGCCGACTAGCACTCTCCTAAAGTGAATATTGAGAGGGGATGACTAAAGAATTGTCGCAACAAAAGCATCTATTCGTTGAACAATTCTATACAAAGAGGGATATTGCAATGCGAGAGGTGTGCCCCAAGCCAAGTATCTTCCCAGAATCTCGTAGAGTTACCATCTCCAACAATAAACTTTGTCCTGTTGAAAAAGACTGACTTCACTCTCATCAGTCCTTTGTAGAATGGCGAGTCATTCGGCCTCACATTGACCTGGGATAATCTTTTAGAATGGAGGTACTTATTACGCAGAATCTGAGCCCAAGTGGCTTCCGTCTCTGCAGATAGTTTAAACAGCCACTTGCTGAGAAGACATCTGTTCTTCACCTCAAGTTTTTCTATACCCAGACCCCCTTGGTCTTTCTGTAGACAAATAATATCCCACTTTGCAAGCTTGTACTTTCTCTTCAGTTCATCACTCTGCCAAAAGAAGCGCGATCTATAGAAATCCAGTCTTTTCCGAACTCCGACAGGCACCTCGAAAAAACATAAGAGAAACATAGGCATACTCGTGAGCACCGAATTAATGAGAATTAATCGACCTCCGTATGACATCAGCTTGCCCTTCCAGCAACTGAGTTTCTTTTCAAAACGGTCTTCAATACACTTCCACTCATGGTTAGTTAGCTTACGGTGGTGAATTGGTATACCCAAATACGTGAAGGGTAGCTCCCCCAACTCACACCCGAACAATTGTTTGAAAGTCTCTTGTTCCTCATGAGCTCTTCCAAAGCAAAACAGTTCGCTTTTGTGGAAATTGATCTTAAGCCCACTTAGTTGTTCGAATAAGCATAACAACAGCTTCATGTTTCACGCTTTTACCAAGGCATGCTCCATGAAGATAATAGTGTCGTCGGCATACTGTAGGATAGAGACCCCTCCATCTACTAGATGAGGTACCAAGCCTCCAACCTGACCAACTTCCTTATCCCTTCCATTTAGGATCGTCAACATGTCAGCTACTATGTTGAACAGAATAGGTGACATAGGATCACCTTGACGAAGGCCCTTATGCGTTTGGAAATAATGGCCAATACCATCATTCACTTTAATTCCAACACTGCCCTTTTGCGTGAAAGATTCCACCTGGTGTCTCCAGGATTGATCAAATCCTTTCATACGCAATGCCTGTTGAAGGAATGGCCATTTTACTTTATCATATGCCTTTTCGAAATCCACTTTGAAAACAACCCCATCTAGTTTTTTCGTGTGGATTTCATGGAGCGTCTCATGCAGAACCACAACCCCTTCTAGGATGTTTCTATCTGGCATCAAGGCAGTTTGAGACAGCTGCACCACAGAGTGCGCAATCTGTGTGAGCCTATTAGTCCCGACCTTGGTAAAATTTTTGAAACTAACATTGAGAAGAAAGATAGGCCTGAACTGCTCAATCCTCACAGCCTCTGTTTTCTTCGGAAGCAGGGTAATCGTGCCAAAATTCAGCTGAAACAGTTGAAGCTGTCCAGCGAAGAGATCATGAAACATCGCTAATAAATCTCCTTTAATAATATTCCAGCATCTTTTATAGAACTCCGCCAGAAAACCATCCGGCCCCGGAGCTTTGTTACTCTTCATCTGTGAAATCACTTCAAACACCTCTTTCTCAGTAAATGGGGTTGTTAACACCTCGTTCTCTTTCACAGCCAGTTGAGGGACGTCCTCAGTCCGAGACTCATCCAGGGACACAAAGTTGTCTTCTGGAGGCCCAAAAAGCTGCTTGTAATAATTGGTTATGTAAAATTTTAGGTTATCCTGACCAACAATCGTCCCCTCGTCTTGCTCGAGTTGAAAGATCCTTTTCTTTCTATGTTTGCCATTAGCAATCATATGGAAGAATTGAGTGTTGGCATCCCCTTGGATGACCTTGCGAACCTTAGCTCACAATGCCACTTCAACTCCTCCTCTCGCAATTGTTCTTTCAATCTCATCTATGCGTCCACTTTGGCATGAAGCTCCGCAGGATCTAGAATAGTAGATTCTGCCTTCAGATCTAGTGAATTAATAAGCGTCAGGATCCGTTCCTTTTCAACCTTATAAATTCCACTAAGATGCTTGGCCCACCCTCGTAAAAACTCCTCAAGTGTCTGATCTTATTTTGCCATCTCTCGATCGACGTCCATCCTCCGACATCTTTCGACCATTCCCTGGCAATCAGATCAGAAAAGCCCTCTCTTTCAAACCATGCTAACTCGAAAGAAAAGGTGTTTTTATTGCCCACATACGTTGCCTCACCCGAGTCAACCAATAAAGGTGCGTGGTCTGAGACTCCGCGCGATAAAGCTTGTACCGTTACGAGAGGGTACTTATGCTCCCACTCAACGCTAGCCAGGACTCTATCCAGTTTCTCAAACGTTGGATTTGGCAAGGAATTTGCCCAGGTGAATTTTCTACCCGAAAGCTCTATCTCTCTGAGATCCAAGCTTTCAATAATGGCGTTAAACATGAACGACCATCTGCCGTCAAAGTTATCATTATTCTTTTCTTCTCTCCTTCGAATAATGTTGAAATCACCCCCGACCAAGATCGGAATCTGTTCGGACCCGCAAATGCGAACGAGATCCGCTAAAAAATCAGGTTTGAGTTCTGGCTGCGCGGCCCCGTATATCGCCACCAGAGCCCAGTTGAACCCATCAACCTTAGAACGAACCCGAAATTTGACAGCAAAATCCCCCATCACCACACTACGGACTTCCAGAACGTCACATCTGACCCCGAGCAAGATTCCCCCTGATCTTCCTCTTGGGGGCAAGCAATGCCAATCAAATTCAGCACCACCTGCCAAATTGCTTAAGAACTGAGGCGAAAAATTATCCCGTCCAGTTTCAGAAAGTGTGATAAAATCCAAACGATAATCATTAGAGGCATCCGCCAGAAACCTTCTTTTAGCCAAGTCTTTCAGACGTCTGCTATTCCAAAAGATGCCTCTCATAGTTCATCATGCAATTTTTTAGTAGTTCGGATTCTAGCACTTCTATGCACCGCGGAGGCGGGATAGATCTTTCGCGACCACTTACGCTTAGGCTTTTGCTGAACCCCCACCCTATCCTCACAACCAGGCTCCGTGGTCCTAGCCGCATGCTCCATATTCTGCACCCCCTCCCCCGTGTTAGATAAACCACCTTCCTCCTCTGCCTCAGAGAGGGATGGGGCAAGATCATCACAAAAGTTATTAAGCACCGACACACCCAGAGCACCTATGTCTTGGTCGTTCATCGGTCTTACTGCTGCTACGTTTCGAATCAAATCTAAGGCACGTTCCGCTTCAAGGTCCAGCATATCATTAACAGATTTTGAAATTTCACAATCATTACTACCAAGTGAGATTCCTAACTGATTGGCATTATGAATAATCTCATTATCAGAAAAGTGCAGAATAGAATTAGAGGTGTTGACTGAGATACCCGTAGTGACCTCTATGTCACGAAGCTTAGCCGCCCGCATGGCGCACCTCAGCTGCATATCATCAACATCCGGCCTATCCTGGAAGCGACTGCTCATCCGTCGCCCCTCAGACATAGGATCCGGAATACCTCCAAAAGCGATGACCTCCTCCGTAGTGGCTCCGTGTGGGACAGAGCCTCCAGCCCCACCTCCACCGGCTCGCGCTCCCGGAACTCCGGCCGACAGCCACCCAGGAGAAGTGCAGGTTGGGGCCGCCTGCCCCCGCTCCCCACCCGTCCCAAGGCTGAGGACGGGAGGGGAAGTATCCTCCCTCGTCGGCGCCGACTGGACCGGCGAGGCCGGAGAGACTGCCGCAGCCTCAGCCGCCCCATCCAACACAGGACAGGAAAGGACCTGGGCCACCTGCCCCGGTCCCTCTCTGATGGCTTCTCGCCCCTTGTTGGTTACCCCAAGTAGAAGGTTGAGATGTAGCGTAGCGGCAAATTTCCCTTGGCAAAGATACCAAGGATCGAATCCCGTGAGACTCCGAGGGTCGACAAGTAGGTGTCAACGGCGCCAGAAACTTAGTGGTTGACAGGACCTGCACACAGGTACAGATAACTTTGCTCCCAACGAGTACAGAGAGGTTGCCAATCCCTCCGGCCTTGTCGTTTACAAAGGATCAAACACAAGAGATAATAATGATAGCTATGACTGCAACTAGGAAATAAAAACAGGAAGTAAATAGAAGGTGTGATCAGTGGTGGAAATATGGACCGGGGTCCCATGATGTTCACTAGTGATGTCTCTCTCCCAAAAGACGATAAAACAGCAAACCGAGGTAAACAAATTACAGCTGGGCAATTGACAGGATTATGTGCGCAAACCAATGCTAACTATGCTGTAAAGAAAGGCAGAGGCTCAAAAGCATGTGCGGTACGCCAAGGCAAGTAGACCGAAATCCATCTGCATCTACTACTAATCATCCACCTTGAGATATCTATCCAGAACATCTCGCTGGTATTAAGTTGCGAATCCCACCCAAAGTGTAGACTCAAAGCAACAGACAACTGCATTAAAAGAACTTTGCGTAAAGTAAACAATCCTTGCCCCCGCAAGTACAAGCACCGTTGTTTTCCCCCTTGTGGCAACAGCACATCCCCTAGACTCATGTTTCTGTCACTCAAGCTAGTCATCAGGGGGCATGAACCCACAATCAAGCATAACGCTCCCTCTTGGAGTTACTACCTACTACTTGGCCAAAGCAATAAACAGCAACGGAGAACATGCAAGAATTACTCAAGAACATAAATATAAAAGAGGTGAATCAAATATATTACTCAAACACAATCTGAACATAGTCTCATAATCCATCAGATCCCAGCAAACTCAACTAAGCAACAGCAGAAAGATTACATATGTGCCTCGATCATGTAGGGCAGCTCACGAGGTCTAAACCATGAAGAGCAAAGAGGGGAGGAGAACATCACATAGCTACTGATCATGGACCCATGGTCCAAGGGGGAATACTCAAGACTCATCCGGGAAGCGTCCATGGTGGTGGAGAAGCTCCCGGTGGTGATTCTCCCCTCCGGCAGGGTGCCGGGAAGAGTTCTCCTGATGCTCGCGATCTTGGAAGCGTTGCGGCGGCGGAACAGAGCCGATATCGCGAAAAAGAGTTCCGTCCTCGAGGGTTTCGGGACGAGAGGAATATATATGCGAAGGGGGGCAACCAGAGGCGGAGCCGGGGACGGGAACTCTTTTTCGTGATCTCATCTCTGTTCCGCCGCCGCCGCCGCTTCCAAGATCGGGAGCACCAGGAGAACTCTTCCCGGCACCCTGCCAGAGGGGAGGATCACCACCGGGAGCTTCTCCACCACCATGGACGCCTCCCGGATGAGTTGTGAGTAGTCTCCCTTGGACCATGAGTCCATGACCAGTAGCTATGTGATGTTCTCCTCCCGTTCTTGTGCTTCACTAATTAGTCCTCGTGAGCTGCCCTACATGATCGAGGCACATATGTAATCCTTATGCTGTTGCTATGACGAGTTTGCTGGGATCCGATGGATTATGAGATTATGTTCAGATTGTGATTGAGTAATATATTTGATCTACCTCTTTTATATTTATGTTCATAAGTAATTCTTGCATGTTCTCCGTTGTTATTTATTGCTTTGGCCAAGTAATACGTAGTGACTTCAAGAGGGAACGTTATGCTTGATTGTGGGTTCATGCCCCTTGATGACTAGCTTGAGTGACAGAAACATGAGTCTAGGGGATGTGCTGTTGCCACAAGGGGGAAAACAATGGTGCTTGTGCCCGCGGGTGCAAGGATTGTTTACTTTACGTAAAGTTTTTTTAATGCAGTTGTCTGTTGCATTGAGTTTACACTATTGGTGGGGCTCGCAACTTAATACCAGCGAGATGTTCTGGATAGATATCTCAAGGTGGATGATTAGTAGTAGATATTGATGAATTTCGGTCTACTTACTTTGGCGTACCGCCCATGCTTTGAACCTCAACCTTTCTTGCAATGTAGTCAGCATTGGTTTGCGTTCGTGGTCCTGTCAATTGCCCAGCTGTAATTCGTTTACCTCACATAGCTGTTTTATCGTCTTTTGGGAGAGAGACATCACTAGTGAACATCATGAGACTCCGGTCCATATTACCATCATTGATCACATCCGCTATTTACTTTTCGCTTTTATTTACTATTGCAAACATTATCTATCACTACTATCATTTGCGTTTAATCCTTTGTGAACTACAAGGCCGGAGGGATTGACAACCTCTCTGTACTCGTTGGGAGCAAAGTTATTTGTATCTGTGTGCAGGTCCACGTTGATTGCTAATATCTGGCGCCGTTAGCAGTTGACACCTACTTGTTGAACCTAGGAGTCTCTGGGGATTCGATTCTTGGCATCTTTGCTAAGGTAAAAACTTCCACAACACTGCATCTCACACCTTCCTCTTGGGGTAACCAACAAGGGGTTAGAGGCCCATCAGCTTTCGGTCTACGAGGGTACGTGGACACACACTAGTGCAGAACCAGGCTTTATCACGGGTTCGTAAGGCCCTTCAGTAACGGTTCTCTAACCGGTACTAAAGGTGCCCCCCCCCTTTAGTACCTGTTCAACACGAACCGTCACTTAAGGGCCACCACGTGGCACGAGCCAGCGCCGGGGAGACCTTTAGTACCGGTTGGTAACATTTTCTGATTTTTAAATTTCTAAATTATTTGACGATTTAATCTCTAATCATCCCTCATCACTGCTGAAATGTGGAGTACTCATTCTAAATCGTCTAACTTCCCGGCGGGTCACCCATCCTCTCACTACTACAACCCGAGCACGCTTAACTTTCGAGTTCTATTCCCCCTAGTTTTCAAGTCTGCACTTGTTGTTTTTCTAACAATAGTAAATTGTCAATGTAATTAACCCTCAAGAGTTTAGCTTGAGCATGAGGTCACCTGTTTAAATGTTTGAGTTTAAAACTATTGTTCTAAAAAACAATAATTATTTAGTAACACTAATATTTCTTGAATAAATAGTTTGACCACAGTTTGAACAGATTTCACCAAAATTAAAAAAATGAAATAATTATTTAGTATCACTAATTTTAGTGAATAATTATTTAGTAACACTAATATTTCTTGAATAATTTGTTTGACCACAGTTTGATCAGATTTTACCAAAACTCATAAAAACTGAAATTTGAACATAACTTTTTTCCTTTCAGAATTTGGGGATTCTAAAAAATTGCAAAACGCTCTACGGCGGTCAAAATCGGATGCACATTTTCTTGCTGAACATTTTGATGTATTATACTTTTTTTTATATTGTATGCAAAAGATATAGTGGTTTTACTTTTTCATAACGTTTTTTGCAAAACATGTCAAAATTTGAGTTTTCAAATTTCCCTAACTAGTAGATGTGGTAACATAACCACATCTCGGAGGATTTTAATTTTTGAATTTTTTTTTCATTTTCTTTTGTTTTTTTTTCAAAAATGAAAAGGCGATAGGGTGTAGAGTTTGAAAATTGCCCTTTAGTCCCGGTTTGTGTCTCCAACCGGGACTAAAGGTTAGACACCTTTAGTCCCAGTTTGTGACAGAAACCAGTACTAAAGGTGTAGTACCGGTTTCTGCCACAAACCAGAACTAAAGGGGCTCGTGGGGCCCCGGCCTAACGCCAGCCTGCCACCAGCCCTTTAGTACCGGTTCGTGCCACGAACCGGTACTAAAGGTTCAACACGAACCGGGACTAATGCATAGCCGTTCGAACCAGTACTAATGGTACCATTAGTATCGATCCAAAATCGAACCGGGACTAATACGTCTCACGTACGGTCGTTTTTCTACTAGTGACACTCTCCCCGCTCGTTGCTCTACTTCTCCTAGATAGATCTTGCGTGATCGTAGGAAATTTATTGAAATACTATGTTCCCTAACAGCCCTAAGTCTGTGCTAATTCAACACAGGTTCATCAAGGATATCGAAATGATCAATGTTCATTGTATGCTTGCACAGATGTATAGGCGATTCACAAGTGCAGCATTCAACTTGACCATGGATATCGAAATGATCAGTGGTAAACTATGAACATATATGTTGCTCCTCATTTAGGATCAGCTCGTATTAATGCCTTTTCAAGTCACAAATATGATGATGCTCGTTTTAGATCTCCTCGTATTAATGCACATGATTGTAACTTCCATAGATTTATTGAAGCAACACCTCTTGATCATCGATATCTAAGATATTGATTAATACGTTAGAGAAAAACCATCACCTTTTCATCCTTGATAAAAAACAATTTTCTTCAAAATCTCAACTGTGAGAGGTGTTGCTTCATTTCTAATATTGATCTATACACATTGTTGTTGCTTCTTCGGTGTTTGTTAACTTTCTCTAATTTTCGTTTGGTGATATTCATTCAAGGCAACAACTGACAAAATTACGCCTTCGTTTCTTGGCTAACGCACTTCACTATACATGGCTCTGCCCAAGTTTGACTCCAAAAAAGTATTGTATTAATTTCACATGAATCACCTAGAAATGAATTGTAAGAATTTTTCTTTGAAATTAATGAGGTGGTAAGGATTAGGGAATTCGGGATACTAAAATGGATTTCTCATTGAACCGGATTTCCCATGACACTCAAATATGAGATGCCAAAGCACCAAGATACAAACTTGCGAAAACAACCAACCAACGGTTACGACTCGCAATAGCAGATGATTACCCAGATGATAATAAGATGGGGGCAACACTAGCAGAATTCAATTTAAATATACTGGTACGAATCGAGCTATATTGTTGTTCTTTATTTATCTTACAGGCGTCTCTGGTTCCTCCAGGTAGGGAGGGCCTTATGCCTCCTATATATACTGTATCTCCACTATGTGGTTCCCTTGAGCTATCACCTGACTAACCTCCTCCTCATCGGCGATCGATGCCTCAAGACATCTACCCCATGGGCATCAGAAGTCAACCGTCGTTGCCCGATGACTGGTACACGATGTCCATGGTGTTGTGGATCGGTGACGGGCTTAGGCCGGGGAACCTGTGAGGAGCGTGATGGCGGATCTCGATCTTGAAGAACAACAATTTCATTATGCAAGTTGTGATGCGTTGTTGGGGGGCGTCTCCAACAGCACAAAAGCCGAAGTTTAGGCCGCCATGGGTTTCCTTGATCCACTTAAACCACTGCAACTTTCCCGCTTCCCATGAATTGTAAACTACTCAAGCAAGGAGGCAATTTGTTTCCAATGGCATATTTCAGGTAACAGATTCATAGCTTCCAATATGCAACACAGATGAAGTCATCAAACTACGGTTGTGATGAAATTAAAGGAGAACCGTTATTAGAGGATATTGTGATACTTAGAACCAAGGAGCTGAAGTAACTATGCAATTAATGCTTGAAGATTTGCCAATATACTAGTAGAAAACAGGGCTTTGGTTCAAGCGGCTAAAGGAATTAGTCCCGGTTGCATTACGAACCGGGACTTATGTGAGCATTAGTCACGGTTCATGTGAAAAAGGCATTAGTTCCGGCTCCTCTGGGACCTATAGACCTGGTTTGAGACACGAACCGAGACTAAAGGGCATCGCACCCTTTAGTCCCGGTTCGTGTCTCAAACCGGGACTAAAGGTCTAATCCTTTAGTCCCGGTTTAAGGTACAAACCAGGACTAAATGGTGCGATGCCCTTTAGTCCCGATTTGTGTCTCAAACCGGGACTAAAGGGCCCATTTCTCAAACTCTACCCCCCTAGTGGATCGCCATTTCAGTTTTCAAAAAAACAAAATAAAATGATAAAAAATTCAAAAAATAAAATCCTTCGAGATGTAGTTATATTACTACATCTAGTAGTTAGGAAAATTTAAAAACTTAAATTTGGACATGTTTTGCAAAAAAGTGTTATGAAAAAGTAAAACGGCTATAACTTTTGCATACGATGTCCAAAAAAGTATAATATATCAAAATATTCAGCACGAAAATCCACATCCGATTTTGGCGGCCTATGGCCTTTTTGCAATTTTTTAGAATCCTCAAATTCTAAAAGGAAAACAAGTTATACTCAAATTTCAGTTTTTTTGAATTTTAGTTAAATCTGGTCAAACTATGGTCAAACTACTTATTCAAGAAGTATTAGTGTTACTAAATAATTATTCAATAATATTAGTGTTACTAAATAAGTATTTCTGTTTTTTTGTATTTTTGTCAAACTATGGTCAAACTACTTATTCAAGAAATATTAGTGTTACTAAATAATTATTGTTTTTTTTTTGAATAATAGTTTCAAACTCAAACAGTGAAATGTGTGACTTCATGCTCAAGCTAAACTCCTGAAGGTTAATAGGATTGGCATCTTACTATTGTGAGGAAAACAACAAGTGCAGACTTGGAAACGAGGGGAATAGAACTCAAAAGTTAAGCGTGCTCAGGCCGGAGTAGTGAGAGGATGGGTGAACGTCCGGGAAAGTTAAATGATTTCGAATGGCGAGGGGTGAATAGAGATTAGAGGTTAAATTGAGCAGTGATGAGGGGTGGGTGATTAGATAATAAATTGTGAAATAATTTAGAAATTTCAAAATCAGAAAATAAATTAAAAAATATCAAAAAGAAAAAGAATTCATTTTTTTTCCGTAAAATTACCTTTACTCCCGGTTGGTGTTACCAACCGGGACTAAAGGTGGACCTCTAGCTAGCAGCCACGTGAAGGGCCTTTAGTCCCGGTTCGTATTAGAACCGGGACTAAAGGGTGGAGCATTTGTATTGACCCTTTAGTCTCGGATCCAAAACCGGGACTAAAGGCCCTTATGAACCGGGACTAATGGCCCATTTTCTACTAGTGATAGCTTAGATGTTGATTTACCCAGCGCTTCTTCCAGCAACTTATGACTTGTAGAATAGGGGAACAACATTCAATATTCAAGCATACGAAACCAGATGAACAGTAAGCTTAGATTGTACATGTAATTCAGTTTTTTTAGAGTAGACTAAAAAAATTCATTGCAATGAAAAGGTCATTATGGCTAATTTGTACAACCTCTTAGTGTAGTTGTTTTATTTATCACGAACTTGGAAAGCGTCGTAGTCTTAAGTCTGATTCTAACTTAACATTGCTAATTTGTTGGTTGCAAAACTAGACTACGAGAACTCAACGAGAGGATAGCAAAGCTTGCCGGTGGTGTCACTGTCATTTCGGTATTAATGGTTGCCATTATCTGTTGACACGCTGCCCTTTTCCTTGATAACCTGTTGGATGGAAGGATGATATGGTGACTATAACCCATGACTTGATAGGTGGGAGGACGAGCATAAACTGAACTTAAAGAGAGGCTGGAAGTTGAGGATGCTCTACTATAACTAGGTGAGTCAATCAATGTTTTGTCATTGAACATTTGGAGTTGTCAACTTTGTATTTGCTTTTCAAAGAAGCAGAATTAAGTCAACTAGTCGTCAACCCGTGCATTTGCACGGGCTAGTCTACATAATATTGATAAATTGCTATAATTCGAGTTTGTTGTTGTTATCTGGCTGTTGCATTCTTCGAAATTCCACACCTTTTTCATAGTGATTTTGCTACAACTCTATATTTTCATATTCAAAGTAAAATCAACTTGACTTCCATAAAAAAAATCTAATTTATCATGAATTTAGAACTTTATTGTATTTATGTTTCAAGTGCATCGTTGTGCACATTTAATTTGAAGTCATTTTTATTTGCCTACTTCATTACATCTATAATTTTTCTGGTAGTATGTAAATTGCTTCCGCTTACATCTGTAAAAATATAAACTTCCTTCAAAGTGTCAATTCGCATAAGACTACCTAATGGAAACTATATATGAATTCATAAATATTTGGAAGAAATTTACCAATCACTATCTTCCCCATGTCCGACACTATAAAGTAGCTTTCTAAACAACATCTCCCAGTCAAACTTCCCTTTGATTATTAAAAAGCAATTCCGATATTTGTTTCAGCATAGTTGTTTCCTCAGAAATGACCATTGTTATTTTTCCTTCTGAGTAATTAGTCTCACCTGTAAGGAACGCTGACGCAACTACCAAGACATATCTAAACTTGTGCTTTAGTCTCATCATAATGTAATTTTTTAATGGTCGCGATTGCTCATTCGTAAGGCATCACCTGTACTTGCTACTGTATGCACCATTTCAAAATAAAAATGCGTTGAAAACAACCATGGTACCCTTGCAAAAAATCCATCAACTTAATATGGGCCTAGAGTTAAGATGTAATACCTAAAATTTCATTTTTCTAGTGCAAACATGATGAACTGGAGCCTTTGTCCACTATATACCATCTATTTAGATATATTACACTATTTATTGTAATATAAAGTGTGACCATGATTAAGATGTAAGTACAAAAGCCCCAACGACTAATGTCATCAACACAAAAAGGTAAAATAGCCAGTATTGTTCCTTGCTAATAACCTTCGTTGTTATGTTGGTTCATGTACGCTGGTGTCCGTAGATCGATGCAATTTCAAACTATGTGGAATGTTATTTCATAGTTAATATTATTTCTTCATACAACACAAAATAATTATTTGATACTATACTGTTCACTTCCCGAATATATGCATGTTTGTGGAATTTTTGTTTAAAATCCATATAGTATAAGACCCAAAAAACACATTAATGTTTTTTTAACAAAACATAGTATACATCCGATTTTTGCATTAACACCTTTTTCAACCGTCTATAATAGTTTATTTTTACCTGTTCCCAGAATCTTAGAGCATGTAGTTGGTTGCCATTGTTACTCCCGCAGCCCTTATAATATAGAAGATGAAACAAAAAAAAAGTCAGAATACATTAAGAAATCCACCTAACATCAACCAAACTGGGTTTAAAAGGGGATTGTTTCTTCTAAAAGAGAATCAAAGTGTTTTGTAAGAAAATTATGAAGGGGATCATTGGTTCCTTTGAGGAAAATAAACGTACAGCTGAAACACAACAAAGACATGATTCAGTCCCACCCGTACAGATCGGCGTAAGCATCTACCACTCCGTCTGCTCTCATCCGTCCGCTGTCTCTCTTTACTTCATATATGACATGTTCGCAATTTCCGTTGTCCTACACTACTAATTCCTGCCCTCAATCTGCATGTGTTGTCTCTGACGACCATTCTGTTGTGTCACTGGACAGAGCCCGTTAGTTTTCACCAGCGACATGGTAAGCATGATCCGGTCACCTTGGCATGGCTGAAGATGACGTGGTCGCCTCTTGAACATCATGGAACAACAACATGTCCTAGTGATTCACTTCTTCTACAGCCTGAACCACCACTTCGAAATCATCCAGCAGCAGTAGAACAAACCAATTCAGCATGCAAACATATCCCATTGAAAAAGAAAAATCAAACCTGTTAAGCTACCTATATGATCTAGCACCCTTGAAATCTACTTCTGTGCTTTGCTCGTGGTATTCTTATGCCAAAAAATAAAAGACGTGGTCTTAGTGCTACAGAAAAATCAAGCAGTATGTTCAAGGAATTTATGGATAGGTACTTCCCTATGGAGATAGAAAACTGATGAAGAATTCGGTGACTTTGGAGATGTAAATCGTTATGCCACCAGTCCTTTAGTAGGTTCTTGAATTGTCAATGCACCACATAAGACAGCAGCACCGTCTACTTTAGAACGTCATTAGTACACCTTATCCTACCCTGCATGACCCATCACCATTAGATTGCAACCTGGTTAGAACATGGAAGACGAAGAAATTATGTAGACGATTTTTTATCAGAAGCGTTGGTGGAACTTTGAAGCTTAGGGCGGATAAGTAGAACGATTAATACTGACCTCGCATGTCAACATAGGCGACGCAGCTGCAGCCATGGTTGGTCAATCATGATCATGGAGCTGTAGCTCAGACTGTCGAGGGATAATCTCTTGGTGGGCACTACATCCAGGGTAGTGAAGAAGGATAGGATCGATCCTTTCCATCGAGACGAGGGAGAAAGAATAGACATGAGGGATCGGTGGTATAGTAGTACATGGAATTAGATCGCAGTTAGGAGGGATTGTTGGAATAGTATAAGGAATGAGACGGTAGTTAGGATCTGATCTCTTTTGTCACATATTTGAGAGGTCGTGAGCCTTTTATATGGAAGGTTATATTAGTTCGTGTAACACGGTTCCACCAGATAACTCATTCTATTTTTATTTAATATGAATATTATATCGGCTGATCTAAACCGTAATAACTCGGCCCCACCGAGATTAACGGTTCCTATTTTCTAATTAATATGGTAATTTCTAGGGAGTCTAAAATTAGTATAGGTATAGATTAGTTTGTTGCTTTATTAAACCTTCTGAATTACTTCTCCTTTTCGCACGCTGTCGTTGAGGAAGGTATTGTTGTTGGAGTGTGTTGGCGCAACCCTAGACTAACTCTCTCCCTGGAACGGAGATGGAAGAAGTAGAAACACAGAGCAGGTAGTATTCTGGCGACCAATGCCTAGGCGCACTAACGCCCGATCCTTTTCTTCTGCTGGACGAGCAACTTCGACTTTGACCTGGGTGCACCAGCTCTCAACAAACACGTACAACCCGTGCATGTATGTATTAGTTGCGGTGTAGTAGAGCGGATCGGCTGCATGCAGTTGGGCACGTTCGTGCGTGCGTGGGAAGTGTAGACGCTGCGTTGCTGCTGGGCTACAAAGCCAGCCGCCCGTCTAGCTAGCTAACTCACACCACCACGTCACACACACGCACACCTACACACACTCATCACGCTTTCGCTGCGTTTCACACGTCCCGCGCGTAACCGATGCGCCCGACCAGCCCAATCACACCAATGTGTCCCGCACGTCCCGCGCACCCAACGCGCCCGACGAGCCCGACTACACCAAACATCATGGCTTATTCCAACACACACCCCCCTAAGCCACGGTCTAGAAGAGTCCGTCGTCGTCGACGTTGGCGTCGGCCAAGAAAGCCTGCTCTGCCGCCGGTCCTTTCCGCAGCTACGGACACTCGCGCCGGAAGTGCCCGTGCTCTCCGCATTTGTAGCAGCGTCCACGGTTCTTCCCTCGGTTCCCTAACGCAGTGCTCGCCGCGCCGTCGTCGTATTGGTCGCCGAAGCCGTGCCCACCATGCCATCGACACCGTGCCACCCAGAGCAGTCGTCATCATCAGCTGCTCTCCCGCGCGCTCGCTGCCAGCCCGTGCGCGCCACCGCGTCCTTTCCCCGAATGCCTTGAGCCGTCCGAGCGCATCATCGAACGCCATCTCCTCCACGTTGCAGAACTGCTCGATGCCGGCGACCGTGGCGTACAGCCGGTCCGGCATGGAGTCGAGTAGCTTCTTGACCATGGCGCTGTTGTTGAGCATCGACCCGAGCATCGCGTACCTCGCCGCCATGCCGCTGACATTCCCGATATACTCGTCCAGCTCGTCGCCGTCGTCCATCCACAGGCTTCGTTTTGATGGCTTTGGCTCCCGCTGGTGACAGACCGCATGAGGTTGAAGAGGAAACGATGGTCTATTCAGTGACCAGGGAATGGCTACATGTAAATAAACATTTAATCACGCAACTTCTTGTCAATCTATGGTGGGTCTTTTTGCTGATATGTATAGCTTGCATGTTTATATAAATAGGATAGTGGGCGTGAGTCTCTTGGATCCGGCTTGCCTGCTCCCTCCTCATGCTCCCATCCGTGCTCCCACTTCATCCTACGGCTGTCTTTTTTTCTTTTTCCTTTCTAATCTAATCATCTCTCCCCTTGATTTTAGGGGGTGGGGCCGGGCCTTATTTTGTTCCAAGCAAATCAAGACACGTACGCGGGAGCATAGATGGGCAGACGCGCGGGGAGCAGGCAAGTCTCGTCCGAGTCTCTTTGGTATATAGGATAGGATTCCCTTACAACTCAGTATACTACTTCACGTCACGAAATCAACATAAGCCGACTCAGAGAAAAAAAATAGAAGTGCTTGTGGCCTAAAAGCAAGCCACTGATAACATAGTACCTATCTAGTTGGCGGGTTAAAAGCACAATAGAAACTGCCCATATGGAACAGTCCAAGCAACATAATAAGAAATTCAGCAATTTACGAACTGTGATAGGAAGAGCTCATGTGGATAATTCAGGAATTTATGAATCAGAGTGATGAGAGCTCTGTGGTCAGTTTAGCAATGTACAAATCAAAAGGGTAAGCGCAACTAAGAAGAACATTACTCGCATTATGGTTTTCACAAACAGTTAAGATATGGAGATTATAAACAGTTACCCGAAACATGACTACGAAGACTGCCATATGTTGTACAAATCCAATCGCAGCCCCAGTGGTCCCTGATACTGGCCTCCATCTCGATAGTGCCGGAATGGACGAGTGCAGCGCCTCACATTAAATTACACACAACAATAGGTACACCATTGGAAAGATAGGAGTACATAAATAGTTAATTAAGAGCAGAAAAGGCAGCTAAAATGGTTAGATCTAATCTAAGCAATAAAGGAATAATTAAAAAATTACGACAATGGAAATAGTCTTGGTTGAAGGTAAAACCCAATGATGTACTATGAATATAGAGACCGACACGTTGAAAACCACGGAGTGACATTGAATATTTCTTTCTTTGGAAACCTGCGCACACACGAACAGTGAGCCTCTATTTAACGAATGACAAACATGATGATTAACTAAATCTGAAAGAAGAGGTTCCTTATTATGTCGAAGTAAGAAGAGGTTCTTACCTATTAACAACAGGAAGAATCCTATAGATCCCAACAACAATGGCATGAGATCTCTATTGTTAAAGAGAAGTCTGCGGCGGTGATGGCACATTGGTCGTCGTTTGTCTTCCCTCTTTCACTCCGTCGAGCACGCACTTATGTGGCCCAGTCCAGCGCCATAAAATCCTGATGCAATCCTCGCAACAACCACGCCGTAGATATCCTCCCTTCTCTCCTCCTCCCTCCCGCACCTCCTCTGATTTCCCATCATGATACAATGCCTCGACGGCCACAAGGCAACACACTCCATCCATCCTCTCCCAACCCATCATGTCCGCACTGTTTATCTAGACCTCTTGTTGAACTATGCAAACTACAGTTTCACCAGCATGCTTGCTTGATGACGTGTGTAGGTCATCTGATGTGCTTGGTACTGCTGTTGTGTGTGTTCGCGCTTCGCCGCCGTCGCTAGTTTACATCAGTGTGTCCTTGTTTGTCGCTGCCGGTGTATATGTGCGCGATGTGCTTGCTGCAAGATTTACTAAATGAATATTTGCACATGAACCCACATACAGCTTAGGTGTAGGTTGCATCAAAGTGGGGTATTGGGATTAAGTTTTATTTTCACTATGATGTACAGCGGTAGTAGATAAGTACTTTTTATAAATTAGTACATAGATAAGTACTTGGTAATCTGGTATACATGACTCCTCTGCATTGACCTGACCCGAGTGCATACATCGTGACTGCATGCTATGAGAGGAGAATCACATAACCAAATGAGAAAGAAAATGTGTACTATCTTATGGTCAGATTTTTAGACAAAGAGGCATGCAAGACACTGAGGAATTTAACTGGGGAGTTGCATAATAGATTTTCAATCCGAATGAAGAGAAGGACGTCAGTGTATGGAAATACAATTTAAAAGAAATGGTGTATTACATTTATCTTTAAAAACAGTGTGTTCATGAAATTGAATGTTTGTTATCCTGTAGCAAAGCACAAGTATTTAGCTAGCAATCCAAATTGTGTAGAATAGTAAGAGCATACAACAATCAGTATAGTAACAGGCGTGGAGAGAAGTAATTATAAGTGTTTTGAATCATATCAACAACATGAAAGCAACAACATAGAAGAATAAATGTGGATTATATGTTTACGTGCTCATTAAAACAAAGGAGAATGTGCTTCCCCCAACAGGTCCACTCCCTCTAGTATTTGAGCTGGACGTGAAAGCCACCATTAGCAAGCTACTCCCTCCACCTAAATAACCTGGCCATTAGACTGTTGAAAAGTGAAATTGCAACAAAAACTTTTATTAGTAACTCATGGGAACTGCCATAGAGAGACCTATCAAGACCGGATACCTTCTTAAATATTAGGTATAACTCTTGCAATAAATATTTAGTGTGGGTTCCACATATATGAAGTAGTACTTACCTACATCAAAAAAATTGTGGATTACCTACTCATCTATCAAGGATTGATGAGTTAGTAGTGTATAAGAATTTTAAATTTTTTTAGACGCTCCATTGATATCTAAGGCCCTGCTTGGATCCAAGGGACTAAAACTAGTCTGACTAAAAATAATCTCTTTAAGAGGCTAAAGTTCCAAGCACCCCTGACTAAAGAGGGGCTAAGAGCATCTCTAACAGCCGCGCTATACTAGCGCCGCGCCGGAAAAAACGCCATTTTAGCGCGCGCGCAACGCGTCGCACAGCTCCAGCGGGCGCGCAAAAAACGCGCGCGCGCTAAAACGAGTTGGACGCGCTGGTGAATGCCCCATCCCGCGCTGTTGATTTGGTGCGTCTACTTCCGCGCGCGGCACACTCGAGCGCGCGCGCGAACTTCCCTTTTTTCCTTCTTCTTCCACTCGCGCGCGCCGGCGCTCGCGCCCCTTCCGCCATGGATGCGCACACCGGAGCCCCTCTCACCCCGCTGTACAGCCGCGACCCCCCCCCCCCCCCCCCCC
>LR738712.1:820073416-820098893 GCA_902687465.1 Secale cereale | reverse complement strand
TGCATCATCATATAGATAGCTTATATTTGCATTTGTAGTCTCAACGATGATGCATACATGTCAACTATGGGTGTTGGGTCCAACAATTCGCATTGGTCTCAAACCAATGAAATCCATTTGGACGACCATGAGTTTGAGGTGGACGAGGAGGGTGAGGGCATTGTCGAGGCGCCGAAAGGAAGAGCGGGCAATTACACCATCAATGATGACAAATTACTATGCAATACTTGGTTGCAAGTGTCGAGGGATCCATCCGTTGGAGGTGATCAAAGTAGAGATGCTTATTGGGGGCGAATGAAAGAACACTTTGATGCTCAGAACATGAGTGGAATTGACCGCTCCGAGAGATCACTTCGGTCCCGATGGTCGACAATCAACACGGATTGTCAAAAGTGGGCGGCCACACAAAAGGCAGTTGACAAGCTTAACCCAAGTGGGACAAATGAGGATGATAGAGTAAGTGCCATCTCATACATGTTCATCATACTTTTTTTTGGTGTCCGAAGTGCTAACTTGTTTTGTTTTTCTTGTAGTACAACATTGCACAAAACTTGTTCAGAGAAGAGACGAGGACAACCAAGAAGGGGAAGATCAAGAAAGGAAAGATCTTTACCTTGCCTCATTGCTATGAAGTGTTGAAGGATGATGAGAAATGGAGGAAGCGTGAAGATTTGGATGATTTGCATTTGAGCAACAAACGCAAGCGCACAATTGAGTTGAATGATGATGATGAGCAGGATGATGCCTCAAGTGAAGAGGGCATGAGAAGCCCCACACCCAACTCGGTTTCATACTCGAAACCCAAACGACCGGATGGGTGCAAGAAGGACAAAACCGAAAAGAAGAAGAGGAAAGGAGATGATGAGCTCACAAATGCTATGGAAGCTATTGTGAAGGCAAGAAAAGAAGCGAACGAGGTGAGGAAAATGGCAAGGAACCAATATGCCGCGGCCGAGGAGAGGAGGTTGGCGGCCGAGGAGAGGAGGGTGGCCGCCGAGGAGAGGAAAGTGGCATTGGAGGAGAGGAAGGTTGCCATGGAGGAGCGAACTAGGTTGATGGAATGGGAAAAATTTTTGTTCTTCTTGGACACATCTTTGTTTAATGAAGCCCAAATGGAATATGTCAACCTTGCCCGTCAAGAAGTCTTGATTCAAAAAAGAGCCATGAACAACACAATGGGTGGCGGCATGGGTGGCGGCGGTGGCCTCGGCGGCATGGGTGGTGGTGGCCTCGGCGGCATGGGAGGCATGGGCCTCGGCTCCATTGGAGGCTTGGGTGGCTTCGGAGGCATGGGTGCACCTCCGGCCGCCATGGGAGGCATGGGTGGCTTTCGAGCACCCTCCAATGCTATGGGAGCCATGAGTGGCATTGGAGCACCCTCCAACGTTATGGGAGGCATGGGTGGCATGAGTTTTGCTTCTCTCATGGGAGGCATGGGTGCACCTCCGGCCGCCATGGGAGGCATGGGTGCACCTCCGGCTGCCATGGGAGGCATGGGTGCACCTCCGGCCATGCCTATCGATGTGCCTCACGTCGGAGCTACAAGTGATGCGGTGCGTCATGAAGAGGAAGATTCATCGGCGGAAGAAGAGGAAGAATCGTCGGCGGAAGAAGAGGAAGAAGACGAGCAAGATGGTTGATGTGTTTTATATATGTCTTGAACTTTGTTGGTTGCACTTGTATTTTGAACTTCGTTTGCATTTGGACTTGGTTGGATGAACTTGTGGGCGATGTATTCATCATCAACTTGTTAAATTTCACATGTTCATTGCATATTTGGCGCTGCTGTAGCGGCGCGCGCGCTGCATTTTTGCGCGCTGTTGGAGCGGAGCGCGCGCGCTGCATTTTACAGCAGCTGCTGGAGCCAACGCGGCGTGGCGCGGCAAACCAGCCGAAGCGCGCGCGGCAAATGCGATTTTTGGGCGCGGCGCATCGCGCGGCTGTTGGAGATGCTCTAAAACTAGTCTTGAGACTAAAATCTTTTAGTCAGGGGTACCCCTACTAAAATGTGAATTAGTCCTCTCTCTCCTCATTTAAATCCTCTCCTCTAACACATGCAAGTTCTGGATTTGAGGGTTTGGAGGATAATAAATGCTCATTAACTTGATTTTAGTCTCTGTAGTATTTGGATCCAAGCATGGGTGAGGCTAGCAAGTTTTAGTCCCACTACTTTTAGTCATGGGACTAAAACGTATCCAAGCACCCTCTAATACATCTGATCTTATCTATCTACTAGGAAGATTGCCCGTGCGTTGCAACGGGAGTGTGCATATTTTAACAATTCAACACCAATTATTTTCAGTGTTGTATTTTGTTTCAAGATTCATGCACATCATGTTTCATTGTTTACATATTCTACCGCTAAATCACACTTCTTCTTCGCCTCCCCAATCTGAACTCGGCACCTCAGCAGTAGTGCATCCAGCTCACAATCCCTTTTCCACCTTCAGACACATAAACTTTGAATTTCAAACACTTAACTATGCAATCATATTATTTTTATTCTTTCTTCTCCTTGTAGACCCACTACAACTGCCTCCCTAGCTTAATTGGAACACTCAACTATGAGTTTATATTATATATTATATTTTACTCTCTCTCCCTCTCGGAACTACAAATAATACAATCAGAACGGTTGGTTCTCAATCATTTTACTTCTAAACAAACAACACCGGGCCCATACATGAACTTGTCCACATCAATTTTAAAACACAAAAATCATATAACTTTGTCACACCATATATCACAGAAAAAATGTAGTTTCAATCATGCATGGAATTAGTCCCTGTCGCACCATACATCTCGAGTTAACATCTAATTGTACACCCCTGCAAAAAAAACATCCAAACAACGACTATTGACATAGTTATCCAGTTAACGAGAAAAATCAGCACATTTACACAGCAGTACACAACTACACATAGTCCATGTGCATCCCCATAAAAAATCGTCAAAAAATCCTGGTGTGAGTAGGACACACCATATGTCGTGGAATTAACACGGCAGATGTCCGGTTTAACGGACTTGATGATGGAACCATCGCACGGGTTAGCTTGAAAGGGTTCATGGCGCACAAAGGACACAAAGGGTTTTATACTAGTTCGGCCCCTTCGAGAAGGTAAAAGCCTACGTCTAGTTGGTTTGTGATTATTGGGCGTCGGATTACAGGGAGCGGAATCGCTTGCCTGTGTCCCGACGGATTGATTGTTGCTTGTCCTTGAACCGGTGCCGGGTCGTCCCTTTATATAGAGGTGACGCCTGGTCCGGTTTACAGAATACCGAGGCCGGCTCATAATCGTGTCCGCCTCGGTCTCTGCTCTTCCTTTCTTATCTCTCAAGTTACATCTCTTTGACGGTTCGCAAGCCGTATTTCTATACATGGGCCTTGAAGTCTTATGGGCCGTAATTTCTACTAATAATAAACCAAGTATGATATAATTAAGCCGGTTTACAATATCCGGTTTATACCTATTAACCATATCCCTGACATTAGGCCCCAGAATGATTTGAACTTGTTCATATCAGTCTCCATCGTCTTCTGCAACTTCTCTTCTGTCTTCATTTTTTGTAAACCGGCTCTGACGTCATCTTCCAAAATCATTAAAGTCTTACAATGACATCAGCTCCGCATTTAACGCCGCGAGCTGTACTGTAGCTTGTATTTAATGGTTATCCCGAGAATCGAGGCGTTCAACGGATCTTTATCCGATTTTTCTCCCTTGATTACCGCACCTGTCGTTTCATATCTGCCTCTCTGTCTATAAATAGTGCCGCCCCTCCTCATTCTTCCTTCTCGCTTCTTCTTCCTCCTTCCGCTTTCTGACCCGCAAATCTCCATTGCTGCTCGAGCTCAAGAACGCACCGACGACCGCAAGATCTTCAGCCTTCGACCGGCCGCCGCATCAACCTGAGCCTTGACCAGATTTTCTCCGCCGCCGATCTTCACTGTCCCTGGTACGTTCATTCACCTCTCGGTAGATCTGTGTCCACCATTGTTTCGCCCGTGTTCTTCCGCCATTAGAGCTGTCGATGAAGCTCTTGTCCCTTCGTAGATCTTAGTACATAAAAACCTTGTAATCTTTAGGCCTTAATCTGTAGGTCTCTCACTCAGCACCAGATTAGATCTCACTATAATAACCATGTAGTTTTATCCATCCCACCATTAGAGCTTCTGCTTTTTAGAACTCCGCCATTAGAACTCCACCATTAGAACCTTCTGTACTAGTTCCGCATATTTAGCTGTTGCACTTTGCCCCTTAAATCTTGTTGTTTTTACTTCCGCCATTTGCCTGCTTTAGATCTCCTTTTTATGCATCTCCTATGAACTCATCTGCCCTAAATTGGACCTCTGTAGATTTTCCATGCAATTTTCGTTTCTTTATCTCCGTATGCTCAGATCTATTTTTCCTTAGTAACACGTTGAAAACTTGTTTTTCTCTTCAATAGACCTACTAAATATGCTCCGGTTTAGATCACCATGTCATAAACCGGAAATGATGTAACCTGATGTAATAACTTTAAACGATTCCCCTTCAACTGCCATTTAAACCGGAAATGATAAAACTATGTTTCATAATTACCGGTTTAACCTTGCCAAACAATTCTCTATTTTAACCATTGCATATCATGATCATATTCCGGATCATTACTCTTTCATAATCCGTCTTTGCACTTTTCTCTTCTTCAGTACTTTGCTCAAATGGCCAAGCAATATGTTTCGTGCGACTGGGTTCGTTCTGTTGTAACTGAAGAGGATTTAGTCAAACTATCAAGCATTGGTACATTAGGTCCTCAGGCTGAATTGAAATGGCGCGCTCCGGGTAATGAGTGTCCTCCCGCTCCTAGGTCCGGGGAAGTGATTGTATTTCTGGATCACATCTCCAGGGGTTTCTCTCCCCCCGGTTCAAAATTTTTCCGGGACGTCCTTGCCACCTTCCAGCTGCATCCACAGGATATCGGACCGAACTCCGTTTCCAATATTTGTGATTTCCAAGTTTTCTCTGAAGCTTATCTGCAAGAAGAGCCTTCGGTTGATCTTTTTCGGGATTTCTTCCACGCAAACCGGCGTACTGAGTTCACCAGCGGGCCTCACCAAGAGCTTGGTGGTATCAGTATTCAGAAAAGGAGGGATGTAGTTTTCCCTCACGCCTCCTTGCACACTCATCCAAAGGACTGGAACAAGTCCTGGTTTTACTGCATAGACACATCTCCTAAAGGTGAAAACCCTTTGCCGGGTTATCGTGAAACTCGTATCCCGGCAAATCACCCCTTGCCGCAACGATTAAGCGCTGCTGAACGGATCCCATTTTCTCCTCAACTCTCTAAGCTGAGGGCCTTCATAGCGAACGGCCTGATTGGCACAGATTTTCTTCACTGCTGGTTATCATGGAGTATCCTTCCCTTAATCCGGCGCCCTGATTTGATGTGCAATTACTCCGGTAAATCGGATGACCCTCAGAGATTTTCTAAGGATAAGTTGTCTGAATCGGAAGTAATTGAATCGGCCAAGAAGATTGTTAATCCTGCTCTATCAGACTGCACCAAGGTTGGCTTGGCCCCATACTTCAAGAAAAACAAGCAGCCTGAGGTAAATGTCTTTAACTTGTACTTTATAAACCGTCCTCTTTGAACCGTCTTTTACTTGCCTTCCCTTTTTTCATTTAGGCTGATGATCCTTTCTGGAGGAGGAAACCTCAAGAAAAACCTGCAAGGCAAACTCGCCGAAAGACTCCTGCAAATAAGAAAAGGAAAGCCGCCGTTGATGCCGGTTCTCCTTCTGAAGATGATGATCCGGACTCCGAGGTACGCTTTACTCCGGTTTACATTTGCCTTTATATACTTGTTCATATCTCTAATGATGCCCTTTTCACAGGATCCACTCGAAGGTGATAACCCGGCGGAGATCGAGGTAACCCTTATTTCTTCCGATTCAGAACCCTCTCCTCAAAAGATCCGTCGGACTGTTAGAAAGTATCAATTTTCTCATCCTTATGCTAAGTTGGATCCCAATTTTAATTTGAAGAAACAACAGCACGAAGCCTTGCGCCGGACCACTCGCCATAGCGGCTTGGCAGTGAAATCCTCTGGAATTTCGCTAACTCCGGTTCGAAAGCGCCGCGCTGAGGTGATGCTCTCTCCAACTCTTCTTCACCCCAAGGCCGGTCTTATCAGAAAACCACTTAAACCGACTGATCCTGATTATCAGGAAACTTCGCTGTCTTCATCTGGCGAATCAACTGCGACACAGCTTCCACCTTTGAAGACCGTCCCAGGGTAATTCTCTTTACTTTTTCCGGTTTATAACCTTCTTTTTCTTTATAATGCTGACTTATCCTTGCTTGTTTTTCTAGCAAACCGAAACCCAGCAAAAGAGCTAAGGGTAAGAAGCCTGTCGCTGACCCTTCTACTGATGAACCAGTAATTGAACCGTCAACAACTGTCCCTCCTGAAGATACTCCTGTCACTCCGGTTCAAGAACCTGTCCTTGATATTCCTGCCACTGATGCTGCCCAAGATCCACCAAGTCCGGCCCGGGTTAGCTCTCCTCAAGTTAATCCGGGATCTCCTGATCCGGCCCAAGCTGAAGTCACACCTCCCAATGCACCTACTTCTCCTGACGTTGTGGTTACTGGTGCTGCTTATGTTGCACCAGCCAAACCCACCGTTTTAGCAAAGCATACTGCTAAAGCGGAGAAAGTAACTCAGGAAAAGGGGAAGTGGAGTACAGACTTATCCAGTCTTTCGAGCATGAGTGCTCAAGACATTTATTCCGGATATTTAAGCCGGCTCCACAGTAGCCGGGATTTTGAAGCCAGCTTAGTAAATATGATGAGAGAGAAATACGAAGTAAGTGTTCCTGCTCTGACTTTGTTTTATTTTGACGCATCTTTATCTTCTAACAGCCCCCAAGTTCCGGTTTATCTTCTTCATTGAAGGTAATCCGGAACTTTGTAGTTTTTAACTGCTGATCCGTACATTAGCTCCCAAGTATCAAGTAGATAACTTGGTTATGTAGTTGATACTTGTAGAAATTGTCTCTGATGTTTTGCTTCAACTGCCATTAGCCCCCAAGTGTCAAGTATACAACTTGGTTGTATGCTTGAGACTTGTAAAAATTATCTCTGATGTTTTGCTTCAACTGCCATTAGCCCCCAAGTGTCAAGTATACAACTTGCTTGTATGCTTGAGACTTGTAATTTCTAATCTTACCTTTAGACTTTTGTCTACAGGCTGAGCTGAACCGGAATGCTGTGGAAAACAGTGAGCTTCGAAGCCGGCTTATAGAGACTGAGGCAGCTGCTTCAAAGGCAAAGAAAGAACTTCAAGTCAGTTTGAAAACTGCCGAGGACTTGAAGAAATTCTTTGATGAAGAACGGACTGCTTTTGAAGTCCAGAGAAAGGATCTTGAAAAACGTGTTCAAGATGCCGAAGGAGCTCTTAACCCGGTTACTGAAGAATTGGCCGGGTTAAAACGCCAAGTTGAGTTGATGATTTCTGCTATCTTAGGTAAGCATAATCTGAATTCTTTTCTATTATCTCTGCAAACTGTGTTTTGTACCGGTTTAACTTTTCTCGTTGTATGTAGGACGCCGCGTCTCCCATCTTGGGGATGACGTACAGAAGAAACTGAAGGCCTGCTACACTTTGGTGGAGCAACTATACTCTGGGGCGCAAAGGATTATCAGCGCTACCTCCTTTGGTAAACCGGCTCCTTCAACCATCAAGGCTACTTTGAATAGTTTGTCAATTCTGCCAACTCGTCTTGAAGAGGTGAAGAAATCGGCTGCCCGAGGAGGTGCTCTTCTGGCCCTGACAAGGGCTAAAGCTTGGGTTCCAGACATTGATCCGGCAGAAGTGCTAACCGGGTTTCCTGACACCAAGGAAGACGGTTCAGCATTTGGTGAGAGAGATCTGTATGCTCTGACAAAGGAAATGCGTCCACTTTCTAGCAAGATTGCGGTGGAAACTGATTTATCCCGATACCACCCAGCATACAACCTTCAAAACGAGCGTGTGGAACGACCGGTCTATGATGTTGCAAACTTAACTCCGCCGGTTCGTCCTCACACTTATGCTCCTGATATTGATCCTGCTGAGTTGATCAACGATGAAGTGTATTTCCGTGCCTTGGCCAAGATTGATTGGCGTGCACCAGATTTCCCGCCGCTTCACGAGGAAGAAGATGTTCCGGAACCAGATGGTGGCCAGTCATCCCGGCAAGGAGGAACGGAATCTTGAATATTTATTGCTTTAATCACAATTGCTATTCCATAAACAATGCTTCCGGCTATTTGGCTTTCATGCCTTGTAATAGGCTTTAGCTGAAATTTTAATGCACTGTGATCCGGCTTTTGGTCGTTTTATAAAGTATTCTTTCGCTGACTTGTTGATTGATGCGGATCTCTTGCCCTGTTCATAAAAAAGATGAAAAAAAAAATATGTCCTAGTGGTGTGACCACTGGACGGATTAGCTTGCTCTCTTGATATGATAAACAAGCATACCTTTGATAAATAACTTTAATACCTTAATTGTATGTAACCGAAATACCTTAAACCGGCAAGATGTTTAAAACTACCTTAACAAGCCCGTGGAACTCTTCAGTCTTAATTTGGTCATGAATTTTTCTTTTCTTGGTTCAGCAATTTGTAACTTGTATCTTACCTCGTCCTTCCAATTGTCAGCTCATCATGAAGCCGAACCGGGTTACGATGAACGCCGGTTTAACTTCCTCTGGTGTTCATGATCCGGACTTATAATAATAGATATACAGTCAACCTCTATAGCTGTTCCCCCTTGTTAGAAAGGTTATGAAACACAGAAATCATCAAGAAACACATATTTATTGGAAATCAAACTATGCAATCGAGGCTTTTTCAAAGAGCTGCCAGGCTCAAAAACTGATCAGAGAGCCGGGTCATCATTTGAACGTGGGCGATACCATTGTTCAGGGAACCCAAAAATTCATAACATAGCCATTCAAGAGGTGTGTGGGCGATACCACTGTCCTCAGGGGCCGGGCCATCATTTGAACGTGGATTGATACCAACTTTGTTCAGGGAACCCAAAAATTCATAACATAGCCATTCAAGAGGTGTTTGGACGATACCACTGTCCTCAGGGGCCGGGCCATCATTTGAACGTGGATTGATACCAACTTTGTTCAGGGAACCCAAAAATTCATAACATAGCCATTCAAGAGGTGTGTGGACGATACCACTGTCCTCAGGGGCCGGGCCATCATTTGAACGTGGATTGATACCAACTTTGTTCAGGGAACCCAAAAATTCATAACATAGCCATTCAAGAGGTGTGTGGACGATACCACTGTCCTCAGGGGCCGGGCCATCATTTGAACGTGGATTGATACCAACTTGTTCAGGGAACCCAAAATTTCAAAACATAGCCATTCAAGAGGTGTGTGGGCGATACCACTGTCCTCAGGGGCCTCTGACATTCCTCCTAACCCGGCCGGGGTTTTTCCTTTTTATGAGGTTTTTCCTCTTCTTGAACCGGATAAGATCTCATGTTCTTTGAGAGGTTTATTGCTCCTTCGCACACCCTGTAAAGATTAGTTTCTAAAAACCAGCTAACATTGCAATATGATTCTTTTATAACAAACTGACATGGATAGTTGCCGCAATTTGATGTATGTAGAAAAAGGGCTGAGCCCCCGGTTTACCGAGGGTGCCGGTTTATTCATTATTTATAATATATACATAGGATACATGGGAGTCTATGGCTCAAGTGTAATATGGCCGTAGATGAGCAATGTTCCATGGCCTTTTCGTCTCCTCTTCTGATGTCCGTGAATCTTTGTGTTCTCGAATGTCCACCAAATAGTATGACCCGTTGCGTAAATTTTTGCTGATTACAAAGGGCCCTTCCCATGGCGGGGATAGCTTGTGCATGTCTGTTTGATCTTGGATAAGCCGGAGCACCAAGTCACCCTCCTGGAATGTCCTGGTTCTGATCCGGCGGCTGTGATATCTGCGCAGGTCTTGCTGATAAATCGCCGACCGTGCTGCAGCTATGTCACGCTCTTCATCCAACCGATCCAAACTATCCTGTCTTGACTCTTCGTTGATGGCTTCTACATAGGCCGCCACCCTTGGGGAATCATGGCGTATGTCACTTGGAAGAACTGCTTCTGCACCGTAAACCATGAAGAAAGGTGTATACCCTGTAGACCGGTTTGGTGTAGTGTTAATACTCCAAAGGACAGACGGTAACTCTTCAACCCAACACCCTGGGGTTCTCTGCAAAGGTGTCATAAGCCGGGGTTTGATTCCTCGCAAAATCTCCTGATTTGCCCTTTCTGCCTGACCATTGGATTGGGGGTGAGCCACAGAAGATACGTCCAAACGAATATGCTCTCGTTGACAGAACTCTTCCATCTCACCCTGAGATAGGTTGGTGCCATTATCTGTGATGATACTGTGCGGAAAACCAAACCGGAATATTACTTTTTTGATGAACTTAACCGCTGTGGCCGCATCACACTTGCTTATAGGCTCTGCTTCAACCCATTTTGTAAACTTGTCCACTGCCACTAGTAGATGAGTTTTCTGATCTTGGGATCTCTTGAAAGGACCAACCATATCAAGCCCCCAAGTTGCAAAAGGCCAAGTTATTGGTATCATCCGGAGTTCTTGTGCCGGAACAAGGGCACGTCTTGAGAATTTCTGACAAGCATCACACTTGCGGACCAAGTCTGCCGCATCTGCATGTGCGGTTAACCAATAAAAACCATGTCGGAAAGCCTTAGCCACTAAGGATTTTGATCCGGCGTGATGACCGCAATCTCCTTCATGAATCTCCCTTAGGATCTCACAACCTTCCTCAGCTGAAACACACCGTTGAAATACTCCAGATGTGCTACGATGATGCAGCTCCCCATTGGCAATTGTCATAGACTTGGAACGCCGGATTATCTGTCGTGCTTCACCTTCGTCCTCTGGTAATTCTCCCCGGCTTAGATATACCAAATAAGGTACCGTCCAATCCGGGATAACATGGGTTGCCGCAACCAACTTTGCCTCTGGGTCCGGAACAGCCAGATCGTCCTCTGAAAGTACTTGAACCGAAGGATTGTGCAATTCATCCAAAAAGGTGTTCGGTGGTACCGGTTTACGTTGCGACCCTAGCCGGCTTAAAGCGTCAGCTGCTTCGTTCTTCCGCCGGTCTATGTGTTCCACCTGATACCCTTTGAAGTAACCTGCCACCGCTTCAACCTCTCGCCGATAAGCCGCCATGAGGGGATCCCTTGAATCCCACTTGCCCGAAACTTGCTGTGCCACTAGGTCTGAATCGCCCAAGCACTTAACCCGGCTTAAATTCATCTCCTTTGCCAATCGCAAACCATGAAGTAGTGCTTCATATTCCGCTGCATTATTAGTACAAGGAAATAACAACCGGAGGACATAACAAAATTTATCACCTCTGGGGGAAGTTAAAACCACTCCGGCCCCCGAGCCCTCCAACTGTTTCGAACCGTCGAAGTGAATCGTCCAATAAGTGAGATCCGGCTTTTCTTCTGGGGTCTGCAACTCTGTCCAGTCGTTGATGAAGTCCACTAGTGCCTGAGATTTGATAGCAGTACGTGGTACGTATTTTAATTCATGTGGACTGAACTCAATGGCCCACTTGGCTATCCTGCCTGTTGCTTCTCTATTCTGGATTATATCTCCCAACGGAGCCGAGCTGACCACAGTTATCGGATGCCCTTGGAAATAATGTTTCAGCTTCCGGTTCGCCATGAACACCCCATACACCAATTTCTGCCAGTGAGGGTATCTTTGCTTGGACTCAATGAGTACCTCACTCACATAGTAGACCGGACGCTGAACCGGATGTTCTTTCCCTGCTTCCTTGCGCTCAACCACAATTGCAACGCTAACTGCCCGCGTGTTTGCAGCAACATACAGTAGCAAAGGCTCCTTGTCAATAGGGGCGGCTAAAACCGGCGGCTTCGCTAGTTGCTGTTTCAGACTCTCAAACGCTGTATTCCCTTCATCACTCCAGATGAACCGGTCCGTCTTCCTCAACATTTGATACAGCGGGATCGCCTTTTCTCCTAAGCGACTGATAAACCGGCTCAGAGCCGTGATCCGTCCAGCTATGCGCTGAACGTCGTTAATGCAAGCCGGTTTTGTCAAAGATGTGATGGCCCTGATCTTCTCCGGATTGGCTTCTATTCCCCGGTTTGAGACCAGGAATCCCAAAAGCTTACCAGCCGGGACACCAAAGGCACATTTCTCCGGACTGAGCATCATCTTGTAAGCCCGAAGATTGTCAAAGGTTTCTCTGAGATCTTCTATCATTGTCCTCTCCTCCTTTGACTTAACCACAATGTCATCCACATAAGCATGTACGTTCCTTCCTATCTGTCCTTTCAAGCAGTTCTGAACACAACGTTGATACGTCGCCTGCGCACACTTGAGCCCAAAAGGCATAGACACATAGCAAAAAGCACCAAAAGGGGTTATGAATGCCGTCTTCTCTTGGTCTTCAACTGCCATTTTGATCTGGTGATAGCCTGAGTACGCATCTAGGAAACTCAGCCGCTCACACCCTGCTGTAGCATCAATAATCTGATCAATGCGAGGTAGAGCAAAAGGATCAGTTGGGCAAGCTTTATTGAGGTCTGTGTAGTCCACGCACATCCTCCACTTCCCATTCTTCTTTAGAACTAGCACCGGATTGGCCAACCATTCCGGATGAAACACTTCCACTATGAACCCTGCCGCCAAAAGCTTAGCCACTTCTTCTCCTATAGCCTTGCGCCTCTCTTCATTGAAGCGGCGCAGATACTGCTTTACCGGTTTAAACTTTGGATCAATATTCAACTTGTGCTCAGCGAGTTCCCTCGGTATACCAGGCATGTCAGAGGGCTTTCATGCGAAGATATCCCGGTTCTCACGGATGAACTCGATGAGCGCGCTTTCCTATTTAGGATCCAAGTTAGCACTGATGGTGAACTGCTTGGATGAATCTCCGGGCACAAAATCGACCTGTTTAGTCTCTTCCGCTGATTTGAACTTCAAAGCCGGATCATGCTCAGTGGTTGGCTTCTTCAGCGGAGTCATGTCCGCCGGATCAACATTATCTTTATAGAACTTTAACTCTTCCGCTGAACACGCCGCTTCTGCATAAGCTGCATCACCTTCTTCACATTCTACTGCTATCTTACGACTGCCGTGCACCGTAATCGTGCCTTTATGACCCGGCATCTTGAGCTGCAGATAAACATAACATGGCCTAGCCATAAATTTAGCATAAACCGTCCTCCCAAACAAAGCATGATATGGACTTTTGACTTTGACAACTTCAAAGGTGATCATCTCCGACCTAGAGTCCCGCTCATCTCCAAAGGTAACTTCTAAGTCAATCTTACCAACCGGATAAGCTGACTTACCTGGAACCACCCCGTGAAACACTGTGTTTGATGTCCTTAACTGTTTATCTGTCAGACCCATACGACGGAAAGTCTCGTAATATAATATATTGATACTGCTACCTCCATCCATGAGAACTTTAGTGAACCGGTATCCTCCTACCTGTGGTGCCACTACCAAGGCTAGATGTCCCGGGTTATCTACCCGTAACGGGTGGTCCTCCCTGCTCCAAACAATGGGCTGCTCTGACCACCGCAGAAACTGCGGTGTCGCCGGTTCTACTGCATTAACCGTCCGCTTTAAAACCTTCTGGTCTCTTTTGCATAGACTTGTGGTGAAAACATGATATTGGCCACTGCTCAACTCCTTTGGATTGCTCTGGTACCCGGACTGCTGTTGTTGCTGCGGACGCTGCTGCTGCTGATTCCCTTGGTTATTGTGATTCCCTTGGCCCTGTTGCTGATTATTCTGATTATTATAACCACCTTGATGATACAGCTGATTTCCCTGATTCTGATAACCACCTTGATAATGTGATTGGCTTCCTTGACCAGTATAGTTTCCTTGACCGCCTGGGCCGCCTGGCCGGGTTTGATAACCGCCGTTATTCCCTTGATAACCGCTGTTGCCCCTATATCCTGAACCGAAATTGTTCCCTTGGTAACCTGGGCCATAAAATCCGGGCCCTAAACCGGCATTCAGGGGTCGGCTATGAGGATTAAAACGGTCGTTCCCTGCTATCGTGGGGTTCAGACATTCTCTCGCAGTGTGTTTTGCTGGCCCCCTATTCCCGCTATGCTTTATGCAGGGTTGATCCAAATCCTGTTCCCAACCTGGATTTCCTCCACCGGCTTGGCGAGCGGGACCTCGCTGATTTCCCTGAAAACCGCCTTGAACCTGTGTATTAGCCACAAAATCGGAGCTGCCTTCCGATTTCCGTTTGCCCAACACACCTGATGTGATCGGATTGGCTGAAGCCGGTTTACCAGTCTTGCTAGCTTTTCCCGCTTTATCTCCTTCTGGCTCCGGATATTTGGTATTATCTGAGTCTCCGTACTTCACCAAGGCACTCATTAAAGTCCCCATGTCATTGCACTCTCGTTTGAGCCGTCCGAGTTTTAATTTCAAAGATTCAAACCGGCAATTGTTCTCCAAAGTTACAATCGCGGTGCTCGGATTAATACCGTTTGAGGAGTGCAAGATCTCTGCCACTCTGCGCACCCAAGCTGCTGTAGACTCCTGCTCCCCCTGTACACATGCCGCTAAATCTATCACCGACATAGGTTGTTTGCATGTATCTTTGAAATTCTTGATGAACTGACTACGCAGCTCCCCCCATGATCCGATGGAATTCGGAGGAAGTCCCTTTAGCCAAGTCCGGGCCGTTCCTTCAAGCATCATAGTGAAATATTTGGCACAAGCCGATTCATCCACGTCCAGCATCTCCATAGCCATCTCGTAGCTTTCCACCCAAGCCTCGGGTGGTAAATCGGCTGTGTAATTGGGCACCTTGCGAGGTCCTTTGAAATCTTTGGGTAATTTAACACTCCGCAGAGCCGGGACAAGACACTGTATCCCAAAACCGCTCGCTGTCGCTCCTGCCCCCGTAGCGCCGGTGTAAACTGGCGTCGACTGGCGGATCTCCTCCCTGGCCTCCGATCTAGGCCGGTTTCGATCCGGGGCCGGTATTTCTGCCCTTGCCGGATTATTCTGCCTATGCTGATGTCTCCTCCGTTCACTGCTAGATACTTCGGGCTCCTCCCAATGTCTAGAGTAACTTCGGTTGGGACGTGGTGTTGAATGCAACCTTTCCCTGCTGTGAGAGTACGCTTGCTGCTGTATTAAGGCCGTGTTGAGTAACCTCTGGGCCCTGCGCGCCTCTATCGCTACAGGGGATGTTTCTTCCACAGGTAAAGCGGCCAATCGTGCTGCCGCTGCAGCGATATTATCCACAGGGTTTGAATAGTGCCCCGGGGGGACCGGAACATAAGGTGCCGATGTAATCCGTCGCTCCCGCTCCGCGGCGGGTTGCTGAACCGGTTCCTCTCGAGCCGGTGGGCTTCTCCGGTTTAAGATCGGATTGTTACTGGCCCCAGCCCCCGGTGTTCTGAACAAATCCGTAGATTCATAACCCGGCGGCAGGCGGGATCGATATTTTCGTCCTCTTACCCCTTCCATGGAAGCCTGCTCCATCCTTAAGTGAAAAGCTTGTTCATCCAACTCCGCTTGCCTTGCCGCTAGCATCTCTCCCTCTGCCTTTAGATCCTCCTTTAACTGATCGATCCGGGCCTTCAACTGGAGCAGCACTGTATCATGTTGCGCCTTGTCTGCTGGAGCTACGGCCTCTATTGCCTTAGCCGCGAACTCCTCCATCAAGGTGGATAGAACCGTAGTAACAGAGGGATTTGAACCGCTTCCTCCTGCGCCAGCCTCTGCTGTTGTTCCGTTCGTCGGGGGTTGTGAACCGGCCATAAAAACCGCCACCCGGTTTGGTGGGTCGGAGGGGCCCGGAATACTGTTTCCATCGGACTCACCCTCAGACCGGCCGTCCCGCAACTGATACAGAGACTCAGTTTCCCCGGACGAAGATTCGTCATCTGAATAGACGACGGTTGCACCATCAGATTCCAACCCGTCCTCCGCTTGTCCTCCGTGAATCGCTCCAACGAACACACGCTTCACAGCAGGTAGAATCCGGGCCGATCTCGCACGCTGAGCCGGCTCGACGATGTTGGGGAAAGTGTCCGGCTCAGGTCCCGGTTCACCGATCTTGCCGATGAAGACTTGGATGCTGCCGAAGGGAACCCGGTACCCGTATTCGATCGAATCGGCCTCCGGTCCCCATCCCGCGTCGTCGATGTAGATCCGGCCACGACGACTCTTGGTCATCCGGCCGACCGCGTAGCCCTTCAACCCCTTGAGGCCGCCTTCCAAGAACTCGAAACCGTCGTGCGCGGGCCCCACGGTGGGCGCCAACTGTCGTGGAATTAACACGGCAGATGTCCGGTTTAACGGACTTGATGATGGAACCATCGCACGGGTTAGCTTGAAAGGGTTCATGGCGCACAAAGGACACAAAGGGTTTTATACTAGTTCGGCCCCTTCGAGAAGGTAAAAGCCTACGTCTAGTTGGTTTGTGATTATTGGGCGTCGGATTACAGGGAGCGGAATCGCTTGCCTGTGTCCCGACGGATTGATTGTTGCTTGTCCTTGAACCGGTGCCGGGTCGTCCCTTTATATAGAGGTGACGCCTGGTCCGGTTTACAGAATACCGAGGCCGGCTCATAATCGTGTCCGCCTCGGTCTCTGCTCTTCCTTTCTTATCTCTCAAGTTACATCTCTTTGACGGTTCGCAAGCCGTATTTCTATACATGGGCCTTGAAGTCTTATGGGCCGTAATTTCTACTAATAATAAACCAAGTATGATATAATTAAGCCGGTTTACAATATCCGGTTTATACCTATTAACCATATCCCTGACACCATAGATCAATATGAAGAAAGTGACCACATTATTGGCTGACCAGTTGCGAACTGTAGATCCGAAATATAACTAATTTTCCGGCAGCTTGACCTCAGGCATGCGCTTGATCAAGCGTTGATGCTGATCTCTCACTCGACAAACTGGAGCGTGTCCTCCCCGGCAACCTCCATTAGACGCTTGGCCGATTGACGACCAAGCACTACTTGCCAGACCTCTTGATGGAGAGCACCACGACGCAACAAACCAGACATTTACTGTGGATACCAAAT
Source organism: Secale cereale (assembly GCA_902687465.1). Classification (NCBI taxonomy): domain Eukaryota; kingdom Viridiplantae; phylum Streptophyta; class Magnoliopsida; order Poales; family Poaceae; genus Secale; species Secale cereale. The sequence goes on along the minus strand of LR738712.1, from coordinate 820,081,745 downwards.
ATTTAAGAACTGAAGAAGCTCCTCCGTTGCTTGGTTGTACACCATATCTACAATCCTTTGCTCCCCATTGTTCTGTTTCTTTCTGTTTCTGGTATAGAATAAGACCTGCAAGTATAAATGCCAACACCGACCATCCACCTTCCTCATAGTGCATTAGAAGATTATATTTTGCTTCCTTTCCAACATATCCATCTATCATTCATCATTGTGATGATGGCCCAATTGAGCTCGGTTAGTCTGCTTTGATCTTGATTATAATTTGCTTAACCGTGAAAACAAATTGATCCCCTAGCCTTAACCATTCTCGCCTATTCTCAACCATTCTTGTTTGCTTTGATAGTTACCTGTGTAGATAAGTCTATAGGCTAAGACATGCTCGGAATCTCAAAGGGCGTCTGAGGCACCTGCTCCAAGGACACACAAAAAGTTGGATGATTGGCATCGCATAGCCTGGACAGCTACCAGCAGGTGACGCCTCCTGGATATGCCCTACCACAAAAGCTGCTCTCCAAGTCCCAAGTTGCCGCACCAGACCTCAAGACCTGAAGCACAACAACACCCAACATACGAGAGTGTCAATTTGGGGGAAGAGGTAGGGGAATACAAACTGAGAGGGAGAGGGAGAGGGAGATGACCTATTTGTGGTCGGCGGCTGTAGAGACACCATGACGACGGTAGCCCCGGAAGGCCAAGAGCTCTTTCCCATGCCCTACTCGACATCATGGGCGATGTAGCTCCTGTTGGTGACCACGGGGCCGATCTGGAAGAGGCTGGTCTCCTCTGCTGCCTGCGAGATGGGAAGAGAGAGAGAGGGGGCGGGCGATGCTGATTGATATGTCGATCGTCGACGCCCAGATCGGGAGGGAGGTAGGGCTAGAGGAATCGTTTGGTGGCTTTGAGGAGAGATATGTCGGGTGGGCTCCTCGGGTGGTATTTTTTTCGGCGGAAACTCCTGGCGTGGGAGAGGAGAGCGACGGAAATCGATCGGGTGGGAGGAGGTCGGACGACGAGGTAAGGCGGGAGACGGATCCTTACGGATGTTTTAGGTAGTATATATATATATATATATATATATATATATATATATATATATATATATATATAGAGAGAGAGAGAGAGAGAGAGAGAGAGATAAAGAAATCGTAAAAGCGTATTACGACTGGGTGAAAGCGTATTGTGACGGTGAACCCGACGGATTCAATCCGTGCTTTATTATTACTAGCAAAAGTGCCCGTGCGTTGCTACGGTTAAAAATGCAACAAATATACAAAAATTTGATGAATTGAATTGAACCAATCAAATTCAATTGATGTGGACACAGACTAAGTTGAAAATAATAGGGCATGACAAAGCTCTTGAAGATGTCGGAGCTGACGAAAACATGATCTAGACACGTTAAAAAATTGCATGTGGGATACTCCCTTCGTTTCTAAATGGAAGTCTTTTTAGAGATTTTAGTAAGAACTACATATTTTAAGGACATATTGAGAATATAGATTCACTCATTTTGCTTCGTATGTAGTCTACATTGAAATCTCTACAAAGACTTATATTTAAGAACGAAGGGAGTACATCATATCAAATCACATAAACATTTGGTTTCCACCATCTACTCCAATTTTGGATCGGTATTTCCCTTATTTGCAAACATAAAAAGAATTACAAATTATATTGTGCATAATACGGATTCAAAATAGTGAAAGTTAAAGAATTGTGATCAAACATGAATAATGAATTACCTGAAAACTGTGGCAGGGGGTCACCTGCGGAGTTCTTTGGAGATGAAGATGGAGTCCCTAGTGACCTCGTCGGCAACCTTTGTCAGCGTGTGCAACATTACCAATGTGAGTACAATGCTGCTCAGATCTCGTCGCGCGTATTGACAAGATTGATTAGAGCCCAAGCTAGCTTCACGGGCGGGAGTATCCGGCGAGATGCGCAAGTGCCGCTAGTTCCTGTAGTTCAATCAAGCTGTGTGCTTGGTAGGTTAGCGTGCATGGCCACCATGGGCGTGGTCGCTCTCGCTGCTAGCCGAGGCGCCGGACATCCATGTAATTGCATCGAGCAAGGAAACAATGTTGGTGGAGGCGACGGAGGCATAGTGAAGAACTTGTGGCCGTCAAAGATGCCGATTTGTTTCTTGTACAGAGCTGACAGTGTGGAGGATGACTATGACACGCTGCTCGCCACGGCAGCGACAGGGTCCTGGAGCTACGCTTGTCGGGGGTGAGCGAGAAGGTGTAGAGGGCACCGCCGCTAAGGCTTGTGTAGAGGGCGCCGCCGGCCTCAGCCCCCATCTTGGGTCAATCCCGTCCTCCTCCCCTCGTGCGCCACACCAGATGCCACTCGGTCCGATCGAGGGAGAGAGTCGTTGCCGTCCCGCTCGTAGACCCGCCTCGATCCAGATCGATTGGGAGGATCACGGGGTGAATATACCAAATGCGGCAGTGGAAAAATGAAACAGAGGATTTTTAGTGCGTACCCCCAAATTAGTACCACCTTGTTTATATTACGATTTTGTCAATACAAATTGTAAAAGCGTATTATGACATGAGAAGAAAGCGTATTGTGATGGTGAACCCGACAAACTAATACAAATTGTAAAAGCGTATTATGACATGAGAAGAAAGCGTATTGTGACGGTGAACCCGACAAACTCGTTCCGTGCTTTATTATATAATATATAGGAAAATTGCCCGTGCGTTGCAACGGGAGAAAAAATAGATTTGATCATAATGTATAATGCACATCGACATGAAGAGCAGACACAATTGCATACGGCCTGACAGGGATCCACTTCATGTTCACTGCCTACCATTACCGCGGCAGCCTCTGTGAGCATGCGGTCTGCAGGACACCAAGCGCGGTTGAGAAGGCCCTCGAGGCACCAATAGGTGCCAACATTGTCTCCGCCTGCTCTTTCATCCAATGATTGGTCAACTGGACTATATGTAAAATTCCTCCAAAATTACTTTACCGCCCATGTAAAGCCTTTACCTTCATAAACTAATAAAATATATAGAGAATCAAAAACATATCATGACACTACTTGTAGTATTCTTGACTAACAAATTGCCAATACATGATGCCGATGTTGAAGACAAAACCATGTGTGGAGGCAAATTAGGCATTTTGTTTCTCCTAGTGGCATAACCAGGGGGTGTGCCATGGCACACCCAGATTTTTGGAAAATATTTTTTCACCATGTAAAAATTAGCTTATTTTTAAGGCCATGCAAGCTAATTGAAATAGATTTCAATTTTCTACTGAAAGTGTGCACACCCTCTATTTTATTTCTAGGCCCGTCACTGGTTTGTGCTATCTCCAACATAGCTTTCTTATTGTGCACACATCCATCCTGTAACATCAACAATCAGAAACAAGTAGTTGTTTGAGATCATCAACGTTGACATGCAAAACCAACAAACAAAGGTATATGAAGCTATGTTGGGTTTATTTTGCACAACTTTACACATGTACATAGTTCCGGGACAAATCGATCCAATGTTGTGTTCCTGTAAGTTCTGCATGCAGATCAAGCTGGTACATGCGGAACCTAGCTCGTCTACCTAACTATAGGTAACTTAGACGAGATTGAGCTTTGCACCGCAACACACATATAGTATTGCGTGTATATGTCATATAGCTTCATATAGCTCGTCTACACATTCAGTTTCCTCCTCGATGTGTATATGTCATATACACATCGAGGAGGAAACTGAAAAGGACTTCATTGTATTTGGTTAGGATTAAGCGGGTCTGGTAGCGGGCGCCCTCCACGCCAATTACGGGATGGCCCTCCACATAAATACACTCGGGTGCCACCGAAAAAAATTCGCTATTTTTCTCGAACAACCACCAACCAATTAGCAATTTCACCGAAGTACTTTAATTCTTGTTTTCTTAAACGCCCTATTTTAAATTTATGCAGCAAGCATGTCATTATAAATCTCATTAATTTCCCACAATTCAATTAGCCTGTATTTCGTCTAATTAGTCCACATAGGGCGTAATTAGTACACCATTCGCTTCCTCCCTTCCAGTTTAATTAGCTCCCACGCAACATGGATGTTTCTTCTTTCTATTTATAATTGGCCAACATAGTATCGATGCATATTTCTTTCCTTCCCAGGACTCAGTGCCCACTAATTTTCTTCCTTCCTTCCTTCGTTTCCTTTTAATTAGCCCACATAGTATGGATGCATATATCTTTCCTTCCCAGGCTTCATTTTCCTTCCTTCCTTAGCCGACTTATTGAGCTGGTTGATAAAGTGTAACTCTAAGACGTATATATGTTGGTGCTTTCAGTTGTAAGGGGGCGAGGTGATACTATTGAATAAGATAAGTAAACATTTGAACTACACATCAGGTGATATAGCTTAGTTGGTACGTGTGTATGATATGGGCTGAGAGATCGTGCATTCAATTCCTGACGCAAGTAAATTCATTTTTTGCCAAAAAAATCCGAGCAGGCCCACCTCGGCCCATGCGGGGACAGTCGGACGAAATTCAAATATCTGAGCAGGCCCACCTCGGCCCATGCGGGGACAGTCGGACGAAATTCAGCCCAATTACTAAAAAGCACATTAATAGCAGGGTTCAATTACTAAAAAGCACATGAATAGTACCACCTCGTATTATATGAGCGAAAAAACTGAAAGCGTAAATTCAAGGGAAGAAGCGTATTGTGACGGTGAACCCGACAAACTCGTTCCGTGCTTTAATATTAGGTAAAGATTAGGTATAGAAACTCCTGGTGTGGGAGAGGAGAGCGACGGAAATCGATCGGGTGGGAGGAGGTCGGACGACGAGGTACCTTACGGATGTTTTAGGTAGTATATATATATATATACTAGTACAAATGCCCGTGCATTGCAATGGGCCATAAGTTTAGTATCCCGCAACACTTCTTACTTTCAATTTTGACTAACATAGTAAACAAATATTCTTGATTATCACTTTTCAGTAAAAGCCTCCCTTACATTGTTCGTAAGGATGTACTTCAGCCCAGCACTTTCATCCGATGACAAATTAGTGGTGCATGGAATGGTCTTTCAATTGTTTTTTTAATTATTCAGAATAGCACTAATCTTTTGTAATTTTAGGAAATATTATTTGAAAATTTTAAATATTTTTATCATTAACTCAATTTTGTACGACTAACAATTTCATTTGCATTTTTTTGCACTTTTTGGGCTTGGACGAAATATAAGAACTTGGTATACATAACATGCACATTCTCAAAAAAAGATATGAATATTTCTCAAAAAAGAGATGATAATAATAAGATATGATAACATGTAATAGTTCCAACTCAGTTTTCTACAAAGTTTGTAAAACTTCAAAAAAAATTGAACCTCTGTTAAATCCCGGCCAAAAAAAATCTATTTGCTGAAAATAAAATTGTTTTTGTCTGATAAACACACTCAAGAGGTAGCTCCGGCCCATCTTTCTTTAAGGCCACTACTAAGTAGCCAGCGCATCCGCAACGCCAGCCTCCACTCAATGAGGACAGAGCCAGCAAGTCCCGACACCGGTCAGCCACTGCCCTTTGAGTTTTGATGCGGTGCTCCCGCGTATGCGCCTATGGCGGGCCGGCTGGTGCGGGGATTAGGCGTGCACTGCGGCCGCGGCTACAATTTTTGACTGGTTAGTCCTTTCCGCTCAGCTCTCTTGTGGCATGCGAGTAGAATTCACTTTGATTAATTCATTACATCTTTGATCTGGTTTAGCGTTTTAGAACTGATTTGGTCGCAGTTGGTACATTTAATGGTAACCTCACCTCACTCGGTGATGGTTCAACTGTCTCCGCTCCAAATCTGCAAGCTCTCTGCTCCAAATGTGTGCTGAGCATCTTCTTCAATGACATGTAAGTAACTGTCAGAAAGTAACCCAATTGCAAGAAAGCAAGCTGGCACAATGAAATTTGCTGCTTGTTCCTAGAACCATAATTCCAATCATAAGTTTAACAAAGTTTTAGTAAGCAAATCAGCTCACCGTTGCAGCCACCAACGTGTTTCCCATTGATGAAGGCATTGGGAACAGTCCTCTGCCCACTCCATTCAGCAAGAGCTAACTGAATCTCAGGTCCATCGCCTTGATAAAAGATAATATGGTTTAGTTCAATAGAAGTTTCTCCCAAGTCCTGTGTCGATCATCCCAATGCAGAGCCAATACATGCAAAATAGATGTTAGAACATGCTTCATGTTTATCATGAGCGTCCAGTAATCACTTAGCTACAAGCTGCAGATGAGTAGTAGAGTAGTACGACTGAGAGCACAGTATAAAAACACATGTTTTTCTCACAGCATGTAAACATTCTGAGGTTAGGATGATAGTACTTAGATTACACAGTGCTTCATAGTTGGATGCTTGCGACCTCAATTGCTTCTTCTTTGTTGCCAGAAAACTCAATTGCTTCTTTATTGTCTAACCAATCATCAAAGCCCAAGAGATTTGAGATCACACCCACATCATTACTTAGTGAGCTTATTGATTACTTACAAATCATTATTCCAGAAATGGTGCTATCATACTAAATTCTTTTCTAGGCCACAACAGTATGAAGCTCTTAAAAAGAATATGTATAGTATTCCAACAAAACAGTACACATGGAAATCCAAATGCAGGAAAATAACTTGCATTAAGCTCTTATAAACCCGGCAAGTACACCCTTTCAACGGAACAGTACACATGAACATCCGGATGCAGGAAACTTAAGGTTATTATTCATCAAAATTGTTGGGAGCTCGTTACCGGCAAGCTGAGTCTGATCAAATTATCAACATCACTTTCAGGTATTGCATATTCTGTCTACTAATGTACAATATACTTGGATGTATCTCTAATGCACAACACTGTAATTCAGGACCATGAGCTGCAATTATAATAACAAAGTTATATACATGCATGAATCTCTAATTGGTAGACCCTCGTATTCAGGTCAGGCAGAGCACAGTGTGGCTGCTGGGACGCCGGCGTAATATAATACATTTAGTTGATGGATTACATGAGACGAGCTTAGAGACCGCAATTTATTCTAAAAATCTTAGTTAAATTTAGCAATTGCAATTTCCATTATTCATCTATAAATACAAACCGTGTCGCTGTTTTTGTTTGGAATTTTCATTTTAAACACAACCAGACCTTAACCACTAATTAGAAATATTTTCTTCTGAAATTAATATGGCTTGTGACTTCTCCAACATAGTACATTTTCTAAAAAATTAAATAACACAATAAAATTTTACCAATATAGGTGGGTTGCTTTGGGCCGCGCACTGCCTCCGATTTAGAATACAGTAAATATAAGCAGGCCAGCCATGAAGTCTGTGATGGTGGCTGTTTGCGCGTCCTGTTAAGTGAGCAGGTTTGCATCAACAAGAGAAATAAGAGGAACCAGGTCAGTAATCTTAAATAGGGTGACAGTGAACAAGAAGCAATCAATCATCTCACCTTGACGACTTCACCCAGCTTGATGAAGATTGGTAGCAGCTCTCTACGCAGCACTACTGTGCCACCAACCCGAAACAATCCTATTATGATCTAGATACAGTCGTTGACCCTGTACCTTCTTTAACCAAACAAAATCCAGTCACTGGCTCTGCACCTTCTTTCGTTGTTGCATGTGGTACCTCATCCTCTTCCTTGCATCTTGCACTGCAGCGGCGAGATCCGGGACTGACGGATCCAACGATAGGAGCTGGTGTTGGACAGATCCCGATGGCGGCGAGCTGACACTGTCTGATAGGCCTACGGGCGCGAGGAGGGAAGACGTTCCCTGTTGCCTGTAGAAGATGAGGCATGCTTTGGAGGCTGGGGCGTCGATGGCCACCGAGAGCCATAGGTGTCCTCCGCTCGTATCTGGTTGGGGCTCCTCTCTTCCTCTACATCGAAGGCCAATCTCGGCTGAGGCTCCCGTTGTCCGCCGCCCGGCTCCGGCAAGCTGCTGCCTAGGTCGCAGCACCGCTCCTACTTTCTCCCTTCTCCTTGAGCACAGCAGTCGAGCATCGCGCGAGATGCAGTAAATCCTGCAGATCTCGTCCGGATTCGACGATAGCGGGGAGAGGACGAGAACCGGGATATGAGGATAGGGGCGCGGTGGCCGCGGCAGAGGAATCTGGTGTGCGGCAGCAATCGTATGATGAAACGTTTTCTTTTTATACTTATGGTCCAACTATGGTGCAAAAAAATTATTAGTACCACCTCGTTTATAAAGAAATTTTATCTATACAAATCGCAAAAGCGTATTATGACATGAGAAGAAAGCGTATTATGACGGTGAACCCGACGGACTCGTTCCGTGCTTTATTATTAGGTATAGATATA
>LR738712.1:820009083-820071394 GCA_902687465.1 Secale cereale | reverse complement strand
AAAAAAATATAGGTTTTAAATATAAACACAAAGAAATAGGTGTTTTCTTTAAAAGAAAAGGTGTAGAAAATGAACTATATACACTGAATAGCCATTACATGAATCAGAAGTAGAAGCGGTACTTTAGGACAAAAAACATATATAGTACAACTGGTTCTATATGTATGTAACCATGCGAAATTAAGCTCAATATACCTCATTTTCTGCTGAAGTCAAGATCTATTGCGGATCAATGCGAGCAGCTTCAATGTTGAACCTTCCATATAGAATGCAGGCCCTTGTCTATACATTTGCAGTCAGAGTTGATTGCAATATTGACGCATATGTCATGAGCAGCAAAATCATATGCTCCTGGGTTCTAGCACTTGCCCAACTGATATAGTTCAAGCGGAAAAAAATATTCAGTAAACCAAAATGGAAAGCTTTTAGAAAGTAGAGGGGTTCGGTGTTAAGCAATGGTTTCAGGTAACTACCGTGTTCAACCAGCACTATGCCACCTTCTAATAAACATGGAAGATGATAAGGTCTCAATGAGATATTAATGAATTGTAGTGTGGTCAGTAGCAAGAGGAACATTTAAACATTCAATGTGCCAATTGCAAGTGCTCCAATAAATGCAATAAGCAGAACTCAAAGAAAGCAACATCTCTAGGACTGTATTTTGAAAAATATAAATAGAAGACCAGGTAAACTTTGCAACAGTCAATATACCTTTTACGAAGAATCAATCGGCTATCATAAATTTTTTATGGGCTACGACTATCATACTCAGCAACCAAAATGATACAATATATATCATAGAAAAAAAATAACCTACGAAGTGGCAAGAAAAAGAGAGATATGAGTGGTCAAACTCTCCTGGAAGCAAAGAGATCTTGACTTACAAGCTCAAGGAACATAGCAGCATACCAAAATTTCTAGCTAGTTGTACTTGCAGGTAGTGAAAATTAAGCAGACAATGTTAGGAGACACGAAAGAAGGCTTTGGTCAGCCTGTGATCCACACATTATATGATCATGTGCAGGTTCGTATTTTACTGTTTAAATTCTTGAGGCTCTCCTCATCTTGTTTTGAAATAGCTCCATGTTAAGACTTCTTCTATCCCTAGTTTGGTAGTTGCTTGAGAATAATAGCTACCAGAAAAACAGCTCGGGGAAAATAAGCATACTATAATTAGAACAAGCTTCTCTGGTTACAGGCTGCACATTCAAAAGGCAAGATAAGCTTATGATTCCCCAAGCTGTTTCTCTGCTAGCTTTTTTATCCATAATGGCAGGAACTCCGTGTCGATGGCTGTTTTTTAGGGCCTCGGCATTCTCACTCCAGAGAGCTACCATAGTTATATTACACCCCAAAAAACATTGTCTGCACTACACAAGAAAGCAATTAGTGTCTCACTCCAGATGATTATTTAGTGTCTCTTTACAAACTCTCTGCTTCATATTTGGTGGTGGTGTCACTCTGCAACTGTCAAATAGTCTATCTCTGTTAACTACTTTCGTACATGGTACCCAAACCAAACAGAGCATTTCCATTTTTCTAGTTTATTGTTGTGTTATTCACCCATGAGCAATGTGATTCCTATACGGTAATAACTATTCATTATACTATTGCTCGCTAGATTATTTTCTGCTCAGCTCGCTAGATTATTTTCAGCTCAGCAGGTGTCATTCTCAAACTTCATATTCCATGGGAAAGCATTAAATTTCAAGAAACTCAAAGAAGTTTAATCGATATCAATTCTGTTATTATTGTAGAACGACACAAGTAAATGGGAGTAAACTCTAAAAGAAAAACCACAGCAGATTCATGGGCAAATATGCCTATTTATATTGATTTTTGCAGAAAGAAAAATCCTCGAGCAGGAAGTACCTAAAAGAAGGGTAACATAGAGCTAACAATGCATTAAGTGGAAAGCACAAAGACATATGCAGGAATCTTATAGAGACACATAAGTAGAAGTACCTTTACCTTGGTGGCCGGGAACGCTGACAAGGCTTAGTGCAGGAATCCTCGTGGCGGACACGGCGGATGGCCCCTAGTGGGTGGACCTGCTCCGTGCAGCCATGGTCGACTCCTAGATAGTAAACAGACAGAATTGAAAAGTGTGTATATGGTGAATCAATGGTAGTCCAGTACAAGGATAAGCAAGTACATTCGGCAAACCGGACATTGTTAGCAACAGAAAAGCAAGTCAACACTCAAGGTCAAATGAAAGTCCATAAAAAATGCATGAAACGGTGATATGCCAAAAGATTAACTAAATGCGTATGCAACCGCTACTTTTGGCCCAACAAATGCATATGTAATTGCTATTGTGATCTTGATTTTCCAGATTGAATCAATACAATCTTTTTTGGTGCATCAACCATCTTTCAACTGACAATTGATTCACTAATTGTTCTAAAAATACATGGCATTAGTTCAAATTGAGGGGATTCAAAGATTGGAGAGAAATCAGACCGACGGAGGGTAAGCGGAAAAACTTCATGAAGATTTTGACTGCTGCCGCCGCGGTCCTCATGCCTTAACTGCAGCACCGCGGCCTTCCAAGCGCCCTCACATCCGCGGTCTTCCACCGCCAGCGCCGTCGAGGTCTTGCTCGTAGGCTCGCGCGTGTAGTTGTCTCCTATGATTTTTGTGGATGAATGAGTGGCTCGTGGCGAAGCCGGCGGGGTTGGGGGAACCATTGTCGAGGTGGAAGCAGTGGGGAGGAGTCCCGGCGGTGCCATGGTAGTAGGGGCAGGAGGCAGGGTAGGAGCGCCCGCGGTGCACGCCGGCGCTGAACGGGAAGGGGAGGGAGGCGGCTGCGCCGGGCGGGGCAGGGCGGGGCGGGAGGCGACGGCGCCAGGCGGGGCGTGGAGGGGCGGGAGGCGGCGGCGCCAGGCGGGGCGAGGCAGGAGGCGGGAGGCGGCGGCGCCAGTCGGCGCGAGGCAGGAGGCGGGAGGCGGCGGCGCGATGGAGGTGGAGATGGGATCGGGGCTCGGGAGGCAGAGTCGTGAGAATGTTTTCTTTTTCTATCGCGTGTACCGGTTCGGTTGACTTATCAGGAAGACTGCGGGTTGAATAGCAAAAACTACAAGGACTTTTATGCAAAAAGGCCGACGACGTACGACCAGAAGCATTGGCTGCTTTATTAGTAGGTAAAGATACTAATTCTAGACTCCCAAGAAATTCCCACGTTAACTAGATTTTGTGAGCCGTTAATCTGGTGGGACCGAGTTATTGTGGTCTAGATTAGCCATCGTTTTTCTTTCTTTCTAGATTAACTATCTGTTTTTTTCTGGTATACAGGATTATAATGGCTTAGATTAAAGGAATATATACGCTCTGCCTATCTCCCAAAATCTTTCACGACTCCCTCCCTTCCTATACATCCAATATGTCACGACTCTACCCCTTCGAAAAAAATGCACGACTCTCTCCTTCCAATATTTCACGAATCTCCTAATCTCCTTCCTTCCTCTAGGTCAGCAAAAAGGAAAAATACTCCCACGACTCTCTCCTTCCAATATCTCACGGATCTCCTTCCTTCCATTAGGTCAGCAAAAGGAAAATTACTCCCGATCTCACAAGTCGAGCCATCCCCGGCGGCCATCAAGAGCTCACATCGAGCCTACCCTGCCCCGTTCATCCATTTGGACTCCTCCCCGCGGTTAATCTTGCGCAATTCGATCTGGGCATGATCTTTATGTGCCCTTCGGATTCCTCCTCGCGGTTAATCTTGAGAAATCCGATCTGTACATAATCCGTATGTGCCCTTTGGATTCCTCCTCGCGGTTAATCTAGCGGAATTTGATCAATACATGATCCGTAAGTATTGTGCAATGACATTGGTAAACACATTTTTTTCCATTGTATTATCGTCGAATTGAATTCGTTCGTCCATGCTGTTGTTTATTATTTTTAGGGCCTTAACAATACCAACAAGAGATCATGTATGGATTGTTGTCGTAAAGATTGATGCTGGTGCTTTTGATTTTCAGGGCCTGCTCACAAAACGTAGGGATGTGTAGTCGTTAAACAACAAGGGAACCTACAAAAAGGGAACCTACAGATTGTTGTCACATCACTGTCACGAGACAATTAACTTCCGAGGATCACACGTTAATCATATCAGGACCCCAACCAATGTGATTCTATCTAACGTGGCTGCAAAAGAGCCTCCGTGTGAATTCTGAACCGCTAGGTGATGGCATCTTTTCATCCCCATGAACTCCCCACAATGGCGGTGCCAGGCACCCATGTATTCTTCATCGATTTGCGGACACCATATAACTGGGTAACAAGATTGAGACAAGCGATTAATCGCTGACTGCCTACCTCCTCTATATATATGAGAAAAGAATTAGACTACTTGAGAGGCATCTACGCAATGAAAGGATTTTTTTTATCAAAGCATAGAAGAGGGTTTCGGAACGAAAGCTACTGTAAGTCCTCCGGCTCCTTCTTCCTTCTATCTAATTTGCTCTTCCTATAGTTTGCATGGCTGCGTGGTCTGATGCTTCCTGTGAGAACAACCATATATGCATTGTTCGCTTTGTTGCATTTCTGGAGTTAGTTCTTTCTCCCCTTAACTAGGAAGAACACTCATTCAACAATGTCCTACAAAGACAACTTGGAGAAAATTTTCAGTCCTATGGATCTAGGTATTGAAGCATCCGATTATGGTAGCTTTAGGTTCTTCACTTGATACAAAATACGCACACACATGTGTTGCTTCCTTAATTTTTTATGTGATTCTGATATTTTTCATCTTCGGAAATTGTACCACTGAATTATGCTGCAATATTATGTGGGTCATTGAATATGTTCATTGAAGCAATTGATATTAATTTTCACTTGCACATATCTCATATTTTGTAACTGGATCCTAGAGGTACCATACAAACCCCACGTCAATTCTATGAAGACACATAAAAATAACCTTAACATCTAAATTCGACGTTAGGATCAAATAAAGCACCCAAAAGTTTTGTTTGTGTCTATTTAGAGTGCTAGAAAAGATTATGTATACGATTGTACATGTCTCAGCTTTAGCATTATTGGCTAAGGCCCAAGAATGACTTAATAATATGAAGGACATGTTCTAATATAAAACGAAATCATTAAAATGTCTTCTTGAGGCTTATCAGTTCCTTCTTATATTAACTGAAACGTCAGCTGACCAATGATGTCTCACGTTGACAGCAGCCGGGCTGATGCGGGAAGTTCTGAAACAGATCGTTCATTTTTCATGTTGAGTACGATAATCTGGATATCACAAGCTGTTCGACGCCTCCGACCGAGATACAACAATTTTTGTTGACGGCGTTGGACGTGGAGTTCTACGGCACCAATTTCTGCACTAGGCTTTCTTCTCGAAGATGATCGGCAATGGGAAGAGACAGAAATGCAACATCGTGATGGCCTCAAGATTGTAATAAGTTTGTGCTTTACGTGGTGATAACTATGCATCCTCTTCTTAATCACGTAACTGCAAGAATTATATACATCTAATAATTGTTGCTCTTATATATGGTCTATGATCGTGATGGCTGCATTTTGGACGATAGGCAGATCAAGAAATTTGAAAGAAAAAAATAGATATACTATTTTCTTTTTACAAATACATATCAATATTATATATCTATATGCAAAGTTTAATAAAACAATACGGTCATTCATCAATTATGCAAACATGATAAAATTCTAGCCCAAATGCAACAACAAAAAGAATACCATTTTGGTTTAAGTATTTCTCTTTTTTGCGAATGGTACATATACAAATATGTGTTCATGAAATTTCATAGGTACATATATAGTACTGAAAGAAGATAAAAAATCGTAGAAAAACATTTTTAATAAAAAAATTAACTTGCTCCGTGGAAGTCGTCGTCCAAAAGTATTTTTTGCTCTATTTGTCTACTTGCAAAGATATATTGCGTACTAATTAAAGGAACTCTTCTTTCTCAAGATTTGTCTACTAGCCCAAATCCAAGTTTCACAAAGACAGTACCCCATTAGAGAGAACATACAAGCCACCTATCTATATTGGTTGAATCACATGTCTTAGATTTCATATGCACACAAATGTTGGAAGCAAAATAACATGCTTATATTCAAATAAATAATGGTTGCCAACTGTGAGGTATGTATTTCATTTGTCCAATGTAAAATTGTCATTTTGTACACTTGAAAGTTCCTATTGTAATTGACATGTCTGATAACCAACCTTCTCCTAATTTTGCCACGGTTATTCCCTTGGCACTGTTGCCTTAGCCACATTTTTTGAAAAGGAGCACATGACATAAAATATAGGAATATAAAAGTTAGCTATGACCCAAACAACATGCAATTTTTTTTTACATATGTATGTGTGTTAGTGATACAATGTACAATACTCAAATCAGTGTCAATACGTATCTAAAAGATGGTGCAAAATATTGGTAGAAATCCAAATTCCACTGGAAAGTATCCTCATGGCAATGTCCACGAAATGCATATGATTCTTTCTTATCCATTTGTGGACCACGGTCAAGTAAAACACCCATTAGTAGAAATGTTATCAAATTCACGATTTTGAGAATGCATGCATAAAACAACATACTACATCGTCTTCAAATTACTAGCCCGTGCGCGACGACTAGTATTTACTAATTGAAGGCACCATACGAGACACCACGTTAATCCTCAGAATTAAAAAACTACGGCCATCAGATTAATATTTGATCCATGTGTAGCCGTTGGATGATACAGAGACCTGCTCTACTATCCCACATATTAAGTCGTACTCACATTGGTCTCTATCCGTTTCTCCCTAAGGAAAAGAAAAAAAAACTGAGCGTTACCTCCTAGAAGATTTGACTTGTGCGAGGTCTCCTAGCCCTTCATCTCTCCTTTTCCATCCAGAAAGGAAAATCTTTGAGCCCTCCAGTTAGATGAGTGCATGATGGAGAAGTCGCCTCTGCCTCCCCGTGGATCTCTGCTGCATGATACTGATTTTGCGGCCCCGCGGCTCCATAGCAGGCAGCCACAATGCCCGAAATTTGCATCATGTACGTCAGATTTTTGCAGCCAAAGCGTCGGCAAGAACCCTATACGTCCGCTGCTACAAAACAAGTTTCACCTATCTCAGGTAAGCAACATGATAATTTCTTTCCTGTTTTATCCACGTGCTGATACGATCTGGAGAAGTTGAGATCACGCATTCCCACAGGGACGGAATTGAATTGTAGGACCATTATTAGTCATCGCAATTTCAAGGGACCTTCTACGACTTTGTTTTGATGTAAAATAAATAATATTTTCTACCTCCTTATGTAATGAACTGAGGTATCATGTTGTCTGAACAAGAAAACTAGAGCCGAAGCCTCTGTTTTCTCTTGACAAATTCACATCTCCTTGCCGTTAAACAAAACTTCTCGACGATGTCACCTCTGTAGAGATGAGGCAGGTCGGGGGAGACATAAGACATGAAGGACTCCTGTTTTTTTTCTTCGAAAAGGGGAAGACCCCGGCCTCTGCATCAGAGTGATGCATACGGCCACCTTTATTAAAGCAAGAAACAAATAAACAAGGTCTTGTAGTCTGCGGTAAAAGGCTCTCTAGGAGCAAGGAAAACAAAAAACAGCCAACAGCCACAACCGGCAGGCATAAGCAAGATAGGAGAACTAATTGCCTATCCTATTACATGACCGCCATCCAAACCGGTTGAAAATAGCCCGTGCTACCGTCTCCCATCGGATAGACCCAGTAACCAAACGCTCCCTGGCCTTCGTCGGAGTGAGTAGCGACCACATACGGATCAATGCAGTGGCTAGGAAGATAACCTGCAAAAAATGAATATTTGTTGTTCTATTAAAAACCAAATCATTTCTGCAATTCCAAACTGCCCATAGCAAAGCACATACTCCCACCCGGATGTGTCTCGCTAATTCGGAATCTATCCCGTGTAGCCACTGTCCAAATAAGTTGCTAATGGAATTCGACGGTGAAATGTTAAAGGCAATTTGTATTGTCCGCCATAATATTTTTGCCATGGGGCAATCGAGAAAGAGGTGTTTAATGGATTCGTTTCGATCACAAAACGAACATCGAGATGATCCAGTCCAGTTACGTTTTGCCAAATTGTCTTTAGTCAGAATCACTTGTTTATGCACAAACCACATAAACACTTTGATCCGCAAAGGCACTTTGACCTGCCAAACATACTTCGAACTAGAAATAACACTAGAGTTGATTACATCTAGATACATTGATTTGACCGAAAACTGTCCATTCCTAGTCAGCTTCCAACACAACCGGTCTGGATTTTGAGACAGCTGCACATCCATCAGTCGTCTGACCAAATGGAGCCAAGCTTCCCAACGGTTGCCGACTAGCACTCTCCTAAAGTGAATATTGAGAGGGGATGACTAAAGAATTGTCGCAACAAAAGCATCTCTTCGTTGAACAATTCTATACAAAGAGGGATATTGCAATGCGAGAGGTGTGTCCCCAAGCCAAGTATCTTCCCAGAATCTCGTAGAGTTACCATCTCCAACAATAAACTTTGTCCAGTTGAAAAAGACTGACTTCACTCTCATCAGTCCTTTCTAGAATGGCGAGTCATTCGGCCTCACATTGACCTGGGATAATCTTTTAGAATGGAGGTACTTATTACGCAGAATCTGAGCCCAAGTGGCTTCCGTCTCTGCAGATAGTTTAAACAACCACTTGCTGAGAAGACATCTGTTCTTCACCTCAAGGTTTTCTATACCCAGACCCCCTTGGTCTTTCTGTAGACAAATAATATCCCACTTTGCAAGCTTGTACTTTCTCTTCAGTTCATCACTCTACCAAAAGAAGCGCGATCTATAGAAATCCAGTCTTTTCCGAACTCCGACAGGCACCTCGAAAAAACATAAGAGAAACATAGGCATACTCGTGAGCACCGTATTAATGAGAATTAATCGACCTCCGTATGACATCAGCTTGCCCTTCCAGCAGCTGAGTTTCTTTTCAAAACGGTCTTCAATACACTTCCACTCATGGTTAGTTAGCTTACGGTGGTGAATTGGTATACCCAAATACGTGAAGGGTAGCTCCCCCAACTCACCCCCGAACAATTGTTTGAAAGTCTCTTGTTCCTCATGAGCTCTTCCAAAGCAAAACAGTTCGCTTTTGTGGAAATTGATCTTAAGCCCACTTAGTTGTTCGAATAAGCATAACAACAGCTTCATGTTTCGCGCTTTTACCAAGGCATGCTCCATGAAGATAATAGTGTCGTCGGCATACTGTAGGATAGAGACCCCTCCATCTACTAGATGAGGTACCAAGCCTCCAACCTGACCAACTTCCTTAGCCCTTCCAATTAGGATCGTCAACATGTCAGCTACTATGTTGAACAGAATAGGTGACATAGGATCACCTTGACGAAGGCCCTTATGCGTTTGGAAGTAATGGCCAATATCATCATTCACTTTAATTCCAACACTGCCCTTTTGCGTGAAAGATTCCACCTGGTGTCTCCAGGATTGATCAAATCCTTTCATACGCAATGCCTGTTGAAGGAATGGCCATTTTACTTTATCATATGCCTTTTCAAAATCCACTTTGAAAACAACCCCATCTAGTTTTTTCGTGTGGATCTCATGGAGCGTCTCATGCAGAACCACAACCCCTTCTAGGATGTTTCTATCTGGCATCAAGGCAGTTTGAGACGGCTGCACCACAGAGTGCGCAATCTGTGTGAGCCTATTAGTCCCGACCTTGGTAAAATTTTTGAAACTAACATTGAGAAGAAAGATAGGCCTGAACTGCTCAATCCTCACAGCCTCTGTTTTCTTCGGAAGCAGGGTAATCATGCCAAAATTCAGCTTAAATAGTTGAAGCTGTCCAGCGAAGAGATCATGAAACATCGCTAATAAATCTCCTTTAATAATATTCCAGCATCTTTTATAGAACTCCGCCAGAAAACCATCCGGCCCCGGAGCTTTGTTACTCTTCATCTATGAAATCGCTTCAAACACCTCTTTCTCAGTAAATGGGGCTGTTAACACCTCGTTCTCTTCCACAGCCAGTTGAGGGACGTCCTCAGTCCGAGACTCATCCAGGGACACAAAGTTGTCTTCTGGAGGCCCAAAAAGCTGCTTGTAATAATTGGTTATGTAAATTTTTAGGTTATCCTGACCAACAATCGTCCCCTCGTCTTGCTCGAGTTGAAAGATCCTTTTCTTTCTATGTTTGCCATTAGCAATCATATGGAAGAATTGAGTGTTGGCATCCCCTTGGATGACCTTGCGAACCTTAGCTCGCAATGCCCACTTCAACTCCTCCTCTCGCAAGAGTTCTTTCAATCTCATCTCTGCGTCCACTTTGGCATGAAGCTCCGCAGGATCTAGAATAGTAGATTCTGCCTTCAGATCTAGTGAATTAATAAGCGTCAGGATCCGTTCCTTTTCAACCTTATAAATTCCACTAAGATGCTTGGCCCACCCTCGTAAAAACTCCTCAAGTGTCTGATCTTATTTTGCCATCTCTCGATCGACGTCCTTCCTCCGACATCTTTCGACCATTCCCTGGCAATCAGATCAGAAAAGCCCTCTCTTTCAAACCATGCTAACTCGAAAGAAAAGGTGTTTTTATTGCCCACATACGTTGCCTCACCCGAGTCAACCAATAAAGGTGCGTGGTCTGAGACTCCGCGCGATAAAGCTTGTACCGTTACGAGAGGGTACTTATGCTCCCACTCAACGCTAGCCAGGACTCTATCCAGTTTCTCAAACGTTGGATTTGGCAAGGAATTGGCCCAGGTGAATTTTCTACCCGAAAGCTCTATCTCTCTGAGATCCAAGCTTTCAATAATGGCGTTAAACATGAACGACCATCTGCCGTCAAAGTTATCATTATTCTTTTCTTCTCTCCTTCGAATAATGTTGAAATCACCCCCGACCAAGATCGGAATCTGTTCGGACCCGCAAATGCGAATGAGATCCGCTAAAAAATCAGGTTTGAGTTCTGGCTGCGCGGCCCCGTATACCTCCACCAGAGCCCAGTTGAACCCATCAACCTTAGAACGAACCCGAAATTTGACAGCAAAATCCCCCATCACCACACTACGGACTTCCAGAACGTCACATCTGACCCCGAGCAAGATTCCCCCTGATCTTCCTCTTGGGGGCAAGCAATGCCAATCAAATTCAGCACCACCTGCCAAATTGCTTAAGAACTGAGGCGAAAAATTATCCCGTCCAGTTTCAGAAAGTGTGATAAAATCCAAACGATAATCATTAGAGGCATCCGCCAGAAACCTTCTTTTAGCCAAGTCTTTCAGACGTCTGCTATTCCAAAAGATGCCTCTCATAGTTCATCATGCAATTTTTTAGTAGTTCGGATTCTAGCACTTCTATGCACCACGGAGGCGGGATAGATCTTTCGCGACCACTTACGCTTAGGCTTTTGCTGAACCCCCACCCTATCCTCACAACCAGGATCCGTGGTCCTAGCCGCATGCTCCATATTCTGCACCCCCTCCCCCGTGTTAGATAAACCACCTTCCTCCTCTGCCTCAGAGAGGGATGGGGCAAGATCATCACAAAAGTTATTAAGCACCGACACACCCAGAGCACCTATGTCTTGGTCGTTCATCGGTCTTACTGCTGCTATGTTTCGAATCAAATCTAAGGCACGTTCCGCTTCAAGGTCCAGCATATCATTAACAGATTTTGAAATTTCACAATCATTACTACCAAGTGAGATTCCTAACTGATTGGCATTATGAATAATCTCATTATCAGAAAAGTGCAGAATAGAATTAGAGGTGTTGACTGACATACCCGTAGTGACCTCTATGTCACGAAGCTTAGCCGCCCGCATGGCGCACCTCAGCTGCATATCATCAACATCCGGCCTATCCTGGAAGCGACTGCTCATCCGTCGCCCCTCAGACATAGGATCCGGAATACCTCCAAAAGCGATGACCTCCTCCATAGTGGCTCCGTGTGGGACAGAGCCTCCAGCCCCACCTCCACCAGCTCGCGCTCCCGGAACTCCGGCCGACAGCCACCCAGGAGAAGTGCAGGTTGGGGCCGCCTGCCCCCGCTCCCCACCCGTCCCAAGGCTGAGGCCGGGAGGGGAAGTATCCTCCCTCGTCGGCGCCGACTGGACCGGCGAGGCCGGAGAGACTGCCGCAGCCTCAGCCGCCCCATCCAACACAGGACAGGAAAGGACCTGGGCCACCTGCCCCGGTCCCTCTCTGATGGCTTCTCGCCCCTCGTTGGTTACCCCAAGTAGAAGGTTGAGATGTAGCGTAGCGGCAAATTTCCCTTGGCAAAGATACCATGGATCGAATCCCGTGAGACTCCGAGGGTCGACAAGTAGGTGTCAACGGCGCCAAAAACTTAGCGGTTGACAGGACCTGCACACAGGTACAGATAACTTTGCTCCCAACGAGTACAGAGAGGTTGTCAATCCCTCCGGCCTTGTCGTTTACAAAGGATCAAACACAAGAGATAATAATGATAGCTATGACTGCAACTAGGAAATAAAAACAGGAAGTAAATAGAAGGTGTGATCAGTGGTGGAAATATGGACCGGGGTCCCATGATGTTCACTAGTGATGTCTCTCTCCCAAAAGACGATAAAACAGCAAACCGAGGTAAACAAATTACAGCTGGGCAATTGACAGGATTATGTGCGCAAACCAATGCTAACTATGCTGTAAAGAAAGGTAGAGGCTCAAAAGCATGGGCGGTACGCCAAGGCAAGTAGACCGAAATCCATCTGCTTCTACTACTAATCATCCACCTTGAGATATCTATCCAGAACATCTCACTGGTATTAAGTTGCGAATCCCACCCAAAGTGTAGACTCAAAGCAACAGACAACTGCATAAGAACTTTGCGTAAAGTAAACAATCCTTGCACCCGCAAGTACAAGCACCGTTGTTTTCCCCCTTGTGGCAACATCACATCCCCTAGACTCATGTTTCTGTCACTCAAGCTAGTCATCAGGGGGCATGAACCCACAATCAAGCATAACGCTCCCTCTTGGAGTTACTACCTACTACTTGGCCAAAGCAATAAACAGCAACGGAGAACATGCAAGAATTACTCAAGAACATAAATATAAAAGAGGTGAATCAAATATATTACTCAAACACAATCTGAACATAGTCTCATAATCCATCAGATCCCAGCAAACTCAACTAAGCAACAATAGAAAGATTACATATGTGCCTCGATCATGTAGGGCAGCTCACAAGGTCTAAACCATGAAGAGCAAAGAGGGGAGGAGAACATCACATAGCTACTGATCATGGACCCATGGTCCAAGGGGGGACTACTCAAGACTCATCCGGGAAGCGTCCATGGTGGTGGAGAAGCTCCCGGTGGTGATTCTCCCCTCCGGCAGGGTGCCGGGAAGAGTTCTCCTGATGCTCCCGATCTTGGAAGCGTTGCGGCGGCGGAACAGAGGCGATATTGCGAAAAAGAGTTCCGTCCTCGAGGGTTTCGGGACGAGAGGAATATATATGCGAAGGGGGGCAACCAGAGGCGGAGCCGGGGCCCCAGGCGCCCCCCTGGCGCGGCCAGGGGTGGGGCCGCGCCAGGTGGCCGCCTGGGCCCCCCTGGCTCCCCTCTGGCCCCGCTTTGGTTCTTCGCGAAGCTTCCAATGATTAGTGATCCATTTAGTAGCTAAAGTTCTCAACTATTTTGTAGGTTTTCGAAAATAAACACGGATTGCCCAAAATACGACATCTATCACTAATAGGCTAAAGCTCTTGACACCAAAAGTTCAGACATTACTCATGGCAATACCTCAAAACTATTGCAAGTTACTACTAAAATTAAATAGCAACCTCAATTACCTACTTTAAGTTAAGACACACAACTTAGTGAAACAGGCAAACTGTCTTAACAAGATAAACATGGAAACTCAAGAGAGTTCAGCAACCAACTAAACAAAAGCTCTTTAAAAAAAGAAAAGCATGAAAACTAATAGCTAAACATGACAGCAGCTATGGAAAGACAAAGAACACACACATCAAAGATAAGCATGAAAATCCTATGTTGTGTTCTAGGTTGAAGTGGAGCGTGTTTCTCTCCCACACAAAGAAAGCTGGGTTCTAACTTGTTATGAACAGCAAGCAAAGCTAAAGAAAACTAAAAAAGAAACTAAGAGCAAGACGCTCCAAGCATAGCACATAACGCATGAAGTGATAAAAATATAGTGGAACGAAAGACGAACTGATAATTGTTGATGGAGAAGGGGATGCATGGGGGCATCCCCAAGCTTAGACGCTTGAGTCTTCTTGAATATTTCTTGGGGGTGCACGGGGGCATCCCCAAGCTTGAGCGTTTGACCCTCCTGAATCTTCTTTTATCATCTTCCCTCGCACACTTGAAAACTCCCTTCATACATAACTCATCATAATCTGATTAGCGAGGTTAGTACCCACAATAAAATAATTTTTCCCTACTGGAAATAAGGATAATATTGAAGAGCTACTGTTTCTCAAGATTTCCAAAAGGTTTTTGCAAAGAAAAAGCAAGCTCAAGGTTTGCAAAACCAAGAAAAGGCAAAACAGGACAAAATCTGTGAAAAACAGACCAGCAGGTAGTAAATAATTTGTTCGGGGCACTTCTGCAACTCAAATCAAAAAACTCAGAACAGACGCTCGAAAGCCAATTGTATAGAGCACGCTGTCAAAAACATTCAGATGAAAAAGATGATCTGGTGATTTTATTCGAATTTTTCTGTCCAAGGACAGAATCTGTTTTCTGGACAACACGTCACAACTTTTGAACTTTCTTGCAATCGGATGCTAAACTTGGCACAAAGCTCAAAAGAAAAAATACAATGATGATGCTACTGTAGTAACAAACATCAAGACACAACAAAAGCAAAAAATAAAACCTAATTCGTTGTGGGCTGCCACCCAAAAGCGCTTTCTTTTATGCCTTTAAGCTAGGCATGATGCAAAAAGATCAAGTTGTATCAATTGAACCATCATCAAGATCATCAAAAAGCTCTTCAATAGTACAACTAGTCTTAAGAGGACTTTCAAATAAAGGCCTAATAAAGATACTTCTAGGGAGGAAACCAAAAGGTGGAAAGTCAATGGGAGATTCATTTATAAATTTATCAGAGAGGTATTTCTTCCAAAGTCTTCACAGTTTCAACCCCTTTGGCAATAGATGGATTACTTTTGGAACGAGGAGCCTTTGGAACGTAAACGAACTTAGGTTCCTTCTTTGCCGGAGTTTCTACCTTTTTGGCTTTGATTGAGGAGAAAGTAGTTCCTAAAGTGTCAAAGATTTCCTCAATCTTGTCTATCCTAGAAGAATCCAAGTTATGGGATTTGATGGTCTCCAAAGTTTTGAGAATTTTATGCATGGAGCTATCAAGCCTATTCAAATTCCCTTGGATCTTACGGTCCAACTCATTTATCTTATTAATGCTTGGCATCTCTAGCTCTATCTTTTCAAGTTTTTTCATAATGTGAGCTAGGGTAATGTGCTCTTGAATGCTAACAATAGGGGGATTTCCAACAAGATTTTCCATAATACTAAGAGATTCCCAAACTGGGGCTTCTAGGAAATTTCCATTGATAGCAGAATCTAGAATAAACCTATTCCAGGAAGTAATTCCAACATAAAAATTTCTAAGCAAGATAGTAGTAGATTGCTTCTTGGTGGCTCTTTTTTGAGAATCATTAATTCTATACCAAGCATCTTTTAGACCTTAACAACCTCTTTGTTTAAAGATGAGCACTTCTGCCTCACCAAAGGCAAAAGGACTAGACATAATGCCAACTAAAAGCAAGATAACTATTTTTGTGATTTTTGATAAAGGACACTAAAGCAAAAACTGAAAGGTACACTAACAAGACTAAAAAGCAAAGATAACAGTGTTGGGGAACGTAGTATTTTAAAATTTTCCTACGATCACGCAAGATCTATCTACCAGATGCATAGCAACGAGAGGGAAGAGTGTGTCTACGTACCCTCGTAGACCGGGAGCGGAAGCGTCAAGTGACGCGGTTGATGTTGTCGAACTTCTTCGCGATCCAACCGATCAAGCACCGAACGTACGGCACCTCCGCGTTCAGCACACGTTCAGCTTGATGACGTCCCACGAGCTCTTGATCCTGTTGAGCTTCACGGGAGAGTTTCGTCAGCACGACGGCGTGGTGACGGATATCATGTATTCACCGGCGCAGGGCTTCGCCTAAGCACCGCGACGGTATGACCGAGGTGTGTTTCTGTGGAGGGGGGCACCGCACACGGCTGGAACAATTCAACTTGTGTGTCTTTGGGTGCCCCCCTGCCCCCGTATATAAAGGAGCAAGGGGGGAGGCCGGCCGGCCCTTGTTTGGTGCGGCTAGAGGTGCAATCCTACTAGGAATAGGATTGCAATCCTATTCCTAGTAGGAATCACCAAAGAAGGAAGAGAGGGAAAGGAAAAGAGGGAGAGGTGGCGCCCCCAATCCTAGTCCAACTAGGAACCTTAGGTGGGGCGCCGGCCAGCCCTATGGGCTGCCTCTCTCTTTCCCTTAAGGCCCACTATGGACCATCCCCCTTCGTAGGGGGTTCCGATAACCCCCTCCGGCAATCCCGTTAAATCCGAAACTTTTCCGGAACACTTCCGGTGTCCGAATATAGTCGTCCAATATATCAATCTTTATGTCTCGGACATTCCGAGACTCCTCGTCATGTCCGTGATCTCATCCGGGACTCCGAACTACCTTCGGTACATCAAAACTCATAATACCGATCGTCATCAAACGTTAAGCGTGCGGACCCTACGGGTTCGAGAACTATGTAGACATGACCGAGACTCATCTCCGGTCAATAACTAATAGAGGAACCTGGATGTTCATATTGGTTCCTACATATTCTACGAAGATCTTTTATTGGTCAGAACCGCATAAGAACATACGTTGTTCCTTTTGTCATCGGTATGTTACTTGTCCGAGATTCGATCGTCGGTATCTCCATACCTAGTTCAATCTCGTTACCGGCAAGTCTCTTTACTCGTTCCGTAACACATCATCTCGTGACTAACTCATTAGTCTTTTGCTTGCAAGGCTTATTGTGATGTGTGTTACCGAGAGGGCCCAGAGTACCTCTCCGACACTCGGAGTGACAAATCCTAATCTTGATCTATGCCAACACCACGAATACTTTCGGAGACACCTGTAGAGCATCTTTATGATCACCCAGTTACGTTGTGACGTTTGATAGCACACAAGGTGTTCCTATGGTATTCGGGAGTTGCATAATCTCATAGTCATAGGAACATGTATAAGTCATGAAGAAAGCAATAGCAGTAAAACTAAACGATCATAGTGCTATGCTAACGGATGGGTCTTGTCCATCACATCATTCTCCTAATGATGTGATCCCGTTGATCAAATGACAAATCATGTCTATGGCTAGGAAACATAACCATCTTTGATCAATGAGCTAGTCTAGTAGAGGCATACTAGGGACATACCGTTTTGTCTATGTATCCACACATGTAGTAAGTTTCCGGTTAATACAATTCTAGCATGAATAAAAGACATTTATCATGATATAAGGAAATACAAATAACATCTTTATTATTGCCTCTAGGGCATATTTCCTTCAGTCTCCCACTTGAACTAGAGTCAATAATCTAGATTACAAAGTGATGATCCTCACACCCATGGAGTGCTGGTGCTGATCATGTTTTGCCCGTGGAAGAGGCTTAGTCAACGGGTCTGCAACATTCAGATCCGTATGTATTTTGCAAATCTCTATGTCTCCCTCCTTGACTAGATCGCGGATGGAATTGAAGCGTCTTTTGATGTGCTTTGTTCTCTTGTGAAACCTGGATTCCTTCGCCAAGGCTATTGCTCCAGTGTTGTCACAAAAGATTTTCATTGGACCCGATGCACTAGGTATTACACCTAGATCGGATATGAACTCCTTCATACAGACTCCTTCATTTGCTGCTTCTGAAGCAGCTATGTATTCCGCCTCACACGTAGATCCCGCCACGACGCTCTGCTTGGAACTGCACCAACTGACAGCTCCACCGTTCAATAAAACTACATATCCGGTTTGTGACTTAGAGTCATCCGGATCAGTGTCAAAGCTAGAATCGACGTAACCGTTTACGACGAGCTCTTTGTCACCTCCATACACGAGAAACATATCCTTTGTCCTTTTCAGATACTTTAGGATGTTCTTGACCGCTGTCCAGTGATCCACTCCTGGATTACTTTGGTACCTCCCTGCTAAACTTATAGCAAGGCACACATCAGTTCTGGTACACAGCATCGCATACATGATAGATCCTATGGCTGAGGCATAGGGAATGACTTTCATTTTCTCTCTATCTTCTGCAGTGGTCGGTCATTGAGTCTTACTCAACTTCATACCTTGTAATACAGGCAAGAACCCTTTCTTTGACTGATCCATTTTGAACTTCTTCAAAATCTTATCAAGGTATGTGCTTTGTGAAAGTCCAATTAAGCGTCTTGATCTATCTCTATAGATCTTGATGCCTAATATATAAGCAGCTTCACCGAGGTCTTCTATTGAAAAACTCTTATTCAAGTATCCTTTTATGCTGTCCAGAAATTCTATATCATTTCCAATCAACAATATGTCATCCACATATAATATTAGAAATGCTACAGAGCTCCCACTCACTTTCTTGTAAATACAGGCTTCTCCAAAAGTCTGTATAAAACCATATGCTTTGATCACCTCATCAAAGCGTATATTCCAACTCCGAGATGCTTGCACCAGTCCATAGATGGATCGCTGGAGCTTGCATACTTTGTTAGCACCTTTTGAATCGACAAAACCTTCTGGTTGCATCATATACAACTCTTCTTTGAGATATCCATTCAGGAATGCAGTTTTGACATCCATTTGCCAGATTTCATAATCATAAAATGCGGCAATTGCTAACATGATTCGGACAGACTTAAGCATCGCTACATGTGAGAAAGTCTCATCGTAGTCAGCTCCTTGAACTTGTCGAAAACCTTTCGCAACAAGTCGAGCTTTGTAAACAGTAACATTACCGTCTGCGTCGGTCTTCCTCTTGAAGATCCATTTATTTTCGATGGCCTGCCGATCATCGGGCAAGTCAACCAAAGTCCACTCTTTGTTCTCATACATGGATCCCATCTCAGATTTCATGGCTTCAAGCCATTTTGCGGAATCTGGGCTCATCATCGCTTGCTCATAGTTCGTAGGTTCATCATGGTCTAGTAACATGATTTCTAGAACTGGGTTGCCGTACCACTCTGGTGCGGAACGTACTCTGGTTGATCTACGACGTTCAGCAGAAACTTGATCCGAAGTTTCATGATCATCATCATTAACTTCCTCACTGATTGGTGTAGGAATCACTGGATCAATTTTCTGTGATGTACTATTTTCCAATCCGGGAGAAGGTACTATTACCTCATCAAGTTCTACTTTCCTCCCACTCACTTCTTTCGAGAGAAACTCCTTCTCTAGAAAGGATCCATTCTTAGCAACGAATATCTTGCCTTCGGATCTGTGATAGAAGGTGTACCCAACAGTCTCTTTTGGGTATCCTATGAAGACACATTTTTCCGACTTGGGTTCGAGCTTATCAGGTTGAAGCTTTTTCACATAAGCATCGCAGCCCCAAACTTTAAGAAACGACAACTTTGGTTTCTTGCCAAACCATAGTTCATAAGGTGTCGTATCAACGGATTTAGATGGTGCCCTATTTAACGTGAATGCAGCTGTCTCTAAAGCATAACCCCAAAATGATAGTGGTAAATCGGTAAGAGACATCATAGATCGTACCATACCCAATAAAGTACGGTTACGACGTTCGGACACACCATTACGCTGTGGTGTTCCGGGTGGCGTGAGTTGTGAAACTATTCCACATTGTTTCAAATGAAGACCAAACTCGTAACTCAAATATTCTCCTCCACGATCAGATCGTAGAAACTTTATTTTCTTGTTACAATGATTCTCTACTTCACTCTGAAATTCTTTGAACTTTTCAAATGTTTCAGACTTGTGCTTCATTAAGTAGATATACCCATATCTGCCCAAATCATCAGTGAAGGTCAGAAAATAACGATACCCTCCGCGTGCTTCAACACTCATTGGTCCACATACATCAGTATGTATGATTTCCAACAAATCTGTTGCTCGCTCCATGGTTCCGGAGAACGGAGTTTTTGTCATCTTGCCCATGAGGCATGGTTCGCAAGCACCAAGTGATTCATAATCAAGTGATTCCAAAAGTCCATCACTATGGAGTTTCTTCATGCGTTTTACACCAATATGACCTAAACGGCAGTGCCACAAATAAGTTGCACTATCATTATTAACCTTGCATCTTTTGGTTTCAATATTATGAATATGTGTATCACTACAATCGAGATCCAATAAGAATAGACCACTCTTTAAGGGTGCATGACCATAAAAGATATTATTCATAAAAATAGAACAACCATTATTCTTTGATTTAAATGAATAACCGTCTCGCAACAAACAAGATCCAGATATAATGTTCATGCTCAACGCTGGCACCAAATAACAATTATTTAGGTCTAAAACTAATCCCGAAGGTAGATGTAGAGGTAGCGTGCCGACGGCGATCACATCGACTTTGGAACCGTTTCCCACGCGCATCATCACCTCGTCCTTAGCCAATCTTCGTTTAATCCGTAGTCCCTGTTTCGAGTTACAAATATTAGCAACCGAACCGGTATCAAATACCCAGGTACTACTACGAGCATTAGTAAGGTACACATCAATAACATGTATATTACATATACCTTTGTTCACCTTGCCATCCTTCTTATCCGCCAAATACTTGGGGCAGTTCCGCTTCCAGTGTCCAGTCCCCTTACAGTAGAAGCACTCAGTTTCAGGCTTGGCTCCAGATTTGGGTTTCTTCGTGGAAGTAGCAACTGTCTTGCTATTCTTAATGAAGTTCCCCTTCTTTCCCTTGCCCTTTTTCTTGAAACTAGTGGTCTTGTTAACCATCAACACTTGATGCTCCTTTTTGATTTCTACCTCCGCAGCTTTGAGCATAGCGAAGAGCTCGGGAATTATCTTTTGCATCCCTTGCATATTATAGTTCATCACAAAGCCTTTATAGCTTGGTGGCAGTGATTGAAGAACTCTATCAATAACACTATCTTCGTCAACTTTGCAACCAAGTTGAGTCATATGATTATAGTACCCAGACATTCTAAGCAAGTGTTCACTGATAGAACTATTCTCCTCCATCTTGCAGCTGTAGAACTTATTGGAAATCTCATATTTCTCAATCCGGGCATTTGCTTGAAATATTAACTTCAACTCCTGGAACATCTCATATGGTCCATGACGTTCAAAACGTCGTTGAAGTCCCGGTTCTAAGCCGTAAAGATTGGCACACTGAACTATCGTGTAGTCATCAGACCGCGACTGCCAGACGTTCAAAGCGTCTACATTAGCGGGAGGGGGCTTGTCACCTAGCGGTGCTTCAAGGACATAATTCTTCTGTGCAGCAATGAGGATAATCCTCAGGTTACGGACCCAGTCCGTGTAATTGCTACCATCATCTTTCAACTTAGCTTTCTCTAGGAATGCATTAAAATTCAAAGGAACGGTAGCACGGGCCATTGATCTACTACAACATTGATATGCAAAAACTATCAGGACTAAGTTCATGATAAATTAAAGTTCAATTTAATCATATTAATTTAAAGAACTCCCACTTAGATAGACATCCCTCTGGTCATCTAAATGATCACGTGATCCAAATCAACTAAACCATGTCCGATCATCACGTGAGATGGAGTAGTTTCAATGGTGAACATCTTATGTTGATCATATCTACTATATGATTCATGCTCGACCTTTCGGTCTCCAGTGTTCTGAGGCCAGATATGCATATGCTAGGCTCGTCAAGTTTAACCCGAGTATTCTGCGTGTGCAAAACTGGCTTACACCCGTTGTATTTGAACGTAGAGCTTATCACACCCGATCATCACGTGGTGTCTCGGCACGACGAACTTTCGCAACGGTGCATACTCAGGGAGAACACTTATACCTTGAAATTTAGTAAGGGATCATCTTATAATGCTACCGTCATTCTAAGCAAAATAAGAAGCATAATAAGATAAACATCTCATGCAATCAAAATATGTGACATGATATGGCCATCATCATCTTGTGCTTTTGATCTCCATCTCCAAAGCACCTTCATGATCACCTTCGTCACCGGCGCGACACCTTGATCTCCATCGTAGCATCGTTGTCGTCTCGCCAACTATTGCTTCTACGACTATCGCTACCGCTTAGTGATAAAGTAAAGCAATTACATGGCGATTGCATTTCATACAATAAAGCGACAACCATATGGCTCCTACCAGTTGCCGATAACATTACAAAACATGATCATCTCATACAAAACCGTATAACTCATCATGTCTTGACCATATCACATCACAACATGCCCTGCAAAAACAAGTTAGACGTCCTCTACTTTGTTGTTGCATGTTTTACGTGGCCGCTACGGGCTTTAGCAAGAACCGTTCTTACCTACGCATACAAAACCACAATGATGTTTCGTCAAGTATGTGCTGTTTTAACCTTCACAAGGACCGGGCGTAGCCACACTTGATTCAGCTAAAGTGAGAGAGACAGACAACCGCCAGTCACCTTTAAGCAACGAGTGCTCGTAACGGTGAAACCAGTCTCGCGTAAGCGTACGCGTAATGTCGGTCTAGGCCGCTTCATCTCACAATACCGCCGAAGCAAAGTATGACATGCTGGTAAGCAGTATGACTAGTATCGCCCACAACTCATTGTGTTCTACTCGTGCATATCATCTACGCATAGACCTGGCTCATGATGCCACTGTTGGGGAACGTAGTATTTTAAAATTTTCCTACGATCACGCAAGATCTATCTACTAGATGCATAGCAACGAGAGGGAAGAGTGTGTCTACGTACCCTCGTAGACCGGGAGCGGAAGCGTCAAGTGACGCGGTTGATGTTGTCGAACTTCTTCGCGATCCAACCGATCAAGCACCGAACGTACGGCACCTCCGCGTTCAGCACACGTTCAGCTTGATGACGTCCCACGAGCTCTTGATCCAGTTGAGCTTCACGGGAGAGTTTCGTCAGAACGACGGCGTGGTGACGGATATGATGTATTCACCGGCGCAGGGCTTCGCCTAAGCACCGCGACGGTATGACCGAGGTGTGTTTCTGTGGAGGGGGGCACCACACACGGCTGGAACAATTCAACTTGTGTGTCTTTGGGTGCCCCTGCCCACGTATATAAAGGAGCAAGGGGGGAGGCCGGCCGGCCCTTGTTTGGTGCGGCTAGAGGTGCAATCCTACTAGGAATAGGATTGCAATCCTATTCCTAGTAGGAATCACCAAAGAAGGAAGAGAGGGAAAGGAAAAGAGGGAGAGGTGGCGCCCCCCAATCCTAGTCCAACTAGGAACCCTAGGTGGGGCGCCGGCCAGCCCTATGGGCTGCCTCTCTCTTTCCCTTAAGGCCCACTATGGACCATCCCCCTTCGTAGGGGGTTCCGGTAACCCCCTCCGGCAATCCCGTTAAATCCGAAACTTTTCCGGAACACTTCCGGTGTCCGAATATAGTCGTCCAATATATCAATCTTTATGTCTCGGACATTCCGAGACTCCTCGTCATGTCCGTGATCTCATCCGGGACTCCGAACTACCTTCGGTACATCAAAACTCATAAACTCATAATACCGATCGTCATCAAACGTTAAGCGTGCGGACCCTACGGGTTCGAGGCCTTTGTAGACATGACCGAGACTCATCTCCGGTCAATAACCAATAGCGGAACCTGGATGTTCATATTGGTTCCTACATATTCTACGAAGATCTTTTCTCGGTCAGAACCGCATAACAACATACGTTGTTCCCTTTATCATCGGTATGTTACTTGTCCGAGATTCGATCGTCGGTATCTCCATACCTAGTTCAATCTCGTTACCGGCAAGTCTCTTTACTCGTTCCGTAACACATCATATCGTGACTAACTCATTAGTCTTTTGCTTGCAAGGCTTATTGTGATGTGTGTTACCGAGAGGGCCCAGAGATACCTCTCCGACACTCGGAGTGACAAATCCTAATCTTGATCTATGCCAACACCACGAATACTTTCGGAGACACATGTAGAGCATCTTTATGATCACCCAATTACCTTGTGACGTTTGATAGCACACAAGGTGTTCCTACGGTATTCGGGAGTTGCATAATCTCATAGTCATAGGAACATGTATAAGTCATGAAGAAAGCAATAGCAGTAAAACTAAACGATCATAGTGCTATGCTAACGGATGGGTCTTGTCCATCACATCATTCTCCTAATGATGTGATCCCGTTGATCAAATGACAACTCATGTCTATGGCTAGGAAACATAACCATCTTTGATCAATGAGCTAGTCTAGTAGAGGCATACTAGGGACATATTGTTTTGTCTATGTATCCACACATGTACTAAGTTTCCGGTTAATACAATTCTAGCATGAATAAAAGACATTTATCATGATATAAGGAAATACAAATAACATCTTTATTATTGCCTCTAGGGCATATTTCCTTCAAAAAGATAGCGTGCAACTCCCCTATCTTGAAGAGTGGAGTCCCCGGCAACAGCGCCAGAAACTTGCTTGATGGCTTCTCGCCCCTCGTTGGTTACCCCAAGTGGAAGGTTGAGATGTAGCGTAGCGGCAAATTTCCCTTGGTAAAGATACCAAGGATCTAATCCCGTGAGACTCCGAGGGTCGACAAGTAGGTGTCAACGGCGCCAGAAACTTAGCGGTTGACAGGACCTGCACACAGATACAGATAACTTTGCTCCCAACGAGTACAGAGAGGTTGTCAATCCCTCCGGCCTTGTCCTTTACAAAGGATCAAACACAATAGATAATAATGATAGCTATGACTGCAACTAGGAAATAAAAACAGGAAGTAAATAGAAGGTGTGATCAGTGGTGGTAATATGGACCGGGGTCCCATGATGTTCACTAGTGATGTCTCTCTCCCAAAAGACGATAAAACAGCAAAGCGAGTTAAACAAATTACAGATGGGCAATTGACATGATTATGTGCGCAAACCA
Source organism: Secale cereale (assembly GCA_902687465.1). NCBI lineage: Eukaryota > Viridiplantae > Streptophyta > Magnoliopsida > Poales > Poaceae > Secale > Secale cereale. Next base: position 820,046,300 of record LR738712.1, on the reverse strand, counting down.
ATGCTAACTATGCTGCAAAGAAAGGTAGAGGCTCAAAAGCATGGGCGGTACGCCAAGGCAAGTAGACCGAAATCCATCTGCATCTACTACTAATCATCCACCTTGAGATATCTATCCAGAACATCTCGCTGGTATTAAGTTGCGAATCCCACCCAAAGTGTAGACTCAAAGCAACAGACAACTGCATTAAAAGAACTTTGCCTAAAGTAAACAATCCTTGAACCCGCAAGTACAAGCACCATTGTTTTCCCCCTTGTGGCAACAGCACATCCCCTAGACTCATGTTTCTGTCACTCAAGCTAGTCATCAGGGCGCATGAACCCACAATCAAGCATAACGCTCCCTCTTGGAGTTACTACCTACTACTTGGCCAAAGCAATAAACAGCAACGGAGAACATGCAATAATTACTCAAGAACATAAATATAAAAGAGGTGAATCAAATATATTACTCAAACACAATCTGAACATAGTCTCATAATCCATCAGATCCCAGCAAACTCAACTAAGCAACAGCAGAAAGATTACATATGTGACTCGATCATGTTGGGCAGCTCACGAGGTCTAAACCATGAAGAGCAAAGAGGGGAGGAGAACATCACATAGCTACTGATCATGGACCCATGGTCCAAGGGGGACTACTCAAGACTCATCCGGGAAGCGTCCATGGTGGTGGAGAAGCTCCCGGTGGTGATTCTCCCCTCCGGCAGGGTGCCGGGAAGAGTTCTCCTGATGCTCCTGATCTTGGAAGCGTTGCGGCGGCGGAACAGAGGCGATATCGCGAAAAAGGGTTCCGTCCTCGAGGGTTTCGGGACAAGAGGAATATATATGCGAAGGGGGGCAACCAGAGGCGGAGCCGGGGCCCCAGGCGCCCCCCTGGCGCGGCCAGGGGTGGGGCCGCGCCAGGTGGCCGCCTGGGCCCCCCTGGCTCCCCTCTGGCCCCGCTTTGGTTCTTCGCGAAGCTTCCTGTACGCTGATTTTTCCTGTATTTTTCCCGGAATTTTTGGAGCACTTTTAATATGGGGGAAACCTGAAATAGAAAAACAGCAGAAAACAGGAACTGGCACTGTGGTGCACTGAATTAATAGGTTAGTCCAAATATGATCAAAAGTGTATGGAAGTGCATAAATATCATAGCAATATCACACAAAAGAGGCATGGAGCAAGCAGAAATTATAGATACGTTTTGGACGTATCAACATCCCCAAGCTTAATTCCTGCTCGTCCTCGAGTAGGTAAATGATAACAAGCATAATTTCCGTGATGACATGCTATCAACCATATAAGAACTTTTAAGTAAAGTAATCAAGGCATGTAATTCAATTCAAGTCATAACAAGCAAGAGTCTATATTAGTATTGCAACAAGCAACATAAGAACATAAAGGTGCAAGAGCTCTCGCTGTCCGTGACTCGAATGTCTCCAAATGGTGTTTGCGTGCAAGAAACGGGATAGGGATATACGAGAGAGTAAAACATAGTTTTTATATTGTTGAGAACTTAATCAACTAAAGTTTCACACTTGGTCTTCTTTGGAATCTTATCTTGACTCATCCCCAGACCACCAGCCAGGTACAAGTCAAAATGATCCACTCCCTTTCGATATTTTGAGCACTCATGCAATGGATGAGCGTAAGCAAGAAAGTTGACACTTAGGATGGCAAAAGAGAAAAATGATGGAGGGGGAAGACAAAAAAGGTGTGAAAGGCTCACATCAATGAGGACAATCATAAGCGAGAGAACGCCAAATGATAGATATGATGTGTGGAGTAGGGATTGCCATGCAACGGATGCACATATGAGCTAAGGTAAGCTCTCCAATGGAACTAGTGGGGGTGCATCCAACTTGCTTGCTCAAGAAGACCTAGAGCTCTTTTGAGGAGGCTCATCATTGGAATATACAAGCCAAGTTCTATAGTGTGAAGGTCCCCACATAGCTATATGCATGAATGATAATCTCTATGGAGTACAAGGTATAAGATGGAGTATGAGTGTGGATCTCTCAAAAGGAATAGTAGTGTGCCCCCTTCTCTCTTTTTATTTCTTTTTCTCTTTTTTCTCTTTTTTTATTTTTTTGTGGCCTCAATGGCTCTTTCTATTTAACTCTCATTTGTCCTCTTTGGGATCTTTTGATTTTGTCCTCTTTGGGATCTTTTGATTTTGTCCTCTTTGGTATCTTTTCCTCACTTTAGGGGCAACACTCTATATATTACAAGAAGTATAGAAGATCTTTCACACTTTACAAAAGTACTCAACATAAAGAAAATGAAACTATCATGATGTATGCAAATGTATGCCTCTGCCGGTGTAGCAGGATATGCAATGATACTAGCGCTTCATGTAGTAATGATTAGGGAAAGGCCCAACTAGCATGCGGCTCATCGATCAAGCAAAAAGCATGTATGACATGAAGATCAAGTCATGAGAAGATGGATGTTGCATGGCAATGTATCTCGGAAAGGCTATGGAAATGCCTTGATAGGTAGGTATGGTGGCTGTTTTGAGGAAGGATATAATGAGGCTTATGATGACAGAGCGTATCGTGCCAAGGATTTGGATGCACCGGCGAAGTATGCGCCAACTCTCGAGGTGAGAAAGGGCAATGCACGGTACCGAAGAGGCTAGAAAAATATGGCTAGGTGGAAGTGTCAACTCTCGAATACTCACATTAGTCCAAAGAACTCATGCACTTATTATCGGTAACTCTCAATCTAATTAGGAGGTTCACAAAGAGACAAGTACCCCGAGGAGGAGTGTATGGGGGTTTGGTTATCCTTGCGCATCCTCGGCTCATGGTACGTGAGTGTACTCTAATATTCGATCCCTCCAATGATTAGTGATCCATTTAGTAGCTAAAGTTCTCAACTATTTTGTAGGTTTTCGAAAATAAACACGGATTGCCCAAAATACGACATCTATCACTAATAGGCTAAATCTCTTGACACCAAAAGTTCAGACATTACTCATGGCAATACCTCAAAACTATTGCAAGTTACTACTAAAATTAAATAGCAACCTCAATTACCTACTTTAAGTTAAGACACACAACTTAGTGCAACAGGCAAACTGTCTTAACAAGATAAACATGGAAACTCAAGAGAGTTCAGCAACCAACTAAACAAAAGTTCTTTAAAAAAAAGAAAAGCATGAAAACTAAGAGCTAAACATGACAGCAGCTATGGAAAGACAAAGAACACACACAGCAAAGATAAGCATGAAAATCCTATGTTGTGTTCTAGGTTGAAGTGGAGCGTGTTTCTCTCCCACACAAAGAAAGCTGGGTTCTAACTTGTTATGAACAGCAAGCAAAGCTAAAGAAAACTAAAAAAGAAACTAAGAGCAAGACGCTCCAAGCATAGCACATAACGCATGAAGTGATAAAAATATAGTGGAACGAAAGACGAACTGATAATTGTTGATGGAGAAGGGGATGCATGGGGGCATCCCCAAGCTTAGACGCTTGAGTCTTCTTGAATATTTCTTGGGGGTGCACGGGGGCATCCCCAAGCTTGAGCGTTTGACCCTCCTGAATCTTCTTTTATCATCTTCCCTTGCACACTTGAAAACTCCCTTCATACATAACTCATCATAATCTGATTAGCGAGGTTAGTACCCACAATAAAATAATTTTTCCCTACTGGAAATAAGGATAATATTGAAGAGCTACTGTTTCTCAAGATTTCCAAAAGGTTTTTGCAAAGAAAAAGCAAGCTCAAGGTTTGCAAAACGAAGAAAAGGCAAAACAGGACAGAATCTGTGAAAAACAGACCAGCAGGTAGTAAATAATTTGTTCGGGGCACTTCTGCAACTCAAATCAAAAAACTCAGAACAGACGCTCGAAAGCCAATTGTATAGAGCACGCTGTCAAAAAAATTCAGATGAAAAACATGATCTGGTGATTTTATTCGAATTTTTCTGTCCAAGGACAGAATCTGTTTTCTGGACAGCACGTCACAACTTTTGAACTTTCTTGCAATCGGATGCTAAACTTGGCACAAAGCTCAAAAGAAAAAATACAATGATGATGCTACTGTAGTAAAAAACATCAAGACACAACAAAAGCAAAAAATAAAACCTAATTCGTTGTGGTCTGCCTCCCAAAAGCGCTTTCTTTTATTCCTTTAAGCTAGGCATGATGCAAAAAGATCAAGTTGTATCAATTGAACCATCATCAAGATCATCAAAAAGCTATTCAATAGTACAACTAGTCTTAAGAGGACTTTCAAATAAAGGCCTAATAAAGATACTTCTAGGGAGGAAACCAAAAGGTGGAAAGTCAATGGGAGATTCATTTATAAATTTATCAGAGAGGTATTTCTTCCAAAGTCTTCACAGTTTCAACCCCTTTGGCAATAGATGGATTACTTTTGGAACGAGGAGCCTTTGGAACGTAAACGAACTTAGGTTCCTTCTTTGCCGGAGTTTCTACCTTTTTGGCTTTGATTGAGGAGAAAGTAGTTCCTAAAGTGTCAAAGATTTCCTCAATCTTGTCTATCCTAGAAGAATCCAAGTTATGGGATTTGATGGTCTCCAAAGTTTTGAGAATTTTATGCATGGAGCTATCAAACCTATTCAAATTCCCTTGGATCTTACGGTCCAACTCATTTATCTTATTAATGCTTGGCATCTCTAGCTCTATCTTTTCAAGTTTTTTCATAATGTGAGCTAGGGTAATGTCCTCTTGAATGCTAACAACAGGGGGATTTCCAACAAGATTTTCCATAATACTAAGAGATTCCCAAACTGGGGCTTCTAGGAAATTTCCATTGATAGCAGAATCTAGAATAAAGATATTCCAAGAAGTAATTCCAACATAAAAATTTCTAAGCAAGATAGTAGTAGATTGCTTCTTGGTGGCTCTTTTTTGCGAATCATTAATTCTATACCAAGCATCTTTTAGACCTTCACCACCTCTTTGTTTAAAGGTCAGCACTTCTGCCTCACCAAAGGCAAAAGGACCAGACATAATGCCAACTAAAAGCAAGATAACTATTTTTGTGATTTTTGATAAAGGACACTAAAGCAAAAACTGAAAGGTAAACTAACAAGACTAAAAAGCAAAGATAAAAGATAGCGTGCAACTCCCCTATCTTGAAGAGTGGAGTCCCCGGCAACGGCGCCAGAAACTTGCTTGATGGCTTCTCGCCCCTCGTTGGTTACCCCAAGTGGAAGGTTGAGATGTAGCGTAGCGGCAAATTTCCCTTGGTAAAGATACCAAGGATCTAATCCCGTGAGACTCCGAGGGTCGACAAGTAGGTGTCAACGGCGCCAGAAACTTAGCGGTTGAAGGGACCTGCACATAGATACAGATAACTTTGCTCCCAACGAGTACAGAGAGGTTGTCAATCCCTCCGGCCTTGTCGTTTACAAAGGATCAAACACAAGAGATAATAATGATATCTATGACTGCAACTAGGAAATAAAAATAGGAAGTAAATAAAAGGTGTGATCAGTGGTGGTAATATGGACCGGGGTCCCATGATGTTCACTAGTGATGTCTCTCTCCCAAAAGACGATAAAACAGCAAAGCGAGGTAAACAAATTACAGCTGGGCAATTGACATGATTATGTGCGCAAACCAATGCTAACTATGCTGCAAAGAAAGGTAGAGGCTCAAAAGCATGGGCGATACGCCAAGGCAAGTAGACCGAAATCCATCTGCATCTACTACTAATCATCCACCTTGAGATATCTATCCAGAACATCTCGCTGGTATTAAGTTGCGAATCCCACCCAAAGTGTAGACTCAAAGCAACAGACAACTGCATTAAAAGAACTTTGCCTAAAGTAAACAATCCTTGAACCCGCAAGTACAAGCACCGTTGTTTTCCCCCTTGTGGCAACAGCACATCCCCTAGACTCATGTTTCTGTCACTCAAGCTAGTCATCAGGGCGCATGAACCCACAATCAAGCATAACGCTCCCTCTTGGAGTTACTACCTACTACTTGGCCAAAGCAATAAACAGCAACGGAGAACATGCAAGAATTACTCAAGAACATAAATATAAAAGAGGTGAATCAAATTTATTACTCAAACACAATCTGAACATAGTCTCATAATCCATCAGATCCCAGCAAACTCAACTAGGCAACAGCAGAAAGATTACATATGTGACTCGATCATGTAGGGCAGCTCACGAGGTCTAAACCATAAAGAGCAAAGAGGGGAGGAGAACATCACATTGCTACTGATCATGGACCCATGGTCCAATGGGGACTACTCACGACTCATCCGGGAAGCGTCCATGGTGGTGAAGAAGCTCCCGGTGGTGATTCTCCCCTCCGGCAGGGTGCCGGGAAGAGTTCTCCTGATGCTGCCGGTCTTGGAAGCGTTGCGGCGGCGGAACAGAGGCGAGATCGCGAAAAAGGGTTCCGTCCTCGAGGGTTTCAGGACGAGAGGAATATATATGCGAAGGGGGGCAACCAGAGACGGAGCCGGGGCCCCAGGCGCCCCCCTGGCGCGGCCAGGCGTGGGGCCGCGCCAGGTGGCCGCCTGGGCCCCCCTGGCTCCCCTCTGGCCTCGCTTTGGTTCTTCACGAAGCTTCCTGTACGCTGATTTTTCCTGTATTTTTCCCGGAATTTTTGGAGCTCTTTTAATATGGGGGAAACCTGAAATAGAAAAACAGCAGAAAACAGGAACTGGCACTATGGTGCACTGAGTTAATAGGTTAGTCCAAATATGATCAAAAGTGTATGGAAGTGCATAAATATCATAGCAATATCACACAAAAGAGGCATGGAGCAAGCAGAAATTATAGATACGTTTTGGACGTATCACTCTCCCGCGCCAGCATCATCACGAATCAACGGCGCCGTCCCCGCTGGAGTCCTCAAGCTAGTCAAGATAGTGGATGAAGCGGGAGTGCATGGTTCCTCCTGTCCAAGCTCCTCCCCCCCATCAAAGTCTAACGGAGGCAGAGTGCATGCGAGCACGTCGTCGGACTCAACCCGATCGCTCCACAACCTGGGCGGGGCTGAAACTTGCTGAAAGGAACCAAACCTCAACACATTAGTGGGCACCGATGTCGAAGAAACAGTCCCACTGACAGACTTATTAGGAGCGGCGCCCGAGCTATTAGGCAACTCATGCCCATCTGCATCCCGCCTCTCATCCTAGTTCCCAGCACCATCATCTCTCTCATGCATATCCACATCAGCACCTGCGAGAGCCTCAGAAAACAACTCTCCATCCTCAAACTCAATCTCCAGTAAATAAACCTGGCCTCGGTAGGTCCACTTGACCTCATCAGGCACAGCCTCTATATCCAGAACACTCACCAGCAGTCGAGCCACTCCATTAGCTTTGGTAAAAGCCATGTCCACCTTCTCAGTCTGCCCAACCAGGATACCCAAGCTAGCTGCGACTCTGGCATCGTGAAGCGGCTTCGAAGGTGCCCTCGAGAATCGCAGCCAGACCTGAGAGAGAGGCTTGCCTTTTGGCTCCACCTTCTTCCACTCGTGGAACTCAAGAATACACTTTGTGCCAGGCAGTCTACATAAACCAAAACTGAGAAGACGCTCCAAATCCTCTGTAGTGGGAAAGTCAACCTTATATGAATTAGCCTCGAGCCGAATTAGCTCCCAACGAAAGTTGCCTGGAGCTAGCTCGCTAAGCCGCTGAATAATCTGAGTCTCAGACACAATGCCTTTTGACACCTTGACGATCCCGGTAGTAGCGCTATGTGGTTCCTCTGGAATTTCCCTTGCACTAGGGGACTCAAAAAACATCAGCCCGGCACAAGATACTCCATAAATATTAATACTCGGCGCCTGATCACGCAAAATCGGGCACTCTCCTGTGTCATGCGCAGGCTTGAGGCAGGTGTCACAAAGCTCAGTCACACATTCAGCAATAAAGTGACCCTTCTCACCACAATGATAGCACATCATTTTTTCCTTCTTGCGAGCCCATTTGGACACTCGTTCGCCCTCAGACTTGTCTCCAGCAGAATCAGAATGCGTGTCCACGGTCACAGCCGAAGGCCCCTCAGCACGAGCCAAATCCGCCACCACATACATAGCTTGGCCGGACCGGTCCGATGGGTGCCCGGAGTTGTTCACCTCAGATGGGGCTGTCTGCTCCACCGCAACAGGCGGAGCAGGTGAGCGGAAACGGTTTCTCCCGCCACGGCCATCACGGAAACCACGGAAGCCACCTCGCTGCCTGTAATTTGGACCTGATGCCCCCTCAACAAAGCCTCTCGGGGGGCCAGCGAATGGTCTCTCCGTTGTACCATCGTTGTTCCAGACATAACCACGGCCGCTTCCCGACGACGAAGAGCCTCGATGCTGGCCATCCCCGTAAGCATTGTGACCATTGTCCCCCCATTGCCCTCTAGGCTGTCCAAAACCGTCTCGGCGAGCCCGAGCCCACGCGCTACCCACTCCACCATCACGATGCTGCTGCGTATTCGGGACTCCAGTAGCCTGTGGACCAGCCCGAAACTGCTGCGGCCGAGCAACATAGTGTGGCGGCGGTGCCGCCAGCGATTTTTGTCCCGGCGCGTTCTGTTGTTTGCGCTGCGGCCCGGCAGCGGCATTGGGAGCCTGCGGCCGCGATTCCTGCCCAGCCCCCTGCCCTGCTGCAGCCACACCATGCACCGCTGGAGGGCGCCGGCTGGGTCTCCAGAGCCTGCCGAACCAGCCGCCCCCGCCCCGCCATGAGCCGGCGGTCTCGGACCCGGAGGTCCACCACCGCGCCCCGCCATGCACAGCCGCGGCCGCACCCGGGACGCGCGGCCAGGACCAGCCCGTGGGAAGCCGGCCTTCGCAATGCGCCGTTCAACCCTAGGCGGCGGCTGAGAAAGAACGAGATCGAGCGATGGCCTGGACGTGCATGCGCCCGCCTCGGAGAAAACACTCGGCGTAGCAGACTGGGCCACATACCCATCGCTAGGCCTAATAAGCGTAGGATGCGTCTCCTCCATATGCCGGGCCTCATACCCAGTCATAGGAGAGCCCACAGCGGCCCGCTCGCCCAACGGCCCATGTAGGCCTAACAACGAGTTCAAACGGCATGCCCTGGCCGCCTGGATCCCGTCCTCCCGGACGGATCACCGGCGCCGGCGGCGCCGCCGCCTGCCTGAAACTTCCCTTTTTCTTTCTAGTAACCTTGATCCATGACTCTGGCTTGATGAAATCTGACAAAAGAAGAGGCGGTAGACTTACCTTAGGAAGCGGGCCTTTCCACGGCCGGATCGCGGACGCCGCCGTCCTCCGGTGAAGAATCCGGCGAACCACCTCCTCCCTATCGTCGCGATGAAGGCCAATCCGCGCCGGATCCTCCATGGGAACGACTCCATCGACGATAGCAGCCACCTCCTCCACCGAGTACCCGGGACTGAACGCCTCGCAGATCAAGTCCGATGGCGTCGGTGACATCTCCTCCGGCGGGATCTCATCCGCCTCCTCGTCCTCCCCGTCAGCGAGTCCTGAGAGAGCCCAGAACCTCCCTCCGACTGTCCCCAGCTGAGAGGCAGCGGCGCAAGATGCCGGCGCCCTATGCGCCGCGGCCGCCGCTCTCATGTCTCCCCACGCAGTCTCTTTAAAATTAGGGGAGGATTTCACTTCCCCGGCCTCTGCACCAACTAGGGATGCATACGGCCTTTTAGGTATGAGTACTAGGATTTTTAATCTCGGTTGTGCACCGAGCCTAGTCCTCAATGAATGCGGGAGTACCAGGAAAGCCTGGTCCTCAAGAATAAATAGGAACCTAAATTCGTCTCCGTGAGGATTCGAACCCAGGTGTTGGGTTTGTACATCCACTCCCTCAACCAGTTGAGCTAGGCTCACTCCTGTTGCCTCACATGTCATCATTCTGAGAAAAGAACATGTCCAAATGTTGACGGACGCAATGGACATCTCTTATTATAATCTCTACCTTGGACTTGATCAATTAGCAGACGAACATAAAGAGCGTTTGGGCCTGAGATGGCATGTTTGTCGGTCATGACAACCAAGCATCCGTTGGTCAATCATTTGGTCTACGTTCTAATTTAACACATCCCAGTGTTTTTTCTATATCTTACTTGATGCATCCATGAAAATCTGGATAGTTGAACAGAAAAACGAAGATGGGGCATGGACTGCCAGACAATTAATCCAACAATGAATACGTGGATCGATTGTTTTTTTCAGTACTTCCCTATTCAGTAAGAACCTATCGACACCAGCATGTTTTCCCTCGAGCAAATTGTGAAGTACTTCCAACTATTTGGTGAGACGACCCTGCACAGATCAGTATGTAGGGCCCTCAAGCTAATTGATTTATACATGTAAATGCACGCATCGAGAACCAAGAAACTACTGCCTCCGGAAACACACACACACTCTATTTTTACCACTATATTGTAGTCGTGAGGATGCACCATTTGAATAAGTTGACATAGTAGTTACTAATCCATTGCACAATAGTACATGTATAATTTTGAAGATGGACATCATATATCATTGTTCTATACCTTCACTATCCGATTCAAATAACCTTTTGAAGAGATATATAGCAGGTAAAATTTATTTGTACAGGATCTCGAGCTCACGATCTGCTAAGAAATTCAGACTTCAACAAATTATTTTAACTCTATATTTTATTTTTGGAATATATATTTTAGACACGTGACATTTGTTATTTGTTCCTGTAATAATCTTCAGGGTCCACACATTTAACATGTTGCATTAATACGAAAAGTGATTGGCGCTTTGGTTTTGTTAGTTATATCTTATATGCACAGATGTAGCCAGGTTTGTTGATTGCATATAAGATATAACTAAATAAACTATTCGGTTGCTACTTTATGGTTGCATTAATACGAAAAGAACTCATACACTCTTATCCTTTCACATTAATACGAAAAGTGATTGATTGCACAGATGTAGCCAGGTTTCCACTGTTGATGAATCTTTATGATGCAGTGCGTGAGATATTGCATTGCATTATCTCTTATTTATTTTGAATTGTCTAGCAAGCTTGAATAATGTTACCTTCTGATCTCATCATTTTTCTAGGGTTTGCTATATTGACGGGTACATCTTACTACGAGTGCATTATTGGAGCTGCTTAAGTAGTCTATTAACATGCGTACTTCTAATTCATGTGAAAGGATAAGAGTGTATGAGTTCTTTGTCTAAATACATGAGTCGCGTATATGGAGACACCGAATAGTTTAATTATTCGACTAATTAATCCTATTGGATACTACATCCGTTCCTAAATACGTGCCAATAGTCAATATCTGTGCAATCAATCTTCATAAACTTGGACACACGATATGCATAAAAATAACAATTTTGGATAGGAGAAAATAATTTTAATAGTTTTCTTTTGGAAAAAGTTTTCATATAATATTGAAATTTTATAAATTTTGAGAAACACAATCATTTTGAGATGTGTGTGAAGTCTATGTGGTCTCCATTTAAAATTTGTAATGCCACATACACATTATATATGTGGCCGTAAATAAATAAATGGTACTTACTATTAGGTGTGGACCTAGGACATGATGTGTCCATGTCTAATTTGCTGGAAGTATCAGAAACTACCTAAATGGGCTATAGCTAAGTAAATCTGATTTGGACACATGCATAAGAAAATATAAGCCGCCTTTGGATTAACATTTTTTTAATATAGAACAAAGTATATTTGAGATACTCTAAAAAATGAAGTATATTTGATATTATATTTGCTTTCACAAGTGTAGTGCTTTTCTAATATTGCTAGCCCGTGCAGGTGCACGGGTTCCAATAGGAAGTGCAATACAAGGGAAGAAGGAAACGAAGACATGGCAAATAATGAGATAGGGATGTCCGGAAATCATATTACGCCAACGAAGTTGTAAGTATTTCTCCATGCATTCTATGAAGTACCAAATTGATTCGAGGATCCATGTCTCAAATTCAGGACACCTATAAGGCTGAGTTTAGATTGAAAATACATATATCTAATTGATGGGCCTTGGCTAAATGGAAACAGCCAAAACAGCTGAATTTCAGCAAATGAAAGTACCTAGGAGTAGCAAATGTTGCTATCCTCATTCTGAGTCAGCTGCAGTTTGTGTCTCTTGAGATACATGCATTTTATCTGATAAAGAGCACACACTGTGAGCCTAACGATATTCATTTGTTGATCCATCTTATAATGCATTGATGCAAAAGTAATTGGAAAAATACTTTATTTTAGTGAAAAAATAGGGTTTAGCATATCAAGGAAAAAGAAGCAACATTAAGAATACATGCAAATATAGAGGAGCAGATGAATCAGTGGGCAGAGACGAGGAAACAAAGGCTATAGGAATAAGTATGGGATCATAAAAGAAAAACACCATGTCTAGCTTCAAGAATGTATAAAGAACAATTTGTATCATGTTATTTACAACCCATCTCACATCAAAATGATCTACCCATATCTAAATAATCATGTCTTGAACAACGTTGTACAACATATGCAGTTCAGAATACTTATATTACTTAAAATTAAGTAAATTTGAATTCCAAATAATTGTTCCATCAAATATACAATTCAGAATTGAATTATTCTCTTTCGTGACACTGCTCTTTACTCTGTTTCTGCAAAAACAGGGAACTGCCATTGTTCGGATTTTATTATTGTATCAGTGCATCAATTATGTTCACTCCATTCTTCCTAGATGCTCACTCCCTGCAGATTACCATGTCCATTGGTACAAAGAAATTAATAGCACCAAAGAATAAATATTAACATTAGAGATTCGCTGCAGCGCCCATGCATCTTGTAAAACAACTCAGGTCTTGTAAAACACAGATTGACCGGTAGCCTTTCTAAATTGGGAGGGATGCAGTACTCAGTTCTTGCCATGATGACTGTATAATCTGGATTAAGTTGGAGCTTGTCAAGTTAAGTTATTTGCATATCTATCATCGTGTCCGTCGCTGGTAATGGAGGAGGCCAGGAGTGAAAGAACCAACAATGGCGGACGTACAATGTGTAGAATGAATAAATGGTAACTAATGCGCTTAATGCAGTTGTGCATAATAACCAAAACTATTTGTCAATAGAAATGTTGATTTACATAATATAATTAGGACTGTGTTTGTGATTAAGGCCATAAGATATGACCATATATTAAGATCAACTACGCAACCTTGCTTTCAGAAGTGTGAATACAAATCCTAGGTGAATCAAGGGGTGTTCATAAAGAAATAAACCAAAATCATATTTGATATACCCAAGGCTTACTTCCTTATGTGCTTGTTAGTAAAACCAAGAAAATTGTTCCTTATAGCACTAGGTGCACCAGAAAGAAAAATCCGTGAAATTGCAATTGCACATTAATTACCATGATAAGGATTAGTTTTACATACTAGGTTCAAGAGTCGGTTTGAATTCATGCATAAATGCTCAGAATATTGCAGCACTTAGTAATATGTACCTTTCCACATCATTTCAGCAGTTCATCGATCTGTACCAGATACCACTCCTCGCATTGCTGCTCATGTAGACGTGTACAGCTACACCTTTGTTCCCAATAAAACCATCATTCCTTATAGCACTAAAACATCAACTGAACTTATCAAGAATGGTCGGCATGAGCGTAGCCAAATTCTATAATTCGTGAGTGCTACTACAATTTTATACCAAGAATAGAAGTACTTACAGGTGAAGCGGGAGGTCGCCACATCTCTGCTGCTTACGAAACCACACGGCGAGGCTATAGCGCTAGCCAACAACATGAACACCCATGTGCCTGCCCGACTCTTTCCCACACGAAGCCATGGCATTTTTCACCGCCTAGGGTTCCGCCTGCTGAGCGCCGCTCGGTCGCCGCAATATGAGTTGGATTATACTTTGCTCTTTATCCATAGCTCATCACGCCACTTCTCCATCCCGACCCGGGATGTCGCCCCTCCAGCTCGTCCTGCACGATGAGGGAAAGAGGGGATAACTCTGTCCGGCCACCGCACTACGACCCGTCCTCCGCGTCATCGCCGTCGGGGCCAAATCACTACCTCCAAGGAGATGAGAGGGGATTCGGCGACGGGGATGAGGAGAGCAGAGTGGGGCGGCGGCGGCGCTTCGCCTAGGTCGTGAGAGATGAGAAAAGTAGGGTAGCAATCGAACGATTTTTTGTTCTTTCTGAGGGCCTCGCCCAAAATAAGTTTAACGGGTCGACGGTACAGCCCCATGGACCCGGATTAATCACAGGCTTCCAAAAGAGCTACCGGAGTAGCAGCCCATTAGGACAGTGGGCCCAGTTCGCGATCTGAACTAAGATCGAACGTCCATGGACGTCCCAAACAAAAAATCTGGCAGCTCACGGGTGAGGATGCGTGAGAGGGCTGGAAAAGTGCTCGGTTATAATGTCTTTAAATAGGTAGCTATATAATTTTGGCAGTACACCAAACCAAAAAGTATATATAAATTTTGATCTGAATTGGTTCTAATATATATTTTGCTATTCAAATATTAGGTAATTTTGGTAGTACAATTACCGAAAAGTATATATTACATTCCAATTTATTTATATCTTATTTTATTATTTTATTTTATTTTATACTATATGAATCTCACCTTATTTACGTTTGAGACGTGCGTTGCACGTGCAGACTTACTAGTATCAAAAAAATGCACCTCTGATTCAATTGCAGCTAATCCCTGTCAAAAAGATTGGCCCTTGTGCAATTCATTGACGAACACAGATAGGCCTGCATACTGACTTCCGATCTCGGTTGATTTACACACATGCACTGATTGATATTCTATTAAATTAGTAATTATGTATTAGATATCAATGGAGCGTGTAAAAAAAATAAAATTCTTATACACTACTAACTCATCAATCCTTGATAGATGAGTAGGTAATCCACAATTTTTTTGATGTAGGTAAGTACTACATATATGTGGAACCCACACTAAATATTTATTGCAAGAGTTATACCTAATATTTATGGAGGAATCCAGTCTTGATAGGTCTCTCTATGGCAGTTTCCATGAGTTACTAATCAAAGTTTTTGTTGCAATTTCACTTTTCAACAGTCTAAAGGCCAGGTTATTTAGGTGGAGGGAGTAGCTTGCTAATGGTGGCTTTCACGTCCAGCTCAAATACTAGAGGGTGTGGACCAGTTGGGGGAAGCACATACACCTTTGTTTTAATGAGCACGTAAACAAATAATCCACATTTATTCTTCTATGTTGTTGCTTTCATGTTGTTGATATGATTCAAAACACTTATAATTACTTCTCTCCACGCCTGTTACTATATTGATTGTCGTATGCTCTTACTATTCTACACAATTTGGATTGCTAGCTAAATACTTGTGCTTTGCTACAGGATAACAAACATTCAATTTCATGAACACACTGTTTTTAAACATAAATGTAATACACCGTTTCTTTCAAATTGTATTTCCATACACTGACGTCCTTCTCTTCATTCGGGTTGAAAATCTGTTATGCAACTCCCCAGTTAAATTTCTCAGTGTCTTGCTTGCCTCTTTGTCTACAAATCTGACCATAAGATAGTACCCATTTTCTTTCTCATTTGGTTATGTGATTCTCCTCTCATAGCAGGCAGTTATGATATATGCACTCGTGTCAGGTCAATGCAGAGGAGTCATGTATACCAGATTACCAAGTACTTATCTATGTACTAATTTATAAAAAGTACTTATCTACTACCGTTGTACATCATACTGAAAATAAAACTTAATCCCAATACCCCACTTTGATGCAACCTACACCTAAGCTTTATGTGGGTTCATGTGCAAATATTCATTTAGTAAATCTTGCAGCAAGCACATGGCGCACATATACACCGGCAGCGACAAACAAGGACACACTGATGTAAAGTAGCGACGGCGGCGAAGCGCGCACACACACAACAGCAGTACCAAGTACATCAAATGACCTACACACGTCTTCAAGCAAGCATGCTGGTGAAACTGTAGTTTGCATAGTTCAACAAGAGCTCAAGATAAACAGTGCTACATGATGAGTTGGGAGAGGATGGATGGATTGTGTTGCCTTGTGGCCGTCGAGGCATTGTATCATGATTGGTAATCAGAGGAGGTGTGGGAGGGAGGAGGAGAGAAGGGAGGATATCTGCGGCGTGGTTGTTGCGAGGATTGCATCAGGATTTTACGGCGCTGGACTGGGCCATATAAGTGCGTGCTCGACGGCGTGAAAGAGGGAAGACGAACGACGGCCAATGTGCCATCACCGCCGCAGACTTCTCTTTAACAATAGAGATCTCATTCCATTGTTGTTGGGATCTATTGGATTCTTCTTGTTGTTAATAGGTAAGAACCTCTTCTTACTTCGACAGAATCAGGAACCTCTTCTTTCAAATTTAGTTAATCATCAGGTTTGTCATTCGTTAAGTAGAGGCTCACTATTCGTGTGTGCGCAGGTTTCCAAAGAAAGAAATACTCAATGCCACTCGGTGGTTTTCAACGTGTCGGTCTCTATATTCATAGTACATCATTGGGTTTTACCTTCAACCAAGACTATTTCCATTGTGGAATTTTTTTAATTATTCCCTTATTGCTTAGATTAGATCTAGCCATTTTAGCCGCCTTTTCTGCTCTTAATTAACTATTTATGTACTCATATCTCTCCAATGGTGTACCTATTGTTGTGTGTAATTTAATGTGGGCGCTGCACTCGTCCATTCCGGCACTATCGAGATGGAGGCCAATATCAGGGACCACTGGAGCTGCGATTGGATTTGTACAACATATGGCAGTCTTCGTAGTCATGTTTCGGGTAACTGTTTATGATCTCCATATCTTAACTGTTTGTGAAAACCAAAATGCGAGTAATGTTCTTCTTAGTTGCTCTTACCCTTTTGATCCGTACATTGCTAAACTGACCACAGAGCCTCTCACCACTCTGATTCATAAATTCCTGAATTATCCACATGAACTCTTCCTATCACAGTTCGTAAATTGCGGAATTCCTTTTTATGTTGCTTGTACTGTTCCATATGGGCAATTTCTATTGTGCTTTTAACCCGCCAACTAGATAGATACTATGTTATCAGTGGCTTGCTTTTAGGCCACAAGCACTTCTGTTTTTTTTCTCTGAGTCGGCTTATGTTTGTTTTGTGACCTGAAGTAGTATACTGAGTTGTAAGGGAATCCTATCCTATATACCAAAGAGACTCGGACGTGACTTGCCTGCTCCCCGCGCGTCTGTCCATCCGTGCTCCCGCGTACGTGGCTTGATTTGATTGGAACAAAATAAGGCCCGGCCCCACCCCCTAAAATCAAAGGGAGAGATGATTAGTTTAGAAAGGAAAAAGGAAAAAAGATAGCCATAGGATGAAGTGCGAGCACGGATGGGAGCATGGGGAGGAAGCAGGCAAGCCGGATCCAAGAGATTCACGCCCACTATCCTATTTATCGAAACATGCAAGCTATCCATATCAGCAGAAGGACCCACCATAGATTGACAAGAAGTTGTGTGATTAAATGTTTATTTACATGTAGCCATTCCCTAGTCACCGAATAGACCATCGTTTCCTCTTCAACCTCATGCGGTCTGTCACCAGCGGGAGCCAAAGCCATCAAAACGAAGCCTAATTGAACGGACCGAACAGAAGTTGAACAACCTATCTACACATCCCACATGCCATCGAGCCTTCTTTAATTATTTCCCTGTCTACATTACTGCCTCGCGACTGGACTACCATATCCACGCGAGGGTGGTCATCCGGCACGACCGCAGGTCCAGCTCGCTTCCGTAGCTCTCAAAGGATCTTCTCCCGCAATTGCCCTAGCCGGCGTGGTGCCTGCTTCGTCGAGACGGCGTCTGTGGTCCTCATCTTCCTTCTCTATGCCCATTCCCTCAAAGGTAGACCCACTGTCCCACTGGGCAGGTTTGCTCTGGTCCAGAATCTGATTAGCGGCTCGGTCGAGAGTTCGGTTTTTTCCGTCCTTGGAGGACCATCTGGTAGCCACGCTGGTGTCAGTCATGGACTAGACGTGACGCCGGTCAGGGATTCTTTCCGGCCTGAAAGGGACGATCTATTGACGACATTGGCCAGGGCCTCCGTTCATAGAGACGACTTGGAGTAGCGCTTGGTCCAGCTCCTCCTGTGGGTGGCGCCCCGGCTGATTCTGAGACGAGGTTCTACGAACTTCAGAGTACGGCAACGACAACAGAGAAATTCCAGGTTATGTACTCTATTTTCAGATCTGTACTATGTTCTTCAGGATTTGTACTGGGATATAAGATTAATTATTTCATCCGTCCTCTACGATATCTCATTTGTTGTCCCCCACTAGTTATATTCCTGCTCCATCCATGGTGAAGCCACGTTATCGCATTACCAATTCTCTTGACGTTGTCCCATCACAAATACCATTGTTTTATCTTGGTGTAGGTTCACCTTTCTATCTCCCTTCCAACAGTTTTTATTCTCCTAATCGTTAATACATCACATGATTTGATCCTTTCATTCCATTTTAATCTATAGGAAACCTAGCAGCTCAACACCACCTCCAAGGTAATTATCTCGCAAATTTCCTGACCATCTCACTTATTTTTTGTGTGTGATTGCTAACAGGTTAGTATTGATCATTCATGATCCTAATTTTGTGTTTACGCTTTGTATAAGCTTGGCATTAAGGAGATCTTTGTAGACAATCGTGTTACTAAACAATCATGTTACTAAAGCCCTTGAGAATACGATGGTACCAACCACTGGAAGTAACACTATTCATCCCGTTCCTAGGATTGTAATAGTTTTTCACTATTCTAAACATCATGTATAGCAGAGTTCTCTAAAAAAATTACCTTACAATACTGCACAAATTAGTTATGTTTTATTTGTACACAATTTTTATTTTTGATTTGCTACAAATTCCTGCCGCAACACCTAGTACTTTCAGGTCACAACATTCCTTTGTAATAGTCATAATCTAGCGGGGCAACCAATATTTCTCAAGTAATGGCCCTTTGTAAAAAGTAATGTTTCTTATTTGTTGGGCAACCTGTCACTATTTGCATCAAGTAAATGCATTGTGTATTAACAATTCATTTTGTTCTTTTCTTTGTAGATTCAGAAGATATGTGGACGGTTGTATGGGTGCGGTAACTGTACTGCAAGGATGACGATGATATTCCGGTTCACCATCATGACTATGTTGGCTGTTTTCAGTTTTAGTTATGGCAGTTGTTTTTATTTTAGTTAAGTTGTAGGTATGTTGTTCCTCTTGGATGATGTTCGTCGGTTAAGTTATAGTTAAGTTGCAGGAATGTTGATGGATGCTTTCAGTTTAAGTTTCATTGCCAAGAAAATATTTAGATTATGCATCACATTTGGATGATATTCCTCCTATAATATCAACTATTGTAAATCAACGGATTTTTTTCAATATATGATTTCTTCCTCTCATGAGTATTTTTTTTCTTCTCACTTGATATACATACTTATCACCATTATGTGGAACATTAATTTAATTGCTGCCAATAAATAAATATGATTCACATTTTATATGTAAAACACATGAAGTGTTGTAAATTCTTTGTTGCAATATATGCGAGTTTGTTTCCTTTACATTAAGCACCAACGTATATGAGTGTTGTAAAATATTCATTATGTGTTGTACTCTTACAACGGTCCTTTTTACGAACGGAAGTACAACTATTGCATTATGCGCTAGCAACACTGGATGAGGCTACGCATCCCAAACCGTTTGTAAAGACAGTAGTAACACATATATGGATTTTTAGATACAAACAATGCGTTGCTATAGGTCGGGTCCTGTTGTAGTGGCACTTCAACATACATGCACGTCGCAGCAATTCCAAGGAATACTTATGCTGAGTGAGTGTCAGGCCAGCAGAAGATCGTGAAACCTTTAGGCCAAGGAAGTAATGGAGAGCATCTAGATCCTTGACAGCAAAATGATCACTCAAAGCAGACAGCAGACGATCAGCAGCAGTCACTGACGAGCACCCAGAGCTTGCAATATGCAACACAGATGAAGTGATCAAACTACGGTTGTGATGACATTAAAGGAGAACCGTTATTAGAGGATATTGTGTCGTCCAGATGATAGGGCAAACATTTGGTGATACTCAGAACCAAGGAGCTGAAGTAACTATGCAATTGATGCTTGAAGATTTGCCAATAGCTTAGATGTTGATTTATCCAGCGCTTCTTCCAGCAACTTATGACCTGTAGAATAGGGGAACGACATTCAATATTCAAGCATACGAAACCAGATCAACAGTAAGCTTAGATTGCACATGTAATTCAGTTTTTTTAGAGCAGACCAAAGAAAATCATTGCGGTGAAAAGGTCATTATGGCTAATTTGTACGACCTCTTTGTGTAGTTGTTTTATTTATCACGAACTTAGAAAGCATCGTAGTCTTAAGTCTGATTCTAATTTAACATTGCTAATTTGTTGACTGCAAAACAAGACTACGGGAAGGAGAACTCAACGAGAGGATAGCAAAGCTTGCCGGTGGTGTCGATGTCATTTCGGTATTAATGGAAGCCATTATCTGTTGACAAGCTGCGCTTTTCCTTGATAACCTGTTGGAAGGAAGGATGATATGGTGACTGTAACCCATGACTTGATAGGTGGGAGCTGGGACGGATTCAAGGGGGGACGAGGGGGGGGGGGGCGAGACCCCCTCCCTAACGATCATGTCCCACCGTAATAGCGATCAGTTGATCGCCACATTTACGTGCTAGGAAACTTGATGTAGGGTGGAACCCTATGTGGCCGATCTTTTACGAAAAGGAGGGATCTTGAGGAAGAACACGAGGGGCAAGAGGAAAAACACAAGAGAGACAAGGAGAAAACACTCAAGTCAACCAACTTAGGTCACACAAATGCTAGATCCGGGTACACAAAGTGCGATACACGATACACGATCAACTAAGGACAATACAAGTGGCGGTAGTCATCTCCGTGAGGAGGTCTTGATGGTATCCCGTGGGATCTTCTCTGTAGCGGAGGTCTTGAATCCAGTGGATCTTCTCCGAAGAGGCCGCGGTCTCGTAGGAGAGGAACCACTAAGGTTTTTGGTATGAGCTAACACAAAGCTAACCCTAGATAGTTTAGGTAGAGTGCTATATATAGGCTAGGAGGGGCGAAGGGGTACATGGGCCTCGGCCCAACATCATGCAAGCAGGCACTGTCCGGATGATCCAGACGTTTGTCCGGATGATCCGGGCTTCGGAGGTCCGGATGATCCGGGTGAGCGTCCGGATGATCCGGACGTGTCTGAACGGCCGCGGTGGCCCGGATGTCCGGGTCTTCGTCCGGATGTCTGGGGGTGTCCGGATGATCCGGGCTGGGATCGGATGATCCGGCTTCGGCGTGGAGCTTCGGTTTTCGGGGCGCCCATTGTCCGGATAGTCCGGACGTTCGTCTGGATTGTCCGGGCTCTGGCCGGATCGTCCGGGACTCCGTCCGGATCGTCCGGGCTGTCTGAGCCTCGGCTGTCTTCCTCCTCCTTCTTCCTTCTTCGATCCTTCTTGTTCCTTGGCTTCTCCATGGTTGCTCACATGGTGCCTGAGTATGCAAAGGGTCTCTGATGAGGGTAGCAGCCATGTCTCATGTGAATCAAAGTGATGTAGAGAGAGGAGTGAAGTCACCTTGGTCTCGAGAGCTCGTGCTCGAGCACATGTCAGGGGTCCACTTGGCACTTGATGGGGTGAAGGTATGTCCATGGGGATGACCTTGGGATGCTCCGCATCATCTCCCCTCCCTTGGGAAAGATCCGACCTCGGATCGAAATCTTCATCACCATGGAAAGTGGAGAGATCCTTGACATTGAAGACATCGCTCACGTTGTACTTGTCTTGTGGGAGGTTGAGCTTGTATGCATTGTTGTTGTAGCTTGCTAGCACCTTGAAGGGTCCGTCGGCTCGAGGTAGTAGCTTGGACTTGCGCTTGTGAGGGAAACGGTCCTTACGAAGATGTAGCCATACGAGATCTCCTGGTTGGAAGACCATAGCCTTCTTGTTGGCGTTGAGCTTGGACGCTAGACGATGTACTTGCCTCTCGATCATTGCCCTTGTATCTTCATGCACCTTCTTGAGATAGCTTGCTCGAGCACTTGCGTCCAAGTTTGTGTGTTCTTGTAGAGGAATAGGTAGAATGTCCAATGGAGACAAAGGGTTGAAGCCGTAGACGACCTCGAAAGGGGACTTGCCGGAAGTCGAATGTCTTGTGAGGTTGTAGGCGTACTCGGCGATGGGCAAGCATTGCTCCCATTCCTTGATGTTCTTCTTGATCAACACGAGAAGGAGCGTCAAAAGCGTGCGGTTTGTCACCTCCGTTTGGCCGTCAGTTTGTGGATTATATGCCGAAGAGAAGAGGAGCTTGATGCCGAGTTTGGCGCATAGAGTCTTCCAAAAGTAGCTCAAGAACTTGTCGTCCCGGTCCGACACGATTGTCTTGGGTACTCCATGTAGATGAATGATTTCCCTACAAAAGAGATTCGCTACATGTGAAGCATCGTCGATCTTGTTACAAGGAATGAAGTGAGCCATTTTAGAGAATCTATCCACGACAACAAACACGGAATCTTTTCCATTTTGAGTCCTAGGCAATGCAAGTACAAAGTCCATGCTTATGTCTTCCCATGGATGGAATGGAATAGGAAGTGGCATGTAAAGACCATGAGATTGAGCTTTTGACTTAGCTTTGCGACCTGTAGAGCATCGGTTTGTGAGGCGTGAGACGTCACGTAGCATCTTGGGCCAAAAATAGTTCTTGGAGAGCGTAGAAAATGTCTTGCCGTGACCAAAGTGTCCCATGAGTCCTCCTCCATGTGATTCCTGCAAAAGGAGCAAGCGAAGCGAAGACTCGGGAATGCAAAGTTTGTTAGCTCTCATAAGATATCCATCTTTGATGTAGTAATGTTCCCAAGACGTGTGCGTCAAACTCTTAGCATAAGGATTTGCAAAGAAAGGGTCATGCGCATAAAGTCTTTAATATGCTCAAAGCCAATAACATTCAACTCAAGTTTTGTGACAAGCATGCATTTGCGGGAAAGAGCATCCGCCACAACATTTTATTTGCCTTTGATGTACTTGATGACGTAAGGGAAAGACTCAATGAACTCACTCCACTTAGCATGACGCTTGTTCAACTTAGTTTGACCTTTGAGATATTTGAGAGTCTCATGGTCCGTATGAAGAATGAATTCATGAGATCTAAGGTAATGTTCCCAAACACGCAAAACTCTCACCAAGGCATATAGCTCTTTATCATAGATGGGGTAGTTAAGTTGTGCTCCGGATAGCTTCTCGCTAAAGTATGCAATTGGGCGCTTTTCTTGCATGAGCACACCACCTATGCCGGTACCACTAGCGTCACAATGAATCTCAAAAGGTTTATCAAAGTTCGGTAGGGCAAGAAGTGGTGCGTGCGTGAGCAAGTCTTTGAGCTTAATGAACGCGGTGTCTTGCCAAGGACCCCAAACAAAGGGTGCGTTCTTCTTGCTCAAGGCGTGTAGAGGCATAGCAATGGTGCTAAAGTCCTTCACAAAACGTCGATAGAAAACGGCTAAACCAAGAAAGCTACGCACTTGTAGGAGATTCGTTGGTTGAGGCCAAGTTTTAATTGCTTCAATTTTAGTTTCATCAACGTGAACACCTTGGGAAGAGACGACGAATCCTAAGAAAACGACCTTGTCAACGCCAAAAGTGCATTTTTCCATGTTAGCATATATCCGCTCTTTCCGAAGGGTTTGCAAAATCATACGGATGTGTGTCACATGGTCCTCAAGTGACTTGCTAAAAACGAGGATGTCATGAAAGTAAACCACTACAAAGACGCCTATGTATGGTCGTAAAACAAAATGCATAAGACGCATAAAAGAACCGGGTGCTTCCGATAAACCCATTGGCATGAAAAGCCACTCATATAACCCAAACTTGGTTTTGAAAGCCGTTTTCCACTCATCACCCTCTTGAATGCGAATTTGGTAGTAACCACTTTTAAGATCAATTTTCGAAAAGATTGTGGCACCACATAATTCATCAAGCATGTCGTCTAAGTGTGGGATAGGGTGACGGTATCTAATGGTTGATGGGCCTCTAACCCCTCGTTGGTTACCCCAAGTGGAAGGTGTAAGATGCAGTGTTGTGGAAGTTTTTCCCTTAGCAAAGATGCCAAGGATCGAATCCCCAGAGACTCCTAGGTTCAACAAGTAGGTGTCAACTGCTAACGGTGCCAGATATTAGCAATCAACGTGGACCTGCACACAGATACAAATAACTTTGCTCCCAACGAGTACAGAGAGGTTGTCAATCCCTCCGGCCTTGTAGTTCACAAAGGATTAAACGCAAATGATAGTAGTGATAGATAATGTGTGCAATAGTAAATAATAGCGAAAAGTAAATAGCGGATGTGATCAATGATGGTAATATGGACCGGAGTCTCATGATGTTCACTAGTGATGTCTCTCTCCCAAAAGATGATAAAACAGCTATGTGAGGTAAACGAATTACAGCTAGGCAATCTACAGGACCACGAACGCAAACCAATGCTGACTACATTGCAAGAAAGGTTGAGGTTCAAAGCATGGGCGGTACGCCAAAGTAAGTAGACCGAAATCCATCAATATCTACTACTAATCATCCACCTTGAGATATCTATCCAGAACATCTCGCTGATATTAAGTTGCGAGTCCCACCCATAGTGTAAACTCAAAGCAACAGACAACTGCATTAAAAGAACTTTGCGTAAAGTAAACAATCCTTGCACCCGCGGGCACAAGCACCGTTGTTTTCCCCCTTGTGGCAACAGCACATCCCCTAGACTCATGTTTCTGTCACTCAAGCTAGTCATCGAGGGGCATGAACCCACAATCGAGCATAACGTTCCCTCTTGGAGTCACTACCTACTACTCGGCCAAAGCAGTAAATAACAACGGAGAACATGCAAGAATTACTTATGAACATAAATATAAAAGAGGTAGATCAAATATATTACTCAAGATCAATCTGAACATAATCTCATAATCCATCGGATCCCAGCAAACTCATCATAGCAACAGCATAAGGATTACATATGTGCCTCGATCATGTAGGGCAGCTCACGAGGACTAATTAGTGAAGCACAAGAACGGGAGGAGAACATCACATAGCTACTGGTTATGGACTCATGGTCCAAGGGAGACTACTCACAAGTCATCCGGGAGGCGTCCATGGTGGTGGAGAGGCTCCCGATGATGATCCTCCCGTCCGGCAGGGTGCCGGGAAGAGTTCTCCTGGTGCTCCCGATCTTGGAAGCGGCGGCGGCGGCGGAACAGAGATGAGATCACGAAAAAGAGTTTCCGTCCCGAGGGTTTCGAAGGAAGCTCTAAATATATGCCAAAGGGGGGCACCAGACGGGGCTCGGGGGGCCCAGGCGCCCCCCCCGGCG
This sequence comes from Secale cereale, assembly GCA_902687465.1. Taxonomy (NCBI): domain Eukaryota; kingdom Viridiplantae; phylum Streptophyta; class Magnoliopsida; order Poales; family Poaceae; genus Secale; species Secale cereale. The sequence goes on along the minus strand of LR738712.1, from coordinate 820,020,932 downwards.
CGGCCCAGGGGGGGCGCGCCGCCAGGGTGCCTGGAGCCCTGGTGTCCCCCCCGGCTGTCCTTCGGGCGCAAGGAAGTTTTCGGAACGCTGATTTTTTATATAATTTTTCTGGATTTTTCCTGGCAGTTCTCGTAACGTGAAAACCTGAAATACAAAAACAGCCGAAAACAGAAACTGGCACCGGGGTGCACTGGATTAGTAGGTTAGTCCAAATATGATCAAAAGTGTATGGAAGTGTATGAATATCATAGCAATATCACCCAAAAGTGGCATGGAGCAAGCAGAAATTATAGATACGTTTTGGACGTATCAACATCCCCAAGCTTAATTCCTGCTCGTCCTCGAGTAGGTAAATGATAACAAGAATAATTTCTGTGGTGACATGCTATTAACCATATAGGACTTATTCATAGTCATATGACAAAAGCTTACTAAGACAATGATTCTATAGTAATTAAGTTGCCTCATGAGAAAATCACAAATGACTGAAAGTTTTACAATATGAAACTGAAACATCAAAAAGATTTGCAATGAACATGATGTGCAAATATGATAAAGTGATATCTAGCTTGCCCCCTTTAGTGAAGCAAAACATAAATGCAGGGGCACCTTCAAGGTTTAAGTGATGACTAGATACAATCATTTCAGAATAAACGATATCACAATCATGCAAAAGACAATGCTACTTTGGGACAATGCACATTACACTTAGAATGACAATCATGCTCTCAGTAGTTGGTGCTTTAACATAAAAGTAAAAGAATGGTTATGTTCTAGAGCTTTTTTATTTTGAAAACATAGAAGCAATTTTGTCAACGGTAGTAGTACTTCATATGTGTCATGCATAAGACATCCTATAAGTTGCAAGCCTCATGCATCGAATACCAATAGTGCTCGCACCTTGTCCTAATTAGCTCGGATTTCCATGGGTTATCATTGCATTACATATGTTTCAACCAAGTGTCACAAAGGGGTACCTCTATGCCACCTGTACAAACATCCAAGGAGATAAATCACATTTGATTTCTCGTTTTTGATAGATCTCAACTTGAGGACATCCATACCGGGACAACATAGAAAATAGATAATGGACTCCTCTTCAATGCATAAGCATATTCTCATAAGAGATTGAGGATTAATGTCCAAGCTAAAGCTTCCACCATGATACATGGCTTTGGTTGGCGGCCCAATGTTCTTCTCTAACAATATGCATACTCATTCAACCCACGGCAAATCACCCTTACTTCAGACAAGACGAACATGCATAGCAACTCACATGATATTCAACAGAAGTGTGACAGTTGATGGCGTCCCCAGAAACATGGTTACCGCTCAGCAAGCAACTTATAAGAAATAAGATACATAGGCAACATATTCTTTACCACAATAGTTTTTAGGCTACTTTCCCATGAGCTATGTATTTCAAAGTTAGTTCGCTTAGTACAGGTGGAGGTTAGCAAAAGACTGGGAGCGACCAACTAAGAGAGCAATGACGGTCATAATCATGCAGTGCGACAAAGCAATATTGAATCAGGCATGGAAGTTATATCGCTACTCAGAAATAAAAGATCATCAAGGCTTGACAGACTTTCTTTACAGTCTTAAATATGCGTGAGCATACGCCAAGTCAATCGAAATAAATTCTCGAAGGAAGATATTACTAAACCATACCACATCATAGGCAAACAAATCAAGTTTGTACTCCAATAACACATTGGGAACCCCCCAGCTATTTGAGATTAACCATAAGAAAACCTGAACTACTAAGCGGCATTATGCACGTAGCATCTTTATCATAGACATATTAACCAATGCAATGGAAGCAAACTCTCTTAATAAGGTGAGCATGGTAATTAAAGAGAGTTCAAGCAACCAACTAAACAAAAGCTCTTTGAAAAGATAAGCATGAATACTAAGAGCAGAGCATGATAGTAGCTATGAAAATACAAAGAACACACACAGCAAAGATAGACATGAAAATTCTATGTTATGTTCTAGGTAGAAGTGGAGCGTGTTTCTCTCCCTCATAAAGAAAGCTGAGTTCCGACTCGTTATGAAAAACTAAAAAGAAAACTAAAAGCAAGACGCTCCAAGCATAGCACATAACACATGAAGTGATAAAAATATAGCGGAACGAAAGACGAACTGATAATGTTGATGGAGAAGGGGATGCACGGGGGCATCCCCAAGATTAGACGGTTGAGTCTCCTTGAATATTTCTTGGGGGTGCATGGGGGCATCCCCAAGCTTGAGCGCTTGACACTCCTGAATCTTTTTATCATCTTCCCTCGCACACTTGAAAACTCCCTTCATACATAACTCATCATAATCTGATTAGCGAGGTTAGTACCCTTAATAAAATAATTGCACCTTGCTGGAAATAAAGATATTCTTGAAGTTCTACTGTTTCTCAAGATTGCCAAATGGTTTTTGCAAAGAAAAAGAAAGTTCTTGATTTGCAAAATGAAGGAAAGGCAAAACAGGATAGAATCTGTGAAAAACAGAACAGCAGGTAGCAATTGATCTGTTCGGGGGTACTTCTGCAACTCTAATAAAAAAACTCAGAACAGACGCACGAAAGACAATTTTATAGAGAACGCTGTCGAAGAAATTCAGACCAAAAAGATGATCTGGTAATTTTATACGAATTTTTCTATCCAAGGACAGAATCTGTTTCCTGGACTGCACCTCACAACTTTTGAACTTTCGAGCAATCAGAGGCTATACTTGGCACAAATATGAAAAGCAAAGATACAATCATAATGCTACAGCAGTAAACAACATCAAGAAACAACAAAAGCAAAAAATTTATTCATGTGGGCTGCCTCCCAAAAGCGCTTTCGTTTATGCCTTTAAGCTAGGCATAATGCATATAGATCAAGTTTTATCAAGAGTAAAAGAATAGCTAGCCCGTACAACGGACTCAAAAGGTAACTTGACCTTCTTTCGAGGGAAGTGTTCCATCCCTTTCTTGAGAGGAAACTGAAATTTTATATTACCCTCTTTCATGTCAATGATAGCACCAACGGTGCGTAAAAAGGGATGTCCCAAAATAATTGGACATGAAGGACATTCAATATCCATAATAGTGAAATCAACGGGAACATAATTATCATTGACAACAATAAGAACATCGTCGATCCTCCCCAAAGGTTTCTTTGTGGAAGAATCAACGAGACGAACACCAAAAGAACAAGAATCAAAAGGTTTCAATTTAAGCATATCATATATTCTTTTGGGCATAACAGAGGTACTAGCTCCAACATCACATAATGCATAACAAGAGAAGTCATTCAATTTAATTTTTATCATAGGATCCCAACCATCTTCTAGCTTTCTAGGTATGGAGGCTTCTACTCTAAGTTTCTCCTCCCTAGCTTTGATGAGAGCATTAGTGATATGCTCTGTGAAGGCAAGGTTAAGCGTGCTAGTGCGGGGGTCTCTAGACATCTTGTGAAGGAAATCAATAACTTCGGTAAGAGTGCAATTATCAAAATCAAGGTCACGAGCATCAAGTAAAGTGGTAGTGGTGTCCTTAAGGTTCACTTGTTTGGTAGTTTCTATAGTCATAGCATCACCATTAATAGGTCCATTGGGACCAGGAGTACATTGGGTGCTAAGAGTTTGGATATCCTCAACAACTTGGATAGTAGCAACAGTGTGGTGGGTAGGAAGGCTCTTAATTCTATCATCTTCCTCCCTTTCTCTAGCCCATCTTTCTTTAAGTTTAGCCATCATCCTAATATTTTCTTTAATTTGCACCTGAGTAGCATTAATAGGAGTGACCTTCCTCTCCTCAAGAGGAGAAGTTTTAATTTTAAGCAATTCTATCTCATTGGCTAAGTGGTCTACCTTCAAAGAGAGATCATCTACTTTATGTAGTTTTTGTTCTACACTCTTATTAAAGGCTTTTTGGGTAGTGATGAAATCTTTAAGCATAATCTCTAGTTCAGTAGTGGAGTTCTTGGTACTAGGATAAGCATTATTGTTCCCATAAGAATTAGAGGGGAACGGTCTAGGATTATTACCAAAGTTACTCCAATAAGCATTGCTGTTAAAATTGTTTCTAGAGATAAAGTTCACATCTACTTGTTCTTGAGCAATCAAAGAATTTAAAGGAACATCACGAGGATCAACAGTAGATTGCTTCGAAAGTAGAGACATGATCAAGTCAACTTTTTCATTAAGGGAGGAAATCTCCTCGACAGAGTTTACCTTCCTACCTGTTGGAGCGCGTTCGGTGTGCCATTGGGAATAGTTGGTCATCATCTCATCGAGAAGCTTTGTGGCAGCACCAAGTGTAGTTGACATAAAAGTTCCTCCCGCGGCTGAATCTAACAAGTTCCGCGAGGTAAAGTTCAAGCCTGCATAAAAAAGTTTGGATAACCATCCAAGTAGTCAAACCGTGAGTAGGGCAGTTCTTGATAAGAGATTTCATACGTTCCCAAGCTTGCGCAATGTGTTCATTATCCAATTGTTTAAAATTCATTATGTTACTTCTAAGTTGGATAATTTTAGAAGGTGGATAGTATTTTCCGATAAAAGCATCTTTGCACTTGTCCCATGAATATATGCTATTTCTAGGCAAAGACTGAAACCAAATTTTAGCTCCTCCTCTCAAGGAGAAAGGAAAAAAGCTTAAGCTTAACAATATTACCATCTATTTCTTGGTACTTTTGCATATCACAAAGTTCAACAAAGTTGTTTAAGTGTAAAGCAGCATCATCTCCAGCACCGGAGAATTGTTCTCTCATAACTAAGTTCAGTAAAGCAGGTTTAATTTCATATGAAGGTGCTGAAGTGGCAGGTGTAGTGATAGGTGTGCTGATAAAGTCATCGTTGTTGTGACTAGTGAAGTCACACAACTTGGTGTTCTCGGTGGAACCCATAGTAGCAAGCAAGCAAGATAACTATTTTTGTGATTTTCGATAAAAGGTACTAAAGAAAAAACTGAAAGGTAAACTAACAAGACTAAAAAGCAAAGGTAAAAGATAGCGTGCAACTCCCCTATCCTAAAGAGTGGAGTCCCCGGCAACGGCGCCAGAAAAACACCTTGATGGGCCTCTAACTCCTCGTTGGTTACCCCAAGTGGAAGGTGTAAGATGCAGTGTTGTGGAAGTTTTTCCCTTAGCAAAGATGCCAAGGATCGAATCCCCAGACACTCCTAGGTTCAATAGATGACTAGCTTGAGTGACAGAAACATGAGTCTAGGGGATGTGCTATTGCCACAAGGGGGAAAACAACGGTGCTTGTGCCCGCGGGTGCAAGGATTGTTTACTTTACGCAAAGTTCTTTTAATGCAGTTGTCTGTTGCTTTGAGTTTACATTATAGGTGGGACTCGCAACTTAATACCAGCGAGATGTTCTGGATAGATATCTCAAGGTGGATGATTAGTAGTAGATATTGATGGATTTCGGTCTACTTACTTTGGCGTACCGCCCATGCTTTGAACCTCAACCTTTCTTGCAATGTAGTCAGCATTGGTTTGCGTTCATGGTCCTGTCAATTGCGCAGCTGTAATTCGTTTACCTCACATAGCTGTTTTATCGTCTTTTGGGAGAGAGACATCACTAGTGAACATCATGAGACTCCGGTCCATATTACCATCATTGATCACATCCTCTATTTACTTTTCGCTATTATTTACTATTGCAAACATTATCTATCACTACTATCATTTGCGTTTAATCCTTTGTGAACTACAAGGCCGGAGGGATTGACAACCTCTCTGTACTCGTTGGGAGCAAAGTTATTTGTATCTGTGTGCAGGTCCACGTTGATTGCTAATATCTGGCATCGTTAGCAGTTGACACCTACTTGTTGAACCTAGGAGTCTCTGGGGATTCGATCCTTGGCATCTTTGCTAGGGGAAAACACTTCTACTTACTGCATCTTACACCTTCCACTTGGGGTAATCCAACGAGGGGTTCGAGGCCCATCAGATCCCAGCAAACTCATCATAGCAACAGCATAAGGATTACATATGTGCCTCGATCATGTAGGGCAGATCACGAGGAATAATTAGTGAAGCACAAGAACGGGAGGAGAACATCACATAGCTACTGGTCATGGACTCATGGTCCAAGGGAGACTACTCACAAGTCATCCGGGAGGCGTCCATGGTGGTGGAGAGACTCCCGATGATGATCCTCCCCTCCGGCAGGGTGCCGGGAAGAGTTCTCCTGGTGCTCCCGATCTTGGAAGCGGCGGCGGCGGCGGAACAAAGATGAGATCGCGAAAAAGAGTTTCGTCCCGAGGGTTTCGAAGGAAGCTCTAAATATATGCCAAAGGGGGGCACCAGACGGGGCTCGGGGGGCCCAGGCGCCCCCCGGCGCGGCCCGGGGGGGGGGGCGCCGCCAGGGCGCCTGGAGCCCTGGTGCCCCCCCCCGGCTGTCCTTCGGGCGCAAGGAAGTTTCCGGAACGCTGAGTTTTTATATAATTTTTCTGGATTTTTCCTAGCAGTTCTCGTAACGTGAAAACCTGAAATACAAAAACAGCCGAAAACAGAAACTGGCACCGGGGTGCACTGGATTAGTAGGTTAGTTCAAATATGATCAAAAGTGTACGGAAGTGTATGAATATCATAGCAATATCACCCAAAAGTGGCATGGAGCAAGCAGAAATAATAGATACATTTTGGACGTATCAACGGTGATAGCATTTATCGGACGACAATCGGAGCACATGCGAAAACTTCCATCTTTCTTAGGCACGAGAATAACCGGAACGGCACAAGGGCTCAAGCTTTCACGTACATGACCTTTGTCGTTGAGTTGTTGTACTTGCCGTTGTATCTCCTTGGTTTCCTCGGGGTTGACGCGGTAGGTAGCCTTGTTCGGGAGTGGCGTGCTGGGTATGAGGTCGATGCGGTGTTCGATGCCGTGAAGTGGAGGTAGACCCGGGGGTAGCTCATCGGGGAAGACGTCCGAGAATTCCTGCAACAATTTTGACAACACTAAAGGTGGAGATGGTGAAGTTTTAGTGGGTTTGGCTTCCCCTTTCCATAAAAGGACAAGGTGAAAGATACTCGATGGGTTCTCACACACTTCTCTCATCTCACTTTTGGTGGAAAATAGCACTAGTTGCTTCTTGTCGCTAATATTTGGCTTGTGGCTCTCACTCTCCTTTTGGTCGCTCACTCTCTCACCATTCTCTCCATGATGGTTGGTAGGTAAGTGTTTGTCGGCGGCTACTTGACTTGGCGACATTGGGCGTAGCACGAATTCCTTTCCTTTCATCTTGAAGCTATAGTGGTTCGTCCGTCCGTTGTGTGTGACTCCACGATCATATTGCCATGGTCGTCCAAGAATAAGGTGGCACACGGACATGGGGATGACATCACACTCAAGTGTATCCTCGTAGGCGCCTATCTTGAAGGAGACTTGCACGGTATGCTCGACTCGAAGAGTTCCGGCATCGTTAAGCCATTGGACCTTGTAGGGATGAGGATGCTTTGACTTCACCAAGTTGAGTTTGTCGCATAGCTCTTCCCTTGCCAAGTTGTGACAACTTCCTCCATCGATGATAACCTTGACAGAGCGTCCAATGATGCCGGTCTTGGTATGGAAGATATGACATCTTTGATCGTCATTTTGTTGATGTTGTAGTGTCAAGACCTTGGAGACAACTAGATTTGGACTCGAGTCATTGTCGCAAAACACTTGATGATCTTCATATTCATTCACTTGGCGATGCATAGCGACATGTTCGAGTGCTTCCATTTCGTCATCGCTCATAGATTCATAAGAACCGTCATCATTGATGATCATGGTACGAACGGTCTTGCACTCAAATGACTTGTGGCCTCGTCCTTGGCACTTGAAGCATTTGATGGAACTCGTCTTGGAGTTGTCCTCGGTTGGAGTTGTAGATGATGAAGCTCTTGGCTTGAAGTTGTTGGTAGAAGGTGGCCGACTCGAAGTAGTCGCATTCTTGTAGTTTGGTAGAGGTAGAAGTAGCCGAAGTCGTTGAATCTTGGTTGTTGCAGCCGAAGGTCTTGGAGGTGAACTTGGAGTACTTGTAGTCCTCTTGAACTTGTCGCTCCGCTTTTGTGGCTTGATATACTAGCTCGGGGAGATTGGTGTATGGTTGAAAGTCCGCAATCTTCTTGATTGGATAGTTGAGTCCATTAAAGAATCTCGCCATCGTTTGTTCTTCATCTTCCGTGATGCTTGGGTGTATCATGGCAATCTCCATCTCCTTGTAGTACTCTTCAACGGACTTGGTACCTTGCTTGAGGAGTTGTAGCTTCTTGAACAAGTCACGGTTGTAGTGTGTTGGCACGAAGCGTGCTCGCATGACTTCCTTCATATGAGCCCAGGTAGTGATAGGGGGTTCGCCTTTTGCTTCTCTTCTTTCACTTATTTGCTCCAACCAAATGAGAACATAGTCTTGGAACTCAAGGGAGGCCATAGCGATTTTCTTTTCTTCCTCAAAGTTGTGGAGGCGAAAGATTTTATCAACCATCAATGCCCATGAGATGTAGTCTTCGGGATCAATGCTTCCGGAAAATTTTGGCATGCTGAACTTGAGCTTGCCATAGCGATGCTCTTCATTGTTTGCTTTCCTATTGGGAGGGCGTTCGTGATTTGGACGGTTGTCAACCTCGTGCTGCTCTTGGCGTAGTAGATGTTCATTGTCATGGTGTACTTGCCGAGCTTGGGGTTCTTGTTGAGGTTGTTGCTCTTGATGTGCTTGAGGAAGAACATGTTGTTGCATCCGTGCTTGGTGGCGCATCTCTTGCATCTCATCGTGAAGGAAATCATCTTCATGACGAGTGTGTCGATTGCGAGTTGCCACATTGCGATGTGCATCACGTAATGCTCGTTGCGCCTCAAGATCTTGAGCTTCTCGGCATTGTTGTGCTTGACGATGAGCTTCGGCATCTTGTTCTTCTTGGTGTTGACGTGCTCGCTCTTCTTTTAGTTGGCGTAGTCTTTGCCATTCTTGGGCTTGCTCAAGTGTAGCTTGGTTTTGACGATGTCGACTTTCTTGCTCATCGAGTAGGTCTTGGGAGCTCTTGTCATGAAGTGGATTCCGGTTGTCATGTCGAGCTTGACGTGCGGCTTGACGAAGAGTGTTGGATGTAGGGGTACTTGAACCGTTCGTGGATTCAATGTGGCGACTTGAGCGGCTTCGTCTTTGAGAAGATGTGGAAGAAGAACGTTGGTTGACTATCAAAGTACGTAGTGCATCGAATTGGGTAGCCATGTTGGTGTTGATGATGTTGAATTGCTCTCTCGTCCTTGCTTCAAATTGGCGCGCGTCGGCGGTGACTTGGTCAGTGTGTTAATGCATAGCTTCGCTTTCTTGATGGAGAGCTCGTTGGACACTGAAGAGATGTAGTTTGGTGACGTAGTTGTTCGATTCTCGAGGATCATCGAAGAGCGGGTTCGTAGATGTACTTGGCCTATCCATCATCACAAGCAAGTATGTGAGTGGGAGAAAGGAGAAGACAATACCAAATGTACCTTGACCGAAGTTGATAATGGATCAATGATCAATCAATAATGTAACCCGGAAATAGCACTATTGGTACCAAGTCTTGTCGATTCTCACACCTACACAAATAAAGCTTTTAGAGGAGCTTGGTTAGGATGGTGGCAAAAATTCAATGCAAAATGTGAGTAAGATTCAATGATGTTGAAAATGATTCATAATTGGCTCATGCAACAAGTAGATCACAAGCAAGAGGTAGCACACGGAACACACACGTGGATAGATAAATGTGGTTGTGCAGCGAAAATGTGTAATCCACGGAAAATGCTCGTGTTGCACAACGTTAGAGAGATGCTAACCGATTGCTTAATAGTCGGATACGCACTTGTGAACGACCTATATGAGCAATGTAACGGCTTCCTTTGGTGGTGGCGGTGGATGATGTGCCGTTGCTTTTAGCACAAGGTGAAATATAGCTATCTCATATGATCTCTTTGGATGCAAGGCGTTTGTTGCTATTGTGATTTTGTGTATAAGCTTTGGATGGCTCTTTTTCTTAAAGGCTTTTTGAGGTCTTTCTTTGGCCACTTATGCATGCTTCTCGGATGAAGTTAGCTATTGTGTATGCGGAACACTCTTGTGTCACACGGAGATATGATTATGTAGTATGCAATGTCTATGACTAGCACTACTGTGCACAAGTGTCGTGGCCTAGCAATACTCAAATGGCTAGTCTCGGTAGGAAAGCTACGCAAAGTGGTCGATGAGGGTTTATCAATGCAATTGCAAGGTAGTAAGCGACGTGTCATCGATGTTACCGTCCTTGTCGAGGTTGAGTGGTGGTCTCCTCGATGTCGTTCCGCTCCGAGATAGCCGAAACACAAACGGAAACGGAGGGAACCACAACTGAAATGATCCAAGACACAAAGAGGTAAGACTATAGTAATATTGGTTAGGCAATGGTGGTGGCGGTGGATGTTTCGAGGGTATAGCGGAAGGGCGTCTAGGGTTTATGCGGTGGCGGAAACGGGGTGCGAAATACTGCAAAATGCTGTTTTGTCAGGCGGAGCCGGATGATCCGGACGTCCGGCCAGATGATCCGGGTGGAGCCGAATGATCCGGGTGGGTCAATCCGGTCGGGATGAGCTCATGGAGGTGGGGAATAATTGGGGGAAAATGATTTTTTCTCAGATTTACAGTGGTTTTTGAAGGTGGGGAACAAGGTAAACTACTTGTCACACAACTCAACCACGGATCACAATCAACAAAATCTCATCAAAACACACAAATCACAAAAAAAATTGTGGGGCTATTTTTGTGGGGATTTTCGAATTTGGACGAAAAACAACAAAAACAAGCTAGAAAACAAGGTGTGGGGCTCCAAATTCATGATCAACCAAGCCTCATGATACCATAGATGATGTAGGGTGGAACCCTATGTGGCCGATCTTTCACGAAAAGGAGGGATCCCGAGGAAAACACGAGGGGCACGAGGAAAAACACAAGAGAGACAAGGAGAAAACACTCAAATCAACCAACCTATGTCACACAAATGCTAGATCCGGGTACACAAAGTGCGATACACGACACACGATCAACTAAGGATGATACAAGTGGCGGTAGTCATCTCCGTGAGGAGGTCTTGATGGTATCCCGTGGGATCTTCTCCGTAGAGGAGGTCTTGAATCCGGTGGATCTTCTCCGAAGAAGCCGCAGTCTCGTAGGAGAGGAACCATTAAGGTTTTTGGTATGAGCTAACACAAAGCTAACCCTAGATAGTTTAGGTAGAGTGCTATATATAGGCTAGGAGGGGCGAAGGGGTACATGGGCCTCGGCCCAACATCATGCACGCAGGCACTGTCCGGATGATCCGGGCTTCGGGGTTCCGGATGATCCGGGTGAGCATCCGGATGATCCGGACGTGTCTGAACGGCCGCGGGTGGCCCTGATGTCCGGGTCATCGTCCGGATGTCCGGATGATCCGGGCCGGGATCCGGATGATCCGGCTTCGGCGTGGAGCTTCGGGTGTTGGGGCGCCCATTGTCCGGATCGTCCGAACATTCGTCCGGATCGTCCGGGACTCCGTCCGGATCGTCCGGGCTGTCTGAGCCTTGGTTGTCTTCCTCCTCCTTCTTCCTTCGTCGATCCTTCTTGTTCCTTGGCTTCTCCATGGTTGCTCCCGTGGTGCCTGAGTATGCAAAGGGTCTCCGATGAGAGTATCAACCATGTCTCATGTGAATCAAAGTGATGTAGAGAGAGGAGTGAACTCACCTCGGTCTCGAGAGCTCGTGCTCGAGCACGTGTCATGGGTCCACTTGGCACTTGGTGAGGCGAAGGTATGTCCATGGGGATGACCTTGGGATGCTCCGCATCAAAACTGCTCGTGACTTGCTTCGCCCCCCCCCCCCCC
>LR738712.1:819987698-820009001 GCA_902687465.1 Secale cereale | reverse complement strand
CCCCCCCCCCTGCGCCTACCATAGCCAGGGCCCATGTTTTATTGTGTCCAAGCGCTTGCAACCAGGCCCAAATTCCAGTAAAAGCAAAAGGGAAAGTAGCCCACCACAGAATCAAAGGGGCCAGGCTAGGAAGTTAGGTCTTCTCGAATCCTTTCGTGTCCAACCTGCTAAAAAACTGCTCCTGTGATCTGAGTCTGCTGCCGGCTGGCTGCTAGATCTTCTATCGAATCTACCCGTCGAGAAGGAAAGATGACAGAAGCATTGTTATGTCGATTCAATAGCTTATTCTGGCTGGCCGGCCGGCTGCACGGATGATCAACCAAACGAGGAGAAAATTTAAGTTTTTTTTTACTTTGAGCATTAGATTTGATTGTCTTTCAATCAGTTGAAGGCATAATTGTAAGACTAGAGACATTAACAACTGGCTCACATGATTTGATCCAAAATTCCCAATAGCCGCCGCTCTCTTGCTGCAACCAGCCACCGCTAGGAAGCACTATTGTTTGTCACCGATGTATCTCCTTTCCGTCCAAAATTGAACAATCAGTGATGTTGCAATGGCGTTGCTGGCATGCCGCAATTGCACGCCATCTTCTATGGCAGAAATAGATCGTTTCTGAGGTATAAATGTAGTATTGATTGTATACATATTACTATTACGGTCTGATGATAGATAGAGGTGTAGTTTATCTTTTATCTCAGTTTAACTGTACTTTCATAGACAAAAAAATAAATAGAAAGAATCGAACATATTGCTCTTTTCAAGCAATTTGCTTCAGATTTGAACGTTGCACTAGAAATCAGCATTCAATGTGCTAATTGACTAACAGTTGAAAAACATGTGTTATTTTCTCATACATAAATATTTGCTTGTGCAACCATTACAAAATATAGATTGCAATTTTATGCGAGACTTGATATACCTATTATGTCCGTGATAGTTATCTCTTTTGCCCCCCCTATGTTTAAATCCTGGCTCCGTCCCTGGGTGGGAGGACGAGCATAGACTGAACTTAAAGAGAGGTTGGAAGTAGAGGATGCTATATTGTAACTAGGTGAGTCAATCAATGTTTTGTCATTGAACATTTTGAGTTGTCAACTTTGTATTCGCTTTTCAAAGAAGTAGAATTAAGTCAATTCATTTGTCGCTTTATTAAACCTTCTGAATTGCTTCTTCTTTTCGCACGCTGCCGTTGAGGAAGGTATTGTTGTTTGAGTGTGTTGGCGCAACCCTAGACTAACTCTCTCTCTAGAACGGAGATGGAAGAAGTAGAAACGCAAAGTAGCTAGTTTTCTGGCGACCAACGCCTAGGCGCACTAACGCTTTCTTCTGCTAGACGAGCAACGCCGGCTTTTACCTGGGCGCACCAGCTCTCAACAAAGACGTACAACCCGTGGATGTATATATTAGTTGCGGTGTTGTAGTCCGACTATTAGCAGCGGCCAGCCGCGTCGTCCGCGAGGCCCGACCAGATCGCCTGCATGAAGTTGGGCACATTCGTGCATGCGTGGGAAGTGTAGGCGCTGCGTCGCTGCTGGGCTACAAAGCCAGCCGCCCGTCTAGCTAGCTAACTCACACCACCACGTCATACACACGCACACCTACACACACTCACCACGCTTCCGCTGCGTTCCGCACGTCCCGCGCGTACCCGATACATCCGACGAGCATAACCGCACCAATGTGTCCCGCACGTCCCGCGCACCCGACGCGCCCGATGAGCCCGACTACACCTAACATCATGGTTTATTCCAACACACACCCCCTAAGCCACTGTGTTTTGAGTTTCGGTTTGAGATTGTTCTCGCCCCAGGCCGAGATGGCCGAATTTCGGCCATCTTCAAAAATTTCGGCCAAAATTTGAAAGAAATTTGACCAAAATTTGTCGGATTTGACCAATTTCGGCCAAAGACAGATTTCGCCCCAGGCCGAGATGGCCGAAATTCGGCCGAAATCCATTTTTTCCGGCCGAAATTCTAAACACAGCTAAGCCACGGTCTAGAAGAGTCCGTCGTCGTCGACGTTGGTGTCGGCCAAGAGAGCCTGCTCCGCCGCTGGTCCTTTTCACAGATGCGGACACTCGTGCCAAAAGTGCCCGTGCTCTCCGCATTTGTAGCAGCGTCCACGGCGCTTCCCTCCGTTCCGCGACGCAGTGCTTTCCGCGCCGTCGTCGTCTTGGTCGCCCAAGCCGTGCCCACCCTGTCGTCAACACAACGCCACCCACTGAGCAGCTATCATCAGCAGCTGCTCGCCCGCGCGCTCGCCGCCAGCCAGTTGATACGTCCATTTTGCATGATGCTTATATGTTGACATTTATTGCATTATGGGTTGTTATTACATGTTTTGTCACAATACTTATGCCTTTTCTCTCTTATTTTACAAGGTTTACATGAAGAGGGAGAATGTCAGCAGCTGGAATTCTTGCCTGGAAAAGGAGCAAACTCTGGAAATCTATTCTTAACTACTCCAAAAGCCTCGAAACTCGACAGAACTCTGTTTAAGAAAATATAAACATTATCTGGCGAAAGAAGTTCACGAGGGGGGAACCGGCTGTCCACGAGGGTGGGGGGCACGCCCCCTGCCCAGGGCGCGCCCCCTGTCTCGTGGGCCCATAGAAGGCCCCCGGATGCCCATCTTCTCCTATATGAGGTGTTTTGACCTGGAAAAAATTATAGGTAGGCTTTCGAGACGAGACGCCACCGTCTCGAGGCGGAACCGAGGCGGAAACCAATCTAGGGCTCCGGCAGAGCTGTTCTGCCGGGGATACTTCCCTCCGTGAGGGGGAAATCATCACCGCCGTCATCAACAACAATTCTCCCATCTTGGGGAGAGCTCACTTCATCAACATCATCACCAGCACCATCTCCTCTCAAACCCTAGTTCATCTCTTGTATCCAATCTTTGTACCCAAACCTCAGATTGGTACTTGTGGGTTGCTAGTAGTGTTGATTACTCCTCGTAGTTCATATCCATTATGTATATTAATATCCCTCTGATCATGAACCATATTATGTCTTGTGAGTAGTTACTTTTTTTCCTGAGGACATGGGATAAGTCTTACTATTAGTAGTCATGTGAATTTGGTCTTCGTTCGATATTTTGATGAGATGTATGTTGTCTCTCCTCTAGTGGTGTCATGTGAACGTCGACTGCATGACACTTCACCATTATTTGGGCCTAGAGGAAGGCATTGGGAAGTAATAAGTGGATGATGGGTTGCTAGAGTGACAGAAGCTTAAACCCTACTTTATGTGTTGCTTCGCAAGGGGCTGATTTGGATCCATATGTTTCATGCTATGGTTAGGTTTACCTTAATACTTCTTTTAGTTGCGGATGCTTGCATTAGAGGTTAATCATAAGTGGGAGGCTTGTCCAAGTAAGGACAACACCCAAGCACCGGTCCACCCACATACCAAATTATCAAAGTACCGAACGCAAATCAGATGATCGTGATGAAAACTAGCTTGACGATAATTCCCATGTGTTCTCGGGAGCGCTTTCCTTTATATAAGAGTTTGTCCTGGCTTGTCCTTTGCTACAAAAAGGACTGGGCCACATTGCTGCGCCTTATTTACTTTTACCTTTTGTCACTTGCTACCAATTACGTTATCACAAAATTATCTGTTACCTATAATTTTAGTGCTTGCAGAAAATACCTTACTGAAAACTGCCTATCGTTTCCTTCTGCTCCTCGTTGGGTTTGACACTGTTACTTATCGAAAGGACTAGGCCAGATACCCTACACTTGTGGGTCATCAAGACTCTTTTCTGGCGCCGTTGCCGGGGAGTGAAGCGCCTTTGGTAACAGGAATTTGGTAAGGAAAAATTTATATAGTGTGCTGAAATTTATTGTCACTTGTTACTATGGCTCAAAATCCTTTGAGGGGCTTGTTCGGGGTATCTTCATCCCGATCAGAAGATCAAAGAGTTGCTCCTCAACCTACTTCACCTACTTAAAATGTTTGCTTTGATATTCCTTCGGGTATGATAGAGAAACTGCTTGAAGATCCCTTTACAAGAGACGAAACACTGCATCCCGATTTACATCTAATCTATGTGGATGAAGTTTGTGGATTATTTAACCTTGCAGGTATGCCCGATGGTGTTATCAAGAAGAAGGTCTTCCCTTTATCTTTTAAGGGAGATGCATTGACATGGTTTAAGCTATGTGATGATATGGGATCATGGAACTATAATCGTTTGTAGTTAGAATTTCATCAGAAGTTCTACCCTATGCACCAGGTTCATCATGATCATAATAATATTTATAATTTCTGGCCTCGCTAAGGAGAAAGCATTGCTCAAGCTTGGGGGAGGCTTAAGTCAATGTTATATTCATGCCCCAATCATGAGCTCTCAAGAAAAATGATCATTCAAAATTTTTATGCTCGGCTTTCTCTCAATAATCGCACCATGCTCGATAATTCTTGTTCTGGCTCTTTTATGATGAAGACTGTTAAATTCAAATGGGATTTATTGGAAAAAATTAAACGCAACTCTGAAGATAAGAATCTCGACGAAGGTAAGGAGTCAGGTATGACCCCTAAGTTTGATTGTGTTAAAGCTTTTATGGATACCGATGTTTTCCGTGAGTTTAGCACTATATATGGACTTGACTCTGAGATAGTAGCCTCTTTCTGTGAATCTTTTGCTGCTCATTGTCGGGGAAACTGATCGCCCACAAACACCTATGGGACCGGAGCCACTTTTCCGTACGGCAAGGGAGCGGAGGGTGCACGAAGAGCGGATCGAGGCACGCACGCGAGCAGTTTACCCAGGTTCGGGCCGCACAGATGCGTAAAACCCTACTCCTGCCTTGGTTTGTATTGCGTTCTTGGCTCGGAAGCAAGAAGAGCTACAGTGCCTATCGCTAGCACCACTGAGCGTGAGAGTGATCGAAGATCGGAACCCCCTCTACGTTGCGCATGGGCCTCCTTTTATAGATCAAAGGGGTCACCGACAGGTGGCAACACAGGTGAGGGTAAAAACGTAAAAACGGTGGTAGTTGGAATAGTGTATGCATAGTGCTCTATACCTAACCCTGACGGCAGGGGACAAGAGCATTAAATGCCCGTCGCCGTCGTCCCAAACAGTGCAAAAAGCGTCCATCAGGGCGTCTCCGTCCGCCATGATGGTGGCCTCGTCATCGCAGCTTGCCACCGTGTACCCCAGGCTGCACAGCCTTCCGCCACGTGTGCCTGGAAGGGCCCCAGGGCGACGCGTGGGCGGACGATCTGGAGCGCGGGTACTTTAGTGGAAGTTTGCCGCGGCGAGCGCCTTGCCGCGGCCGCCATCTCGCCGCGCCTGGGAGCTTGTCGCTCTCTGGGCCTTGCCGCGATGCGCGGTGCGTCGCGGCGAGCTTCATGAAATGCCGTGTTTGGCCTTCCCGGCAAGCTCCTCTTGCCAGGGTCTTTTACCAAAGAGGTGGTCTTGAGCCTCGAGTGGCCTTCCCGGCAAGCTCCTCTTGCCGGGGCCTTGTTTCTTTATCTTGAATACTTTGTTTTTGAATGGCTCCAAAGGAACCATAGTGGGTCTTGGCGGACGTGCGGCAAGCCCTGCCACGGGACGCTGCTATTGCCCGTGCACAAGTTGGGATACTAAGGTACCCCTACTTTAGTACACCGACAAGAGCCCCCGGGCCTGGGCCACACACGGTGCCGAGCGCTGTTGGGCCAGGCCCAAAACAGTGCACGGGCACACGCGGCCCACGGCACGCCGCATCCCACTCCGTATCCACCGCGCCCCTCCCTAACGGCACACGTCAATCGCGGCGTCGTGGGAGAGATCGTGGCTTGTTTCTTTAATGGGGTAAATGCGGAACGTCCCCTCCCCCCCCCTTAAAAGCAGGGGAAGCAGGGGCAGTTATTTCCAGTCGCCCGTTGCTTCTTCAACCTCCAGAAACCCCCGCCGCTCCCCTCCTCCCCGAAGGTCGAAAGAGAGCAGCACTCCGCCCTCCTTCCGCCGCCGCCAGCATCACCAGCGCCGTCGACTTCTTCCACTATCCCCGCCATGGCCCCGAAGGGCGAGAAGGCGAAGGCCGCGAAGACTGCCAAGGCGCTGCGGCTAGCGTCAATGCGGAAGAAGATGGCGGTCTTTCCGCCACAGCTAAGCGCGGAGGAGCTGAAGGAAACCTTCTATATCTTCTGGTCGAGGGAGACCAAGGCGCATCTACGCACGTGGTACTCCCCGCCGTGGCCTGCGACATGTTCCCGGGCGGCTATGCCTTTTTTGCTCTGTTCTTCTACTGCGGACTGTGCCCGCCATATTCCGAATTCTTCTGCGATATCATGAATACCTACGGGTTTCATCTTCTTTACTTCACCCCAAACGTCGTCTTGACCATGGCCGTTTTCGCACATTTGTCCGAAAACTTTGTCGGAGTCTACCCCAATGTAGCTCTTTTCCGCCACTACTACACGCCCCGAGTCGAGTCTGGGTCTCCTCCGTCCGGCGGAATTTCTTGGATCTTCAGGCTCCATAAGAAAGAGGCTTACTTGACGGGGGAGCTCCGCGACAAGTGGGATGAGTGGAGGGCCAACTGGTGTTGGATTATGGAGGACGACCCGCAGCAGTTCACTTCCCGGCGCCAAGTTGCAGTAGTGCGCGGCAATGACTGGAGTGACCTGGCCCCCGAGGACGACAAGCTGAATATAGCCACCACTAGGATTCTTCGCCTCCGGCAAGCCAGGCTCACTGTAGGTGCCGTCGGGGCAGACTTTCTTCGCCGCCGCATCGCTCCCTTGCAGGAGAGGAAAAGGCCTGCTTGGGAGTTTGACAACGCGGCAGACATCATGAGGCTGCGCCCAGGCCTCAACTACAACTTCACTGTCATGGAGCTCAACGCAATACTCCAAGCTCTATTCAAGTACGACCCCAACCATCCAGAGTGGTTTGCGTTGCCGCAGGGCGTAGTTCCGTTGTGCAACAATGCGTCGCTCAGCGCCATCCGCACGGTGATGCCGTGGTGTGATTCCCACGGGATCGACCCCACTTGGCAGGAACCTTCTGACGAAGCCGTGCAGACGTTCTTCGACAACCTGGTGGAGCTGCCAGTCAAACCCGACGAGAAGAGGGGCCTTACCCGTGACACCACCGATCAGGAGATGGCGTATATTGCCACCAGGTTGGAGGAGGCAGCTGCAGCCAGGGCTGCGGGCGAGTTTGGATATACCTTGGAGGAGGCGGATGCAGCGGATGCGGTAAGTTTGGCCGAGGAGGAAGAGCTCCTCTAAGCGGGAAAGCTTGCCGGGCAACCTGCCGGGAGAAGCGAGGCCGCCGAGCAAGGCACAGAGTCGAGCGGGCCCGCCGAGCAGGGCGTCGGATCAAGCGATCCTGCCGAAGACTCAGGCGGGCCGCTGAACCTCAACTCCTCTTCTTCGTCCTCGGGGAGCTCACCGCCATCGGCAAGTCCGCCAGCTCAAGCAAGGAGGTGCCTCCGCAAAGCCGCAGACGTGGCGGGGCGGCCGGCGGGCCAGCAGCCGCAGCGCCATTCGACACGCGCCACCACGATGAGCAAGGCAGTCAAGGGAGCGCCCCGTGCTTCAACGGCAATCTGAGGAAGATCTTCCCGCGCCGGCTCTACTGCTCCTTCCGCCCCTCTGGCCTCGGCGACAAACGGAGTGGGGTCTTCTCAGACCACCTCCCTAGCTCCCGCCAAGCGGCCGAGGGAGCCCACTCCTCCAGCTCCTCGCTCCTGGACGCGCGAGCCGAACTTCGATTTTTCTGTGCTCAGCTCCGACGATGAGGAGGAGGAAGAGTAAGTCTTCGCGGTTCTTGTTTCTCGTTGGTTTGCTATTGATCCTTGTCTTGCATCTTCTTTGCCTGATTCTGGTCTTGTTTTTCTTCTAGGGCTCTAGCCCAGCGGGCGGCGAAGAGGGCCAAAGTCCCAACGATTGTCATTGAGGACGAGCCCGCCGCCGCAGCAGGGGGCGCGCCTGCGTCAAGCTTGCCGGACCAGGCAGCTGCTTTCCAGAGCAGCCCCCAGCGCAGCCCCGAACGTAAGTCTTCTGTCCACTCTCCATTTGTCGGGCGCGCGTGGGCTTCTTATCCTTGTTAACGCTTTGTTTTTTTGTTGACTCGTGCAGAAGCAGAGCAGCAGCCTCAGGAGCGCCTAGAGATCGCTCCCGATGAGCCGCACGTCTCGACCTCTCCGCCAAGGAGGAGCTCCCCGGCGAGGGAGGATACTCCGCCAAGGGCGAGTACCCCGCCAAGGGCGAGCACTCCGCCAAGGGAAGGTACTCCACCAAGGGAAGGCGCCAGCGGCCCTCCGCCGGCGGGGGCTACCACCACGCTGCCGAGGGAAAACTCCCCGGCAAGGAACCCCATCGAAGAAGAGGCCCGCGCAGGTAATCCTTGGACTTTTCTTCTCTTGAATTTTTCTTTTTGGATATTTGCTTGACCATTATTTTCTTCTTTCTTCTTCTTCAGACCCGTCCGTAGCCGAGCCCATGGAGACGGAAGTCGCCGTCGAGGAGGACGCGCGCGGCGACACCGGCGACGCCGTAGCCACTGAAGGGGCGGTCGGTGCTGACGAGCCCGCCGTTGAAGAGGCAGCCAAGGCCGCCGGCGCGGCAGCTGAGGAGGGGACCGGCAGTCGCACAGACGGCCCTGAGGCCGCAGGAGCGTCAGACGCTGCGCCGACTGCCGACCCCACTGCAGCCGCGGCCGAAACAGGCGCCTACCTGGAGGCCGGCAATGGAGTCTTCATCCAGCTCCCGTGGGCGTCCACGTCAAGGGCGCCCGCGGAGGGAGAGGTCTTCGACGGGGAGGTCCTCGCCTCCGCCGGGCTGAAGTTCGTCGACGCGCCCGGCAGCAGTAGCGAGCCCTAGGAGGAGCGGCTTCTGCGGAGGCTTTTGGCCCTGTACCGCGCCTGGCAGGCCAAGTTAGAGTCCCGAGAGGCTCTGGCCGCCAAGGCGGGCACTGACTTGGAGAAGCGCGCTGAAGAGCTCCGGGCCGCCAACCAGGCGGCTCTCCGATCCTTGGCGGAGGAGCGGGAGCAGCTAGCCGAGGCGCATCAGGCGTTTATTCTTGGGAAGGCCAAAGCAGAGGAGCAGCAACGGCTCGCCGCCGAGGAGTTGTCGCGGCGAGAAGGCGAACTAACGCAGCGGAAGGTCGACCACGACAGCCACGAGGATGACCTTGCCGCGTGTGAACAGTCTCTCTTCGGAGCTCTGTAGGAAGCGAAGGACGCCTCCGCCGCTGCTGAGACCGCCAAGAGAGACTTGGAGGTGAGGGTGGCGCAACTGGAGGTCCACTTGAAGACGAGCGAACAGAAGGTTGCCGCGCTTGTGTCGGAGAGGGAGAAGGACGCCCACAGCCACTCCGAGCTGCAGGTCCGCCTCTCCGACAAGGGCAAGGAGCTTGCCGTCGCCAAGGACTCCATCGCCGATCTGGAGTTGAAACTCTCCACCCTCACCGCATCACTTGACGGTGCCAAAGAGCGGGAGACGAAGCTGAAGGAGGATCTCAGGGGCGAGAGGGCACTGTTGGAGAGTGCCGCTATCTCCCAAAACAACTTCAGGCAAACCGTCGACCTCTGGACGGAGGGTCTTGTCCTTGCCGCCACCAACATTGACAAGGAGCTGGAACTGCTGGGGGCGGAGTATCTCGGGTACTCCACCAACGAGAATCTCCACCCCAGCGCCAAGCTTACCTTATTCCTCCAGGGCGTGGGGATGGCCCTCCAGCAGCTCCGGGAAAAGATTCCCACGCAGCTGGTGAACGAGGCGCGCAGGCTTTGCACGGGCGTCTTGGAGAAGGTGCTGATGAAGATAGTCTTCCGCAACCCAGGACTCAACCTCAATAACGTCCTCAGGACCTTGCCGCCCGACGCCGACGAGGAGGCGCTCAAGGCCCTTGTCGCACCCATCGTGGCCAAGGTGGGCAAGATCAAGAGAGTCGAGGGCGACTGCGCAGACTAGGCTGTTTTCCTTTCTGCTTCCTTTGTCGCTGCTAACCATGTTATGAACAATAGTCTATTAGAACAGCGACAAGTCATTTTGTAACATAACTTTATTTTGGGTAGCTAATGCAATGTTATTTCCTTTACTTGACTTCTTTGCTTTGTATGCTTTTACCCTACGCTTTTAGGGAACTTGCTGGTGAAGGGACCCTTGCCGCGAGCGCTGAGTGCGGAACTTCAGCAGCCTGATGGCAGTGCCGTTGCCGACAAGAAACCTTGTCGCAGCTAGTCGCAGCACACTTAGGTTGTTGAGCGAACTCGAAAACCAAGTAAGGGCGCGACACTTGTCGCAGCACGCTTAAGCCGTTGAGCGTGCTCGAAACAAAGTAAGGGCGCGGCTAGCCACGAGTTGGTTCCTCCGCGCACAGGTTTTCCATACAAAGTGCGGTCGTTCAAGGAAGATAACTTTCAAATTTAAAAATTTGATTGCTCAAACTTTGGCGACTTAGCTTTTGTGTTATCTGCTTCCCGGCAAAGGCAAGGCTTTCTTGAACGACACTTGGTCCATACCACTGTCTTCTTCCCCCCCGGCAAACTTTTGCGCGAGGAAAACCTCTTATGCTTTAGAGAAAAGAACAGGGAGGAAACATAGATATGGAGCTTTGCGGCTCGTTATTGCTTACCGGGGATGCGTGCTACACAAAGTGTCAGATAGTACATGCAAGAAAGATGAATAGGCATGAAATGACAAGTTGTGTGAGGCACAAAAGTTTTACTGATGCACGGGGTCTGCGCCCGGCTTTGTACAAAGGTTTACATGCAACAGCGGCAAGACTTGTACAAAAGGTTGTTGCCGGAGCGGATCACGGCAACCGCGCCTTGTGGGTAAAACTTGCGAAGGTGCTCAATGTTCCAGGAGTTGCTCACCGGTAAGCCCTCTTCGGTCTCAAGGCGGACAGCGCCGGACCTTGTGACTTGTCTTACCCGATAAGGGCCTTCCCACTTCGGCGTCAACTTGTTGGAATTCTTGGCGGACTGAACGCGCCGAAGAACAAGGTCGCCTTCCTCAAGACTTCTGGCTTTAACTTTGTGGCTATGGTAGCGGCGCAAAGCTTGCTAGTATCGAGTAGCTCGTACAGCAGCCTGAAGACGGTCCTCCTCAAGGAGCAGTGCGTCAACTTGCCGCAGCTGCTCTTGCTCGAGCTCATCGTAAGCGAGCACTCGAGGCGACCCGTATACGAGTTCCGTGGGGAGAACTGCCTCTGCTCCATAGACAAGAGAAAAGGGTGTCTGTCCAGTGGCTCGATTTGGTGTCGTCCTGATTGACCAAAGAGCCGCCGGCAACTCTTCAATCCAGTTTCTTCCACATTTGTGCAGCCTGTCGAAAGTTCTTGTCTTGAGTCCGCGCAGCACTTCAGCGTTTCCTCTCTCCGCTTGACCGTTGCTCCTCGGGTGAGCAGCAGAAGCGAAGCAGACCTGGGCGCCAAGGTCTTGGACGTATTGCGTGAAGGTGTGACTTGTGAATTGTGTGCCATTGTTGGTGATGATCCTGTTAGGGATTCCGAAATGGCAAACAATCGACCTGAAGAACTTGACTGCGGACTGTGCGGTCACCTTTCTCACTGGTTCCACTTCCGGCCACTGTGTGAACTTGTCGATGGCGACGTACAAGTACTCAAAGCCCCCGGCTGCGTGGGGAAAGGGGCCGAGGATGTCGAGCCCCCAGACCGAAAATGGCCAGGACAAAAGGATCGTCTGGAGAGCTTGAGCTAGCTGATGTATCTGCTTGGCATGGAACTAGCACGCTTCACACTTGGTTACTTGTGCAGTTGCATCCTGGAGGGCTTCTGGCCAGAAGAAACCTTGCCGGAACGCCTTGCCGGCAAGTGCTCTTGCACCAATGTGGTGACCACATATGCCTCCATGTATCTCTGCCAACAGCTTTTGCCCATCTTCCCAGGGAATGCACTTCAATTTGACACCGTTGAGTCTTCTTCTGTATAGTTCATCGCCGACGAACTGATACATACTTGACTGCCGGGTTATTCTTTCTGCTTCTACTGGCTCTTCGGGAAGTTCTCCTGTTTGAAGGAAACGGACAATCTGCTGTGCCCATGCTGGAGCCTGAGGGTCAACAACAAGGACTAAAGGCATCAGTGCTGCTGCGGGAACGTCAGCTTCTACGGCAAGAACCTGTGGCTCGGCCGGAGCTTGACGTTCCCCGGCAAGCTTGCCGGGGCAAAACTTGTCGGGAACGCCTGCTTCAACTGTACAAACCCTAGGGTCTGCAGGAGCAGACTGTTCCTCAGCAACTTTATCATTGATCTTGGGGACCTTGTTGGCGGCGGCTTCAGGAAGTTCTGCCGGCAAGTAGTCACCGGAAATCAACTTTCTCTTCTTACTTTGTCCAGCCGATGGTGTAACGGATGGTTGAGTTAACTTGAGCACAAAGATCCCTGGTTCCACAGGTAGCTTTAGTCCAGCACACTTTGACAGGCCGTCTGCGATGTCGTTTTGAGCTCTTGGAACGTGCTCCATCTATAAGCCTTCAAAGTGTTCTTCAAGCTTTCTCACTTCGTCGACGTATGCTTCCATCAACGGACTCTGGTAGCTCTTGTTCACTTGGCGGACGACCAACTGCGAATCAACCCGCACAACCAGCTTCTTGATCCCAAGTTCTGCTGCGATTCTGAGGCCGGCAAGCAAACCCTCATACTCTGCAGTATTTTTCGTTGCTTGCTCCTTGGGAAAGTGCATTTGGACGACGTACTTGAGGTGTTCTCCGGTGGGTGCGATAAACTGCACGCCGGCACCGGCGCCTTGCAGCGAGAAGGCTCCATCAAAGTACATTTTCCATTCCTTGCTTGCTTCTTTGACGGGGATGCTCGTCTCTGGATTCTCTTCGTCTGGTGTTGGCGTCCATTCTGCTATGAATTCTGCCAATGCTCTGCTCTGAATAGTTGAAGTACTTCCAAACTTGAGGCCAAAGCTTGACAGCTCCAGTGCCCACTCGACAATCCTGCCTGTTGCGTCTGGATTTTGCAATATCCTTTTCAACGGAAAGCGGGTGACCACGGTTATCTCATGTGCTTGGAAGTAGTGGCGCAGCTTTCTTGAGGCCATGAGAAGGCCGAAAAGCAGCTTCTGCACCCCAGAGTATCTTGACCTAGCCCCTGGAGAAGGGAGCTAACAAAATAAACTGGGCGCTGCACCATCTTCTTCCGCACCTCTTCCAGCATCTGCGCAGACCCATCCTTGTTGGGGCCAGAGCTTGTCGGGGAAGCCCCCTGCTTGTCGCAGGATGAGCTTGCTGGAGCTGTTGGCTCTTCATCTGTCTCCCTTTCCGCTACCAACGCAACACTAACCACTTGATTGGTTGCTGCTAAGTACAGCAGCAACTTCTCTTGTGGCTTAGGTGCGACAAGTATTGGAGTGGAGGACATGTACCTTTTCAAATCATGCAGCGCTGCCTCCGCTTCCGGAGTCCATTTCATTGGACCTGCCTTTTTCAAAATCTTGAAAAATGGCAGGGCGCGTTCTGCTGACTTAGAGATGAACCTGCTGAGAGCAGCCACACAGCCGGCAAGCCTTCGTACATCCTTGACGCGCTTCGGAGCTTCGATCTGCTCAATAGCTTTGATCTTGTCAGGATTGGCTTCAATCCCCCTGTGGGACACAAAGAACCCGAGAAGCTTGCCGGAGGGGACTCCGAAGATGCACTTCTCGGGGATAAGCTTGAGTTGTATTTTGCGCAGATTCGCAAAAGTTTCATCTAGATCATGTATCATGGTATCCTTGTCCTTGCTCTTGACTACTATATCATCCATGTAAGCTTCTACATTCATGTGTATCTGTGGCTCAAAAGCAGTGTGGAGTACCCTCGCCAACGTTGAACCGGCATTCTTCAATCCAAAGGGCATGCGTATGAAGCAGTAAGTGCCACATGGAGTAATGAACGCGGTCTTCTCTTCATCTTCTTCAGCCATAAATATCTGGTGGTATCCTGAATAGGCATCAAGAAACGAAAGCAAGTCACATCCAGCCGTGGAGTCAACAATCTGGTCAATGCGCGGCAAGGGAAATGGATCTTTGGGACAAGCTTTATTCACATCGGTGAAGTCTATACAAAGCCTCCACTTCCCATTTGTTTTGCGCACGACAACAGGGTTGGCCAGCCACGTGGGATGAATTACACCTCTGACAAGGCCTGCCACTTCTAGCTTCTTGATTTCTTCTGCAATAAACTCTTGGCGCTCCACCGCTTGCTTTCTAACCTTCTGCTTGACGGGCCGCGCGTGAGGACAAACGGCAAGCTTGTGCTCAATCACTTTCCTGGGAACACCGGGGATGTCAGACGGTTGCCATGCAAACACGTCGACATTCGCCCGCAGGAAAGCAATGAGCGCGCTTTCCTATTTTGGATCGAGCGTGGCACTGATGGTGAAAGTACCACCAGTGCCGTCCTCCTTGGCGGACACCTTCTTGGTTGTGGGTGGAGCTGCCATCGCCTTCTTGCACTTGCCGCTGGAGCTCGATGGTGCGTCCTCGACGGCAGCGCAGCACTCCGAGGAGGTGCATTTGCCGGAGTGTGCCCTAGAGCTCTTGCCGGACTTGGTCTTGTTCTTCCCCCCGGGAGCTTCAGCGGCAAGTGTCTCCCTATCTGTTGCGGCTGCTGCATCCCGGTAAATCTTGTCGGCACAGATAAGCGCGTCCTTCTTGTCGCCGGGGATAGAGATGACGCTTATCGGGCCTGGCATCTTGAGCATGTTGTAGGCATAATGAGAGGCTGCCATGAACTTGGCGAGCGCTGGACGGCCAAGTATCCCATTGTAAGGCAATGGGATATCGGCAACGTCAAAGGTGATCCTCTCAGTCCTGAAGTTCAACTCTCCGCCAAAAGTTATTGGCAGTGTGATTTTCCCCTTCGGCTTGCTCCTTCCCGGGTTGATCCCTTGGAATGTGCCGGTTTCCTCGAGCTCGCTGTCGGGGATCTGGAGTTTCCGGACCACAGCAGAGGAGATCAGGTTCAGGCCGGCCCCGCCGTCAACCAACATCTTGGTGACCTTGAGGTTGCGGATAGTTGGTGAAACCAACATCGGCAAGCACCCGACCGCAGTTGTGCAATAAGGGTGATCCGCAATGTCAAAGACGATGGGCGTGCTGGACCACTTCAGAAGTTTGCGCGACTCGACGGGTGGCTCTGCCGCATTGACTTCCCGCACCCATTGTTTGAGCTGGCGGTTGGAAGTATGCGGAGAAGCTCCACCGTCTACGCACAAAAACTCTGTTGCCTTCTGGAACTCCTGCTCGCTGTTATCTCCGTCCTCCATATCTTCGTCATCGTCTTCGTCTTCGTCCTTGTCGCGGCCGCGGGGAGGTCTATCTCCTTGCCGCTGCTTAGCCTTGCCGCGGCGTCCTCCCCGGCCATTGAATGGCCGCTTCTTGCCGGACTCTCCTCGACCTCCCTGGGCCTTCTCCTTGTCACGTCGCTCGTACTCAGCTTTCTGCTGCTCGACGAGGTACTCGACCCTTTTGCAGTTCTGGAGGTCATGGCCCTTTGTGCGGTGGATCTTGCAGTACTTCTTGTCGGAGCCGTCCTGCTTGTCGGTGGCCGCCACAGTCTCCTTGCCGGAGCTGCCAGCCTGGGCTTTCTTGGCGCCAGCCTCCTTGCCGGACTGCTCAACGACCAGTACTTCTTTGCTCTTCTTTTTCTTGTTGTTCCGCCGCTGGTTCTTCCTTGCCGGGTCGGCATCCTCACTATCCGTTCCCCCTGCTCCAGTATCCTCTCCGGGGAGTCTCCTTCCTTCCTCAGCGCGTGCGCACTTGTCGGCTAGGCCATAAAGCTCACTGAAGTCTCGGATCTTGCACATCGTCATTTCCTCCCTCATCCTGCAGTTACGCACGTTCTGGTGGAGCGCGCTAATAACCGCGGCAGGGTGGACATCTAGGATGTTGTGCTGGACGCGGCTGAATCTTTGGATGTACTTTCGCAGGGACTCTCCTTCCTTCTGGGTGAGTATATGAAGATCACTCTCCTGGCCATGGGGCTTGTGGCCACCCGTGAAGGCGCCGACAAAAAGATGGCACAGGTCGGCCCAAGAAGAAATGGAGTTCTCTGGCAAGTGCATGAGCCAAGATCTGACGTTCGGCTTGAGCACAAGCGGGAAGTAGTTTGCGAGTATCTTCTCGTCTCGTCCCCCGGCAGCCTGCACCGCGATGGTGTAGATGCTGAGGAACTCTGACGGATGAGTCTTGCCGTCGTACTTCTCGGGTACGTCGGGCTTGAAGTTCTTCATGCTGGGCCACTGGACTTGCCGCAGCTCACGGGTGAACGCAGGACAACCCGCCGCGTACGGCAAGTCGCCTGGTTCTCCGGGCGCGTGCATGTTGACAGCAGGCCCAGCGCGCTGATCGGATTGTCGCCGCACTTCTCTTCGACGCTCGATGCGAGTTCGAGCGTCGTCTTGTCGTCTATCATCAAGGACTTGGCGTTGATCGTGACGAGCTCGCGGATCCGACGACGCCGTGGAGTCGTCGTCGATGTTGATCCGGCGAGTCGGCGATTTCGGCCTTCGGGGCGTGGAGTGCACGGTAGTTGCACCCCCTGCGGTCTTGTCGCCATCAGCCCGCGCCTGGCTAACTTGCCGCGGCCGCGACATCGTCGGCTGCTGCGGAGTGTCATTATTGGCGAAGGTGATGAGGCTTTGGATGGTGGCCCTCCAGTCGTCGGCCTTGTCGGCCGCTGGAGGGAAGTCGAGGAGCAGCTGAGCTCGAGCTAGAGCTTCTGCTGGAGTGGCGGGGAGCGGTGGCGAGCGGTGCGAGGAGCGAGAAATGCTCGGACTTCTAACATCGTTAGAAGGAGCAGCGTCTCGTCCCGGCAACCACGCCTTGCTCGTGCCAGCATGTTGGCCTTGAGCGTCCCGCGTACCGCCAGCTTGTCCTTGGCCCAGCAAGCGTATGGTACCTTGTGTACCATGTCGCTGCTGGTCCGGCGCCTCCTGAGATGGGCGCGGAGCATGCACGGACGCCGAGGTCTTGGAGTGCGCTCGGTCGTCCGTTTTATCCTTGGACTTGGCGGCGTCGTGAGTTTTCTCGCCGGCGTCCGTCCTTCTGCCGGCGTCTACCCCACCAGCCGTTGGCTCCGGCGGTGGTGGGATTGACGCGGACGGGCCTGCTGCCTCCGAAGCCTTCTTCTTCGGCGGCATGTTGATGAAGTCGATGAAATTGATGAGGTTGGTGGATCGCGTGAACACCGGATCGGGTTCACACAACCTCGACGCCCCCCTACCTGGCACGCCAAAGATGTCGGGGAAACTGATCGCCACAAACACCTATGGGACCGGAGCCTCTTTTCGGTACGGCAAGGGAGCGGAGGGTGCACGAAGAGCGGATCGAGGCGCGCACGCGAGCAGTTTACCCAGGTTCGGGCCGCACGGATGCGTAAAACCCTACTCCTGCCTTGGTTTGTATTGCGTTCTTGGCTCGGAAGCAAGAAGAGCTACAGTGCGTATCGCTAGCACCACCGAGCGTGAGAGTGATCGAAGATCGGAACCCCCTCTACGTTGCGCATGGGCCTCCTTTTATAAATCAAACGGGTCCCCGACAGGTGGCAACGCAGGTGAGGGTAAAAACGTAAATACGGTGGTAGTTGGAATAGTGTATGCATAGTGCTCTATACCTAACCCTGACGGCAGGGGACAAGAGCATTAAATGCCCGTCGCCGTCGTCCCAAACAGTGCAAAAAGCGTCCGTCAGGGCATCTCCGTCCGCCACGATGGTGGCCTCGTCATCGCAGCTTGCCACCGTGTACCCCAGGCTGCACAGCCTTCCGCCACGTGTGCCTGGAAGGGCCCCAGGGCGACGCGTGGGCGGACGAGCTGGAGCGCGGGTACTTTAGTGGAAGTTTGCCGCAGCGAGCGCCTTGCCGCGGCCGCCATCTTTCCGCGCCTGGGAGCTTGTCGCTCTCCGGGCCTTGCCGCGACGCGCGGCGCGTCGCGGCGAGCTGCATGAAATGCCGTGTTTGGCCTTCCCGGCAAGCTCCTCTTGCCAGGGTCTTGTACCAAACAGGTGGTCTTGAGCCTCGAGTGGCCTTCCCGGCAAGCTCCTCTTGCCGGGTCCTTGTTTCTTTATCTTGAATACTTTGTTCTTGAATGGCTCCAAAGGAACCATAGTGGGTCTTGGCGGACGTGCGGCAAGCCCTGCCACGGGACGCTGCTACGGCCCGTGCACAAGTTGGGATACTAAGGTACCCCTACTTTAGTACACCGACACTCATGTTGATCTCCCCAAGGATAAGTGGTTTAAATACCGTCCCCCTATTGAAGTAAAAGTAGTTTAACCTGTTAAAGTTGAAGAAAAGACTATCACTTATAATGTTGATCCTATTGTTCCTACTGCTTATATTGAGAAACCACCTTCCTTGTTAGGATAAAGGATCATGCTCAAGCTTCAACTGTAGTTCGTAAGAGTAATACTAGAACACCTACACCCTCTGAGCAAATTAAAGTTGAACCTAGTGTTGCTATGGTTAAAGATCTCTTGGTAGAAGATTTAGATGGACATGTTATTTACCTCCAAGAAAAGTCTGCTAGAATAGCCAAACCCAATGCTAGGAATAAACATATACCTGTTGTAGGCTTGCCTGTTATATCTGTTAAGATAGGAGATCATTGCTATCATGGCTTATGTGACGTAGGTGCTAGTGCGAGTATTATCCCTCATGATTTATATCGAGAAATTATGCATGATATTGCACCTGTTGAGTTAGAAGGGATTGATGTCACGATTAGGCTAGCTAACAGAGACACTATTTCACTAGTTGGGATTGTTAGAGATGTTGAAGTCTTGTGTGGGAAGGTTAAATACCCTGCTGATTTTCTTGTTCTTAGTTCCACACAAGATGAATTTTGTCCCATTATATTTGGTAGACCCTTCTTGAATACTGTTAATGCCAAGATAGACTGTGTGAAAGATATTCTTATTGTGGTATTAGGGGATATGTCTCATGATTTTAATTTGCTAAATTTCGTAGACAACCCCTTGAAAAGGAACAACCTAGTAAGGATGAAATATTCTTTAAACAGGGACCCGTATTGAAAAACAACTTGCCTGTTGAAATCCTAGGGGATCCTCCTCCACCGAAGGGTGATCCCGTGTTTGAACTTAAACCTTTGCGTGATAATCTTAAGTATGTTTATCTTGATGAAAAGAAAATATATGTTGTTATTATTAGTGCTAACCTTACAGAGCAGGAAGAAAAAAAACTATTAAAAACTCTAAAGAAGCACCGTCCCACTATATGCCTACACAAGATAAATTTGGAAGAAAATGCCAAACCAGTTATTGATCATCAGCGACGATTAAATCCAAAGATGAAAGAAGTGGTAAGGAAGGAAATACTAAAACTTCTAGAGGCAGGTATTATATATCCCGTTGCTGATAGCCAGTGGGTAAGTCCTGTCCATTGTGTCCCTAAGAAGGGAGGTATGACTGTCGTTCCTAATGATAAAGATGAATTGATCCCACAAAGAATAGTTACATGTTTTAGGATGGTAATTGATTTCCGTAAGTTAAATAAAGCTACTAAGAAATATCATTACCCCTTGCCATTTATTGATCAAATGCTAGAAAGGTTATCCAAACATACTAATTTTTGCTTTCTAGATGGTTATTCTGGTTTCTCTCAAATACCTGTGTCAAAAGGTGATCAAGAAAAGACCACGTTTACTTGTCCTTTCGGTACCATTGCTTCTAGACATATGCCTTTTGGTTTATGTAATGCACCTGCTACCTTTCAAAGATGCATGATGGCTATATTCTCTGATTTTTGTGAAAAGATTGTTGAGGTGTTCATGGATGATTTCTCCATTTACGGAACTTATTTTGATGATTGCTTACGCAACCTTAATCGAGTTTTGCAGAGATGTGAAGACACTAATCTTGTCTTGAATTGGGAGAAGTGCCACTTTATGGTTAATGAAGGCAATGTCTTCGGACATAAAATTTCTAAAAGAGGTATTGAAGTGGATAAAGCTAAAGTGGATGCTATTGAAAAGATACCATGCCCCAAGGACAGCAAAGGTATACGAAGTTTCCTTGGTCATGCCGGGTTTTATAAGAGGTTCATTAAGGACTTCTCCAAAATCTCTAGGCCTCTGACTAATCTCTTACAAAAAGATATTCATTTTGTCTTTGATGATGATTGTCTAGAAGCATTTGAAATATTTAAGAAAGCATTGATCTCTGCACCCATTGTCCAGCCTCCTGACTGGAATTTACCTGTTCAGATTATGTGCGATGCTAGTGATTATGATGTAGGTGTTGTTTTAGGAAATTGAATGTCATCCAGTGTGCTAGTAAAACTCTAGATAGTGCCCAAAGAAATTATGCTACTACTGATAAAGAATTTTTAGCAGTTGTATATGCTTGTGATAAGTTTAGACCCTATATTGTTGATTCTAAAGTAAGTATTCACACTGATCACGCTGCTATCAAATACCTTATGGAAAAGAAAGATGCTAAACCTAGACTTATTAGATGAGTTCTCTTGCTGCAAGAATTTGACTTGAATATTATTGATAGAAAAGGAGCTTAGAACCCCGTTGCAGACAACTTGTCTATGTTAGAAAATATACTTGATGACCCACAACTTATTGATGATAGCTTTCCTGATGAACAATTAGCTATCTTAAATACTTCTCATATTGCTCCATGGTATGCTGATTACGCTAATTATATTGTTGCTAAGTTTATACCTCCTAGCTTCACATACCAGCAAAAGAAAAAGTTCTTCTATGATTTGAGACATTACTTCTGGGATGACACACATCTTTATAAAGAAGGAGTAGATGGTATTATTAGACGTTGTGTACCTGAGCATGAACAGGAACAGATCCTACGCAAGTGCCACTCCGAAGCTTATGGAGGACACCATGCGGGGGATAGAACTGCACACAAGGTATTGCAATCCGGTTTTTATTGGCCTACTCTCTTCAAGGATACTCGTAAGTTTGTCTTATCTTGTGATGAATAATGTCAAAGAATTGGTAATATTAGTAGACGTCAAGAAATGCCTATGAATTATTCACTTGTTATTGAACCATTTGATGTTTGGGGCTTCGATTATATGGGACCGTTTCACTAGTGCAAAAAGGGCCATTTGTCCTAGTTCGTCAGGGCCATTTGTCCCGATTGTGGAACCGGGACTAAACGGTCGATACAAATGCCCTAGACCATTAGTCCCGGTTTTTATACCAACCGGCACAAATGGCCCTCCACGTGGCAGTTGCGGCTTGCGCTGGCAGGGGGGCCTTTTGTCCCAGTTGGTAGCACCAACCGGGACAAATAAGCTTCCACGCGTCAGCACTTCAGGGGCTAGGGTTTTTGTTTTTTTCTGAAGGGG
>LR738712.1:819928601-819984286 GCA_902687465.1 Secale cereale | reverse complement strand
ATATACACGTATCTGGTTTGTGACTTGGAGTTCATCCATATCTGTGTCGAAGCTAGCATCGACGTAACCCTTTACGACGAGCTCTTCGTCACCTCCATAAACGAGAAACATATCCTTAGTCCTTTTCAGATACTTCAGGATGTTCTTGACCGCTGTCCAGTGTTCCATACCGGGATCACTTTGGTACCTCCCCACCAAACTTATGGCAAGGTTCACATCAGGTCTGGTACACAGCATGGCATACATAATAGAACCTATGGCCGAGGCATAGGGGATGACACTCATCTTTTCTCTATCTTCTGTCGTGGTCGGGCATTGAGCTGTGCTCAATCTCATACCTTGCAATACAGCCACGAACCCTTTCTTGGACTGATCCATATTGAACTTCTTGAATATCTTGTCAAGGTATGTGCTTTGTGAAAGACCAATGAGGCGTCTTGATCTATCTCTATAGATCTTGATGCCTAATATGTAAGCAGCTTCTCCAAGGTCCTTCATTGAAAAACACTTATTCAAGTAGGCCTTTATGCTTTCCAAGAGTTCTACATCATTTCCCATCAGCAATATATCATCCACATATAATATGAGAAATGCTATAGAGCTCCCACTCACTTTCATGTAAATACAGGCTTCTCCCCAAGTCTGTATAAACCCAAACGCTTTGATCACCTCATCAGAGCGAATTTTCCAACTCCGAGATGCTTGTACCAGCCCATAGATTGAGCGTTGGAGCTTGAATACCTTGTTAGAATTCTCAGGATCGACAAAACCTTCCGGCTGCATCATATATAGTTCTTCCTTGAGGAAGCCATTAAGGAATGCCGTTTTGACGTCCATTTGCCATATGTCATAATCATAGAATGCGGCAATTGCTAACATGATTCGGACGGACTTCAGCATCGCTATGGGTGAGAAAGTCTCGTCGTAGTCAATTCCTCGAACTCTTCGATAACCTTTAGCGACAAGTCGAGCCTTACAGATGGTCACATTACCATCCGCGTCGGTCTTCTTCTTAAAGATCCATTTATTTTCTATGGTGTGCCGATCATCGGGCAAGTCCACAAAAGTCCATACTTTTTTATCATACATGGATCCTATCTTGGATTTCATGGCTTCAAGCCATTTGTTGGAATCCGGGCCCGCCATCGCTTCTTCATAGTTTGAAGGTTCACCGTTGTCTAACAACATGATTTCCAGGACAGGGTTGCCGTACCACTCTGGTGCGGAACGTGTCCTTGTGGACCTACGAAGTTCAGCAGTAACTTGATCTGAAGCTTCATGATCATTATCATTAACTTCCTCCCTAGTCGGTGCAGGCACCACAAGAACATCTTCCCGCGCTGCGCTACGTTTTGGTTCGGAAGGGGTGACTGTCACCTCATCAAGTTCCACTTTCCTCCCACTCACTTCTTTCGAGAGAAACTCTTTCTCCATAAAGGATCCATTCTTGTCAACAAAGACCTTGCCTTTGGATCTGAGGTAGATGCTGTACCCAATAGTTTCCTTAGGGTATCCTATGAAGACGCATTTTTCCGATTTGGGTTCGAGCTTTTGAGGTTGAAGTTTCTTGACATAAGCATCACATCCCCAAACTTTTAGAAACGACAACTTAGGTTTCTTACGAAACCAAAGTTCATACGGTGTCGTCTCAATGGATTTAGACGGTGCCCTATTTAAAGTGAATGTGGCTGTCTCTAAAGCATAACCCCAAAATGATAGCGGTAAGTCGGTAAGAGACATCATAGATCGCACCATGTCTAATAGAGTATTATTACGACATTCGGACACACCATTACGCTGAGGTGTTCCAGGCGGCGTCAATTGTGAAACAATTCCACAGTTCCTTAGGTGTGTGCCAAACTCGTGACTTAAATATTCTCCTCCATGATCCGATCGTAAGAACTTTATTTTTCTGTCACGTTGATTCTCAACCTCATTCTGAAATTCCTTGAACTTTTCAAAGGTCTCGGACTTGTGTTTCATCAAGTAGACATACCCATATCTACTTAAGTCATCTCTGAGGGTGAGAACATAACGATAGCCCCCGCGAGCTTCAACACTCATTGGACTGCACACATCAGTATGTATGATTTCCAATAAGTTGGTTACTCGCTCCATTGTTCCGGAGAACGGAGTCTTGGTCATCTTGCCCAAGAGGCATGGTTCGCACGTGTCAAATGATTCATAATCAAGAGACTCCAAAAGTCCATCTGCATGGAGCTTCTTCATACGTTTGACACCAATATGACCAAGGAAGCAGTGCCACAAGTATGTGGGACTATCCTTATCAACCTTACATCTTTTGGCATTCACGCTATGAATATGTGTAACATCACGTTCGAGATTCATTAAGAATAAACCATTGACCAGCGGGGCATGACCATAAAACATTTCTCTCATATAAATAGAACAACCATTATTCTCGGATTTAAATGAGTAGCCATCTCGCATTTAACGAGATCCAGATACAATGTTCATGCTCAAAGCTGGTACTAAATAACAATTATTGAGGTTTAAAACTAATCCCGAAGGTAGATGTAGAGGTAGCGTGCCGACGGCGATCACATCGACCTTGGAACCATTCCCGACACGCATCGTCACCTCATCCTTCGCTAGTCTCCGCTTATTCCGCAGCTCCTGCTTTGAGTTAGAAATGTGAGCAACTGCACCGGTATCAAATACCCAGGAGCTACTACGAGCGTTGGTAAGGTACACATCAATAACATGTATATCACATATACCTTTGATGTTGCCGGCCTTCTTATCTGCTAAGTATTTGGGGCAGTTACGCTTCCAGTGACCCGTTACCTTGCAATAAAAGCACTCAGTCTCAGGCTTGGGTCCATTCTTTGGCTTTTTCCCGGCAACTGGCTTACCGGGCACGGCAACTCCTTTGCCGTCCTTCTTGAAGTTATTCTTACCCTTGCCTTTCTTGAACTTAGTGGTTTTATTCAACATCGACACTTGATGTTCTTTCTTGATCTCCACCTCCGCTGATTTCAGCATTGAATACACCTCGGGAATGGACTTCTCCATCCCTTGCATATTGAAGTTCATCACGAAGCTCTTGTAGCTAGGTGGGAGCGACTGAAGGATTCTGTCAACGACTGCTTCATCTGGGAGATTAATTCCCAACTGAGACAAGCAATTGTGCAACCCAGATAATTTGAGTATATGTTCGCTGACATAACTATTCTCCTCCATCTTACAACTATGGAATGCGTCGGAGACGTCATATCTCTCGACTCGGGCATGAGCTTGGAAAACCATTTTCATCTCTTGGACCATCTCATATGCTCTGTGATGCTCAAAACGCTTTTGGAGCCCTGATTCTAAGTTGTAAAGCATGCCGCACTGAACCAGGGAGTAATCATCACAACACGACTGCTAGGCGTTCATAACATCTTGGTTCGCTGGGGCGGGTGCGTCACCTAGCGGTGCTTCAAGGACATATGTTTTCTTGGCAGCTATGAGGATGATCCTCAAGTTACGGACCCAATCCATATAGTTGCTACAATCTTCTTTCAGCTTGGTTTTCTCTAGGAACGCGTTGAAGTTGAGGACAACATTAGCGTGGGCCATTGGATCTACAAGACATATTGTAAAGATTTTAGACTATGTTCATGGCAATTAAGTTCATATAAACAAATTTAATGAAATCCCACTTAGATAGACATCTCTCTAGTCATCCAAGTGATAGATGATCCGAATCGACTAGGTCGTGTCCGATCATCACGTGAGACGGACTAGTCATCAACGGTGAACATCTTTATGTTGATCGTATCTTCTATACGACTCAGGTTTGACCTTTCGGTCTTCCATGTTCCGAGGCCATGTCTATACATGCTAGGCTCGTCAAGTGAACCCTAAGTGTATTGCGTGTAAAAATCTGGCTTACACCCGTTGTATGCGAACGTTAGAGCCTATCACACCCGGTCATCAAGTGGTGCTTCGGAACAACGAACCTTAGCAATGGTGCACAGTTAGGGGGAATAATAATCCACAAGTGTAGGGGATCGCAACAGTTTTCGAGGGTAAAGTATTAAACCCAAATTTGTTGATTCGACACAAGGGGAGCCAAAGAATACTCTTAAGTATTAGCAACTGAGTTGTCAATTCAGCCACACCTGTAAACTTAGTATCTGCAGCAAGATAGTTTAGTAGCACAATAATATGATAGTGGTGGTAGCAACAATAAAAGTAACGATAGTGTTTTTGTAGTTTTTGTGATAATAGCAACGGAAAAGTAAATAAGCGGCAAGCAATATAGGTAAAGCTCGTAGGCATTGGATCGGTGATGGGAAATTACATCGGATGCAATTCATCATGTAGAAGTTATAACCTAGGGTGACACACAACTAGCTCCAGTTCATCAATGCAATGTAGGCATCTATTCCGAATATAGTCATACGTGCTTATGGAAAAGAACTTGCATGACATCTTTTGTCCTACCCTCGGGTGGTAGCGGGGTCCTATTGGAAACTAAGGGATATTAAGGCCTCCTTTTAATAGAGTACCGGACCAAAGCATTAACACGTAGTGAATACATGAACTCCTCAAACTATGGTCATCACCGGGAGTGGTCCCGATTATTGTCACTTCGGGGTTGCCGGATCATAACACATAGTAGGTGACTATAGACTTGCAAGATAGGATCAAGAACACACATATATTCATGAAAACATAATAGGTTCAGATCTGAAATCATGGCACTCGGGCCCTAGTGACAAGCATTAAGCAGAGCAAAGTCATAGCAACATCAATCTCAGAACATAGTGGATACTAGGGATCAAACACTAACAAAACTAACTCGATTACATGATAGATCCCATCCAACCCATCACCGTCCAGCAAGCCTATGATGGAATTACTCACACACGGCGGTGAGCATCATGGAATTGGTGAT
This sequence comes from Secale cereale, assembly GCA_902687465.1. Classification (NCBI taxonomy): domain Eukaryota; kingdom Viridiplantae; phylum Streptophyta; class Magnoliopsida; order Poales; family Poaceae; genus Secale; species Secale cereale. The sequence goes on along the minus strand of LR738712.1, from coordinate 819,979,380 downwards.
GGAGGAAGGTTGATGATGACGATGGCGATGATCTCCACTCTCCGGAGCGCCGAACAGACTCCAGATCAGCCCTCCCGAGAGATATTAGGGCTTGGCGGCGGCTCTGTCTCGTAAAACGCGATAATTCTTTCTCCTTGATTTTTTCTCCACGAAACGGAATATATAGGATCTGGGGATACGTCGGTGGGGCATCGGGGTGCCCTCGAGGCTAGGGGGCGCGCCCCACCCTCGAGGACAGCCCATGGGCCCCCAGGTGTGGATCTTCTGACATGTATTTTTTATATTTTCTGAAATAAATCTCCGTTGATTGTCAGGCGATTCCGAGAACTTTTTATTTCTGCACAAAGACAACACCATGGCAATTCTGCTGAAAACAGCGTCAGTCCGGGTTAGTTCCATTGAAATCATGCAAGTTAGAGTCCAAAACAAGGGCAAAAGTGTTTGGAAAAGTAGATACATTGGAGACGTATCAGGGAACACAATTCTTGAATTTTTAGTGAGAGACCATCTTATTTACTACCGTCGTTCTAAGCAAATAAGATGTATAACATGATAAACATCACATGCAATCAAATAGTGACATAATATGGCCAATATCATTTTGCTCCTTTTGATCTTCATCTTCGGGGCTCCATGATCATCATCGTCACCGGCATGACACCATGATCTCCATCATCATGATCTCCATCATCGTGTCTTCATGAAGTCGTCTCGCCAAACATTACTTCTATTACTATGGCTAACGTTTAGCAATACAGTAAAGTAATTACATGGCGTTTTCAGTGACACGCAGGTCATACAATAAAATAAGACAACTCCTATGGCTCCTGCCGGTTGTCATACTCATCGACATGCAAGTCGTGATTCCTATTAAAAGAACATGATCAATCTCATACATCACATATATATCATTCATCACATCCTTTTTAGCCATATCACATCAAACGGCACATGCTGCAGGAACAAGTTAGACGTCCTCTAATTGTTGTTGCAAGTTTTTACATGGCTGCTATAGGATTCTAGCAAGATAGTTTCTTACCTACGCCAAAACCACAACGTGATATGCCAATTTTTATTTACCCTTCATAAGGGCCCTTTTCATCGAATCCGATCCGACTAAAGTGGGAGAGACTGTCACCCGCTAGCCACCTTATGCAACTAGTGCATGTCAGTCGGTGGAACCTGTCTCACGTAAGCGTACGTGTAAGGTCGGTCCGGGCCGCTTCATCCCATGATGCCGCCGAATCAAGATAAGACTAGTAACGGTAAGAGAATTGAACAAATCTACACCCACACCTACTTTGTGTTCTACTCGTGCAAGATACTACGCATAGACCTAGCCCATGATGCCACTCTTGGGTTAAAATTTTCTACGCATCACCAAGATCAATCTATGGAGTCATCTAGCAACGAGGGAGAGGGGAGTGCATCTACATACCCTTGTAGATCGTGCGCGGAAGCGTTCAGGAGAACGGGGTTGATGGAGTCGTACTCGTCGTGATCCAAATCAAAGATGATCCTAGCGCCGAACGGACGGCACCTCCGTGTTCAACACACGTACGCAGCGGGAACGTCTCCTCCTTCTTGATCTAGCAAGGGGGGAGGAGAGGTTGTTGGAGATCCAGCAACACGACGGCGTGGTGGTGGAAGCAGCCGGATTCCAGCATGGCTTCGCCAAGCGCTACAGGAGGAGCAAGTGGTGTCACGGGAGGGAGAGGGAGGCGCCAGGGCTTAGGGTGCGGCTGCCCTCCCTCCCCCCACTATATATTGGGGCCCTGGGGGGCGCCCGCCCCCTAGAGATCCAATCTCAAGGGGGGGGCGAGGGGGGGACTTGCCCCCCAAGTCAGGTGGGGTGGCCCCCACCCCTAGGGTTTCCCACCCTAGGCGCAAGGGGATGCCCATGGGGGGCGCACCAGCCCACCAGGGGCTGGTTCCCTTCCCACTTCACCCCATGGGGCCCTCTGGGATAGATGGCCCCACCCGGTGGACCCCCGAGACCCTTCCGGTGGTCCCGGTACAACACCGGTGATCCCCGAAACTTTCCCGGTGGCCGAAACTGGACTTCCTATATACAAATCTTTACCTCCGGACCATTCCGGAACTCCTCGTGATGTCCAGGATCTCATCCGGGACTCCGAACAACTGTCGGGTTACCGCATACTTATATCTCTACAACCCTAGCGTCACCGAACCTTAAGTGTGTAGACCCTACGGGTTCGGGAGACACGTAGACATGACCGAGACGACTCTCCGGTCAATAACCAACAGCGGGATCTCGATACCCATGTTGGCTCCCACATGCTCCTTGATGATCTCATCGGATGAACCACGATGTCAAGGATTCAATCAAACCCGTACGCAATTCCCTTTGTCTATCGGTATAGTACTTGCCCGAGATTCGATCATCGGTATACCGATACCTTGTTCAATCTTGTCATGGCAAGTCTCTTTACTCGTTCCGTAACATATCATCCCGTGACCAACCCCTTAGTCACACTGAGCTCATTATGATGATGTCTTACCGAGTGGGCCCAGAGATACCTCTCCATCATACGGAGTGAAAAATCCCAGTCTCGGTTCGTGCCAACTCAACAGATGCTTTCGGAGATTACCCGAAGTGTACCTTTATAGCCACCCAGTTACGTTGTGACTTTTGGCACACCCAAAGTATTCCTACGGTATCCAGGAGTCGCACAACCTCATGGTCTTAGGAAAGGATACTTGACATTGGAAAAGCTTTAGCATACCAACTACACGATCTTGTGCTAGGCTTAGGATTGGTTCTTATCCATCACATCATTCTCCTAATGATGTGATCCCATTATCAATGACATCCAATGTCCATGGTCAGGAAACTGTGACCATCTGTTGATCAACGAGCTAGTCAACTAGAGGCTTACTAGGGACACATTATGGTCTATGTATTCACACATGTATCACTGTTTCCGGATAATACAATTAAAGCATGAAAAATACAGAATTATCATGAACAAGGAAATATAATAATAACCATTTTATTATTGCCTCTAGGGCATATTTCCAACAACATACCCTCCTGAAAATCATATGACTTGCACAGTGTTCTCCAGTTCGAGCAACCAAAATGGGTTACGCTGTCCAAATTGTATAGCTTTACAAGAAAATCATAATCATGATGGGTCCTGAGATGAATTTGCTTTGTTTCCATAATTTCATGATCTTTGAAATCCAGATGCTCCAAGACATAGCGTCTTGCATGGCATGGGATAATCTAGTCGAATTGTAAAAGATGAAAATTACACGTTGAAAAGAAGGCATAAGTCATGCTTAATTACCAAACAAGACTTGTCGTGTTGCATACCTTCTCAAAATAAAAGTCCTCATCGAGCTTAACACTGAAGCATCGATCATCTACCTGGTGTGGCCTATCGCACTGACCCCGGTCGTCGCCACACCAGTCGCACACTGGGATCCTATCGTCATCGTCAGACGACGACATTTCCTACATATTGTAGTACAAATCATGCCAAAATTCAATGGTTGAAAATATAAACAAAAACATTTCATAATATCTTTAATTATAGGGCTCATATATATTGACATGGAGATTTGGTTGGACTCCAGTTTGAGCATTCAATAAGCAAAACTAAATCATCTCTTGCGTCCGTACATCGTCGAATATTATTACTAATACATCTCAAATAGTATCATACATATAGCATCACTAATTAATTAATACAGCTAAAACCCTAGCGAACAACGGGTATCGGTGCGGGCGGTGGACACCCAAAGAGAAGGAACCATCACAGGATCATAGCTCCTGTGAGATCCCTTGGGATAGTCTGTCTTATTAGGGATGATAGACTACTCATATCAATAAGGAATTCCTTCTTTTCCGGGAGCTCATTCGGACAGAACTCCAATGTTAAGTGTGCTCTGCTTGGAGTAGTTTCAGGATGGGTGACCGACTGGTAAGTTGCTCCCGGGTGCGCACGAGTGAGGACAAAGTGCGCAGAAAGACTAGTATTGATATGTGAGGCCAGTCTAGATCCCGCCAGGAGTAACGACCACCGGCGGGTGTGTCCGGGGGGTTACATCCCTGAAGAATCTGCCATGTATTGTCGAACCTGCCTTGCAACGCAACCGTGTAGCGACAGACGTGTTCGTCCTCCTCGCTGACACGGTGACGTACAACCTCCGTGGGGTCCTCAAGCCTCCGCACCATCACTGGCCCGCGCGCTAGCCACCAAAGAAGGTTAGGGTCAACAACGGGTTGGCTCCTCATCAAGTTGCGCCCACCGGAAGGAAGCACCTCCCAATACCAGCCCGGCGGAGCCTAGTCCCGAACATGACCCCTCTGATCAAGCAGACCTCCGTTGAGTCGACGACGAGGATGCAGGATAGGCACCGTCGACGTCGATGCGGGAATAATTGCTTGAACTAAAAGAATAAACTAGTTCTATTAATTCAACTAGTTCAACTAATAAGCACTTACTATAAATAAAAATGAACTAGTTCTTACTAAAAATAAATTAGTTTTACTAAAATTAAACTAGTTTTCCTAAGAATAAACTAGTTCTATTAATTCAACAAGTTAAACTAATAAGCACTTACTAAAAATAAAAATGAACTAGTTCTTACTTAAAATAAATTAGTTTTACTAAAATTAAACTAGTTTTACTAAGAATAAACTATAGTTCTATTAATTCAACTAGTTCAACTAATAGGCACTTACTATAAATAAACTGAACTAGTTCTTACTAAAAATAAACTAGTTTTATTAAAATTAAACTAGTTTTACTAAAAAATAGTTCTATTAATTCAACTAGTTCAACTAATAAGCACTTAATATAAAAAAAAATGAACTAGTTCTTAGTAAAACAAATTCATTCTATCACTAAATATATAAAAAATTATAAAAACAGAAAATTCATCTAACATTTGTATATATAACTAAAACTATAAAAAATAAAAACTATAAAAACAGAAAATTCATACATCAACACATCCGTGCATCATATACATACATCTGCAATTGCATATACATATATATATACAACCTATCCATATATAATGAAAAAAAAACAGAGCAGAGCAGATCGAGCAGAGCAGGCCGGGGTGGCGGCGACGGCGTGCGGCAGGGGCGGCGGCGGAGGGGAAGGCCGGAGTACTCACTGTGCGGCGATGGCGAGGTCGGGGAGGGCGGCGACGGCGAGGTCGGGGAGAGGGCGGCGACGGCGAGGTTGGGGCAGAGGGCAGCGACGGCGAGGTCGGGGCAGAGGGCGGTGACAGCGAGGTCGGGGCAGAGGCGGCGACGGCGAGCAGCCTGGCGGTGTCGGGGACGAAGTGACGGTGGAAATCTGAAAATCTCCAAAGTGCTGCTTATATAGCAAAAGAATTGGTCCTGGTTCGTGGCACCAACCGGGACAAATGGCCAGTTTTCAGCAGCCCAAAGGGCGGGAAAAAGAGGCCATTGGTCCCAGTTGGTGGCACCAACCGGGTCTAAAAGGTGGGCATTGGTCCCGGTTGGTGCCACGAACCGGGAATAATGAGCACCTTCAATTTTATTTTGTTTCCACTTATTTATTTTATTTTTATTCTACTTATTTATTTTATTTTATTTTTTGCTTTTTGGTTGATTCCTTTAACTATTAGAGTTTCATTAAAGTTTTCTAGTTCATTCTTTTAGTTTATTATTTAAGCTATTAGAGTTTCATTAAAGTTTTCTAGTTCATTCTTTTAGTTTATTATTTAAGCTATTAGAGATTCATTAAAGTTTTCCAGTTCATTCTTTTTTATATTAGTTCATACTTTGAGCTAAATGATCCTGAAATTGAAAATCACTTCAAATTAACTCTGAAAAGGTTCAAAGTTGGCATGGTATCATCATTTCACCCACATAGCATGTTCAAAAAAGTAGAGAGGGTTACATCAAAAGCTGGATGCACTTCGTGTACAAAATGGACAATCTCTTTCGAGGTACCAGGATTTCACACGATAACTCGTCTGTTACAAAGGCATTTCATTTTTTGAACTTATTTGAACTACAGACTTTTTCTGTCTTCAAAATGCACCATTCAAAGCAACATCATCAATTTTCAACCATTTCTGACTTCATTTGCTATTTTTCATGCATTTACTGAATTTTTTGAGCTAAATGACCCTGAAATTAAAAAACATTTCAAATGAACTCTGAAAAGGTTAAAAGTTGGCTTGGTATCATCATTTCACCCACATAGCATGTGCAAAAAAGTAGAGAGGGTTACGGCAAAAACTGGATGCACTTTGTGCACAAAACGGATAATCTCTTTCGAGGTATGAGAATTTCAGACGAGAACTCGTCTGCTAGAAAGGGATTTCTTTTTTTAACTTATTTGAACTACAGACTTTTTCTGTGCTCAAAATGCACCATTTAAAGCAACATCATCAATTTTCAACCATTTCTGACTTCATTTGCTATTTTTCATGCATTTACTGATTTTTTAGCTAAATGACCCTGAAATTGGAAAACATTTCAAATGAACTCTGAAAAAGTTGAAAGTTGGCATGGTATCATCATTTCACCCACATAGCATTTGCAAAAAAGTAGAGAGGGTTACGGCAAAAACTGGATGCACTTCGTGTACAAAACGGACAATCTCTTTCGAGGTATAAGGATTTCACACGAGAACTCGTTTGTTACAAAGGGATTTCATTTTTTGAACTTATTTGAAATACAAACTTTTTCTGTGTTCGTGGATGCACCATTCAAAGCAACATCATCAATTTTCAACCATTTCTGACTTCATTTGCTATTTTTCATGCATTTACTGAATTTTTTGAGCTAAATGACCCTGAAATTGAAAAACATTTCAAATGAACTCTGAAAAGGTTGAAAGTTGGCATGGTATCGTCATTTCACCCACATAGCATGTACAAAAAAGTAGAGAGGGTTACGGCAAAAACTGGATGCACTTAGTGTACAAAACCATTACAGAACATCATGGATAAATAAGCGATGAAATTAATATAAGTTTATCATCACATGCCATTCAAAGTACATGCATATCTCTAGAGCATCTATTTAAACCATACATTGAAACTATGTAGAACATTTCAACGCAACAACAAATGTGATCATAATCGCAACCAAGGTAACAATTGATCCACCGGCATAATGATACCAAGCCTCGGTATGAATGGCATATTTTTTAATCTTTCTAATCTTCAAGCGCATGGCATCCATCTAGATCTTGTGATCATCAACGATATCCGCAACATGCAACTCCAATATCATCTTCTCCTACTGAATTTTTTTAGTTTTTCATTCAAGTACTTGTTTTCTTCTTCAACTAAATTTAACCTCTTGACAATAGGGTCCATCTTGATCTTGTGATCATCGACGAGTTCCGCAACATGCAACTCCAATTCCATCTTCTCCTCCTCCGTTTTTCCAATTTTTTTCTTCATGGAAATGTTTTCTTCTTCAACTAAATTTGACCTCTCCACAAGAGGGTCGGTTGGAATTTTCGGTTCAACTACCTCCTAGACATATAAAATTGTCTATGTCAGGTTGGTCGGCATAATTGTCATAAACATTAAAACAAATAATTATAAATTAAAGATAATATACCACATCCGAATCGTAGACAGGCCGAGGGCCGACGTGGGCGGATATCAAAACCATCGCACTATATAATAACAAGCAATAATAAACGTAAGAAAATTAGACAAATATCTATCTAAAGCAATAATAACAAGCAACAATAAAAGTAAGAAAAGCATGGACAGAACAAGAGGCTCAACACGGTGGTGCCGGTGACGAGATCGGCGGGGGTGATCGACGGCGGTGAAGACGGGGGCGGGACGTGACGGACCGCTAAACCTAGACAAATCTCGGAGAAAATGGAGCCTGGAGTTCGAGCATCGAGCGGAGAAAAGCTTAACTAGTGTGACTCGGGCATTTCATCGAACACCTCATGTGCATAGGAGGTGAGCTAGCTAGAGCACCACAGCTCCCCCCAGCCGGACAAAAAAAAACAGAGCAGTGGAAGTGGTGGGCGAGGGGTTATATATAGGAAACTCATTGGTCCCGGTTCATACCAGGAACCGAGTCTAAAGGCCACCCATTTACCCCTGGTTCCACACACGAACCGGGACCAATGGGTGTGGGCCAGGAGCGAGGCCCATTGGTCACGGTTCGTGCCTGGAACCGGGACAAATGGGCCCAGACCAACCGGGATAGATGCCCAACGAGGCCCGGCCGGCCTCCTGGCCGCACGAACCGGGACGTATGCCCCCAAGGGTCTCGGTTCGTGGATGAACCGGGACTAATGGGCTCGCTAGACCCAAACCAAAGCCCTGTTTTTTACTAGTGTTTCCTGCCTCTAATGGGTACACACATATTTTAGTTGATGTTGATTACGTTACTAAGTGGGTAGAAGCTATTCCAACTAGTAGTGCTGATCATAACACCTCTGTTAAGATGCTTAAAGAAGTTATTTTTCTGAGGTTTGGAGTCCCTAGATATCTAATTATTGATGGTGGTTCACACTTTATTCATGCTGCTTTCCGTAAGATGCTTGCTAAATATGATGTCAACCATAGAATTGCATCCCCCTATCACCGACAGACTAGTGGTCAAGTAGAACTGAGTAATAGGGAGTTGAAACTAATCTTGCAAAAGACAGTTAATAGGTCTAGGAAGAATTGGTCCAAGAAACTTGATGGTGCATTATGGGCCTATAGAACTGCATACAAAAATCCTATGGGCATGTCTCCATATAAGATGGTATATGGAAAAGCTTGTCACTTACTCTTGAGCTAGAACAAAAGGCATATTGGGCTATCAAAGAGCTCAATTATGATTTCAAACTTGCCAGTGAAAAGAGGCTATTTGACATTAGCTGTCTCGATGAATCGAGAACCCAAGCATATGAGAATGCCAAGCTGTTTAAAGAAAAAATTAAAAGATGGCATGACAAAAGGATACAAAAGCGTGAGTCTAACGTAGGTGATTATGTCTTGCTATTCAACTCTCGTTTAAGATTTTTTGCAGGAAAACTTCTCTCCAAGTGGGAAGGACCTTACGTTATCGAGGAGGTCTATCGTTCCGGTGCCATAAATATCAACAATTTCGAAGGCACAAATCCAAAGGTGGTCAACGGTCAAAGAGTCAAACATTATATCTCACGTAATCCTATAAATGTTGAAACCAATGTTATTGAAACCGTAACCCCGGGGGAATACATAAGGGACACTTTCCAGAATGGTTCAGCCTCCGAAAAGGAAGAGGTATGTCATACGGTAAGTAAACCGACTCCAAAATAGCTCTAAAGGCAATTTTTCTCTATTTTGGAATATTTAGAAAAATAGAAAAATAAGTAGCTGTCTGGAAGAGACACGAGGCGTCCACGAGGGTGCAGGGCGTGCCCCCCTGCCCAGGGCGGGCCCCCTGCCTCGTGGGCACCCGGTGTGCCTCCCGGATTCCGTTTTCTTGTGGGTTACTCCTTTTGGTCTGTAAAAATTCATTATATACACTCCCGAAGTATTTGACCTCTGTATCACGCAGAAATCCTCTGTTTTCGTTTCGAGCTGTTTCTGTCGCAGATAATAGCAACATGTCATCCCAGGATTCGGAGGGAGAAAGTTATGTGGCTGATTCCCTTGCTGACCCTAAGGTCTATGGGGACTGGGAGCATTATGGTTGGACTACGGAGGAAGAAGAGGACCATGGTCCCAAGGGGATGATTGGACCAGCTCGGATGGAGACGAAGTAACACTACCTCAACCAGGGGACATGCATGTGGAGTTCAAAAAGTCAAGCCTCCCCGACAGAGTAAAGAAACAAAAGATCGAATTTATCCCTTTTAACCTGTTGCAGGAAAACAAGCAGGCACTATGCAAGAAGATATTAAATCTTGAGCAAGAGATCAATGATCTAAAGGAGCAAAATTCTGTCCTTAAGCAAGCCATCATCACCACCCCTGAAGAAGGAGACATAATCATATGGGTATGGGCACTCCCCTTAGCAACTGCCAAGCTTGGGGGAGTGACCCCGGTATCGTATCACCATCACTCCTATCTTTACCGTTTTACTTAGTTCGATCCTTTTGGTAGTATCTTGATCTAGTAGAATAAAGTTAGCATGATCTAGTTGTGAACTTTTGCCTTATGATCTTTACCCTTTGTAATCGAGTTCGTGAGCTATATAATAAAGATTAGTGTTGAGTCAAGGGCTTGATTTCCTCACTTGGGTCATGATAGAAAGAAAGAAAACATAAAGAGTATCAAAGAGATCATATCGATCTTATGTTAAGTAATGACTTCACATATAAGAGTATGATAAATAAAAGTTGTTGGGAGTTGACAAACATAGTTTTGGTCATTGTTGCAATTAATAGGAAGTAATAAAAGAAGAGAGGCTTCACATACAAATATACTATTTTGGAAATCTTTAATGATTGTGAGCACTCATTAAAATATGACATGCTAAAGAGTTGATGTTGGACAAGGAAGACAACATAATGGGTTATGTTTTCCTATATCCTAAATAAAGTATATTGTCATGGATAATCCAACATGTTGAGCTTGACTTTCCCCCTCATGCTAGTCAAAACTCCTCGCACCAAGTAGAGATACTACTTGTGCTTCCATACATCCTTAAACCCAGTTTTGCCATGAGATTCCACCATACCTACCTATGGATTGAGAAAGATCCTTCCAAGTAAGTTGTCATGTTGCAAACTCGCTAAAACATGTATGATTTATTAGTGTGGAGGAAATTAGCTTTATACGATCTTGTGATATGGAAGTAATAAAAGCGACGGACTGCATAATAAAGGTCCCTATCACAAGTGGCAATATAAAGTGTTGTTCTTCTATGCTAAGACTTTGTGCATCCAACCATAAAAACCCATGACAACCTCTGCTTCCCTCTGCGAAGGGCCTATCTATTATTCTTCTATAAGAGTCAAGGTGAAATCCACCTTTCCTTTTTACATTTTATCCTTTGGCAAGCACATTGTGTTGGAAAGACCCTGACATATATACCCACTTGAATGTAAGTTTTCATGATCTATTACTGTTGACATTACCCATGACATAAACGGTTGAGAGGCAACACCATAAGCCCCTATCTTTCTCTGTGTCCAATTAAAACTCCATAACCCTAAGTATTGCGTGAGTGTGAACAATTGTGAAAGTCTATAAGATAGTTGAGTATGTAGGCTTGCTGAAAAGCTCTTATATTGACTCTTTCTGATGTTACGATAAATTGCAATTGCTTCAATGACTGAGATCAAAGTTTGTTAGCTTCCAATGAAGTTTATGATTCATCCTTGATGTTGTGAATGAATTGTTACTTTAGCATAAGAATCATATGACAATATATATATATATATATATATATATATATATATATATGTTGCTCTTATGAAAATGATCATGTCTGTATTTTGTTTTTATCGACACCTCTATCTCTAAACATGTGGACAAATTTTTCGATATCGGCTTTCGCTAGAGAACAAGCGAGGTCTAAGCTTGGGGGAGTTGATACGTCCATTTTGCATCATGCTTATATGTTGATATTTATTGCATTATGGGCTGTTATTACATGTTTTGTCACAATACTTGTGCCTTTTCTCTCTTATTGTACAAGGTTTACATGAAGAGGGAGAATGTCGGCAGCTGGAATTCTTGGCTGGAAAAGGAGCAAACTCTGGAAACCTATTCTGCACAACTCCAAAAGCCCCGAAATTCCACAGAACCCCGTTTCAGAAAATATAGAAAATATCTGGCGAAAGAAGTTCACGAGGGTGGGCACCGGCTGTCCACGAGGGTGGGGGGCGCGCCCCGTGTCTCGTGGACCCACCGAAGGCCCCCCGATGCCCATCTTCTCCTATAGGAGGTGTTTTGACCTGGAAAAAATCATAAGGAGGCTTTCGGGACCAGACGCCGCCGTCTCGAGGCGGAACCGAGGCGGAAACCAATCTACGGCTCGGGCAGAGGTGTTATGCCGAGGATACTTCCTTCCGGGAGGGGGAAATCATCACCGCCGTCATCACCAACAACTCTCCCATCTTGGGGGGGGGGAGCTATCTTCATCAACATGTTCACCAGAACCATCTCCTCTCAAACCCTAGTTCATCTCTTGTGTCCAATCGTTGTACCCAAACCTCATATTGGTACCTGTGGGCTGATAGTACTGTTGATTACTCCTCGTAGTTGATGCTAGTTGATTTATTTGGTGAAAGATCATATGTTCAGATCTATTATGTATATTAATACCCCTCTGATCATGAACCATATTATGTCTTGTGAGTAGTTACCTTTGTTCTTGAGGACATGGGAGAAGTCTTGCTATTAGTTGTCATGTGAATTTGGTCTTTGTTCGATATTTTGATGAGATGTATGATGTCTTTCCTCTAGTGGTGTCATGTGAACGTCGACTACATGACACTTCACCATTATTAGGGCCTAGAGGAAGGCATTGGGAAGTAATAAGTAGATGATGGGTTGCTAGAGTGACAGAAGCTAAAACCCTAGTTTATGCGTTGCTTCGTAAGGGGTTGATTTGGATCCATATGTTTCATGCTATAGTTAGCTTACCTTAATACTTATTTTGTAGTTGCGGATGCTTGCATTAGAGGTTAATCACAAGTGGGAGGCTTGTCCAAGTAAGGATAGCACCCAAGCACCGGTCCACCCACGTACGAAATTATCAAAGTACCGAACGCGAATCAGATGATCGTGATGAAAACTAGCTTGACGATAATTGCCATGTGTCCTCGGGAGCGATTTCCTTTATATAAGAGTTTGTCCAGGCTTGTCCTTTACAACAAAAAGGATTGGGCCACATTGTTGCACCTTATTTACTTTTACCTTTTCTCACTTGCTACCAATTAGCTTATCACAAAACTATTTGTTACCAATAATTTCAGTGCTTGCAGAAAATACCTTACTGAAAACCGCCTATCATTTCCTTCTGCTCCTCGTTGGGTTCGACACTCTTACTTATCGAAAGGACTTTGATAGACACCCTACACTTGTGGGTCATCACCCGTGCGCGCCACCGCGTCCTTTCCTTGAACGCCTTGAGCCGTCCGAGCGCATCCTCGAACGCCATCTCCTCCATGTTGCAGAACTGCTCGATGCCGGCGACCGCGGCGTATAGCTGGTCCGGCACGGTGTCGAGTAGCTTCTTCACCACGGCGCTTTTGTCGAACGTCGACCCGAGCATCGCGTACCTCGCCGTCATGCCGCTGACATTCTTGGTGTACTCGTCCAGCTCGTCGCCGTCATCCATCCGTAGGAAATCGAACTCGATGTGCAGCGTCCCGAGCCTCGCCGCCCGCACCTGATCGGCGCCGACGAAGCGAACCTTGAGGGAGTCCCATACCTCCTTCGCGGTTGGCTTCGTTGCCACCTGCATCGGCAAGTCCTCCGGCAGCGCCCCCAGCATCGCCGCCCTCGTCGTCTTGCTCATCCCGGCGTCGACCGCCACGTCCTCCGCCGGAGCCACCGCACTCCACAACTCCTAGACATCAAGGACATCCTCCGCCTTGATCGCCCAGGCGATGTAGTTCCTCATCGTCTGCGGCGGCAGCTACAACGCCATGGCCCCGCCACCACCGCCATGAGGGACGACCGCCATGGCCGCCGGTGACCGCCTCGAACCGTAGCTCTGAATACCAAATGTTGGCGCAGCCCTAGACTAACTCTCTCTCTCTAGAACGGAGGTGGAAGAAGTAGAAACGTAGAGCAGGTAGTTTTCTGGCGACCAACGCCTAGGCGCACTAACGCTCGATCCTTTTCTTCTGCTGGATGAGCAACGCCGGCTACAAACCTGGGCGCACTAGCTCTCAACAAACACGTACAACCCGGCTGGCTTTGTAGCCCAGCAGTGACGCAGCGCCTACGCTTCCCACGCACGCACGCACGAATGTGCCCAGCTGCATGTAGGAGATCCGCTCGGGCCTCACGGATGACGCGGCCGGCCACTGCTAACAGTCCGACTACTACACCGCCACTAATACATGCATGCACGCACGTCTAGCTAGCTAACTCACACCACCACGCCACACACGCATGCACACATACGCACACTAGCCATGCTTCCGCTGCGTTGCGCGCGTACCCGATGCGCCCGACGAGCCCGACCGCACCAATGTGTCCCGCACATCCCGCGCACCCGACACGCCCGACGAGCCCGACTGCATCAAACGTCGTGGTTTATTCCAACAGAGTGTGCACTCTTTTCCAAATCGGTTATTACACTGTCACAAATGTATGCTGAAGCTACTCCTTACATCAAGAAAAACAGGATGATTGCTTTCTATCTTCACCAGTTTTATATCATATTCCAAATTGTTGGCTCTTTCATATGGAAATTCTGAAACTAAATAAGTAGCCCTGGAAGGCTTGCTTTCGACATAAGCATTCTGTTTATCCTTTCCAACATGAATGTAGCATACATAATGAATCAGCTTTGTATCATTATACCCCACACATTAATTGGTGTGGTGCATTTTTTTTGAGGTAGATGCATACATTAGCTGCCAAAGATTGTTGGTTGCGACTCAGCTAGGGGTTGGGGGGCGTTTTATACATTCTTATTTGAGGTTTCAGCATGCTTTTTGTAATTTACAAGCCGACATGCCTGAATGGTTGATAAGGTTCAGCTTGGCAAATACACTAGAATAATTTCCCTTCCGTTTTTATTTTTCTTCAGATCCCATTTCCGTTTCTGTACGCACAGACTGTCTTATAGAGTTGTAAGTTAGTCTGGGTGCTGACGCGTAAACATATACGAAACCAGATAAATATTTTGTATCATGGTGATTATTGGATTTCGTTTTGGCCGTTTCCTTTTCAGTTAGTTCTTGTAAAGCATCTTCTATTTCTGCACATATAGAAGTTGTTGTAGTCACATATCATCTTCTATTTCCTATTATACATGATATAGGTAGCTATATAATTTTGGCAGTACACCAAACCCAAAAGTATATATAAATTTTGATCTGAATTGGTTCTAATATATATTTTGCTATGCAAATATTAGGTAATTTTGGTAGTACAATTACCGAAAAGTATATATTACATTCCAATTTATTTATATTTTATGTTATTTTATTATTTTATTTTATACTATATGAATCTCATCTTGCTTACGTTTGACACGTGCGTTGCACGTGCAGACTTACTAGTATGAAAAAAATGCACCTCTGATTATGTTGACGCTAATACCTGTCAATAAGATTGGCCCTTGTGCAATTCATTGATGAACACTGATAGGCCTGCATACTGACTTCCGATCTCGGTTGATTTACATTCATGCACTGATTGCTATTCTATTAAATTAGTAATTATGTATTAGATATCAATGGAGCGTCTAAAAAAAATCAAATTCTTATACACTACTAACTCATCAATCCTTGATAGATGAGTAGGTAATCCACAATTTTTTTGATATAGATAAGTACTACTTCATATATCGGGAACCCACACTAAATATTTATTGCAAGAGTTATACGTAATATTTGAGGAGGGATCCAGTCTTGATAGGTCTCTGTATGGCAGTTTCCATGAGTTACTAATGAAAGTTTTTGTTGCAATTTCACTTTTCAACGGTCTGATGGCCAGGTTATTTAGGTGGAGGGAGTTGCTTGCTAATGGTGGCTTTCACGTCCAGCTCAAATACTAGAGGGCGTGGACCTGTTGGGGGAAGCACATACACCTTTGTTTTGATGAGCATGTAAACAAATAATCCACATTTATTCTTATGTGTTGTTGCTTTCATGATGTTGATATGATTCATAACACTTATAATTTATTCTCTCCACGCCTGTTACTATACTGATTGCTGTATGCTCTTACTATTCTACACAATTTGGATTGCTAGCTAAATACTTGTGTTTGCTACGGGATAACAAACATTCCATTTCATGAACACATTGTTTTTAAAGATAAATGTAATACACAGTTACTTTCAAATTGTATTTCCACACCGACGTCCTTCTCTTCATTCGGGTTGAAAATCTATTATGCAACTCCCCAGTTAAATTCCTCAGTGTCTTCCTTGCCTATTTGTCTAAAAATCTCACCATAAGATAGTACACATTTTCTTTCTCATTTGGTTATGTGATTCTCCTCTCATAGCATGCAGTTATGATATATGCACTTGGGTCAGGTCAATGCAGAGGAGTCATGTATACCAGATTACCAAGTACTTATCTATGTACTAATTTTTAAAAAGTACTTATCTACTAATGTTGTACGTCATAGTGAAAATCAAACTTAATCCCAATACCCCACTTTGATGCAACCTACACCTAATCTTTATGTGGGTTCATGTGCAAATATTAATTTAGTAAATCTTGCAGCAAGCACATCGCGCACATATACACGGGCAGCGACAAACAAGGACATACTGATGTAAAGTAGCGACGGCGGCGAAGCGCGCACACACACAACAGCAGTACCAAGCACATCACATGACCTACACACATCATCAAGCAAGCATGCTGGTGAAACTGCAGTTTGCATAGTTCAACAGGAGGTCAAGATAAACAATGCGGACATGATGAGTTGGGAGAGGATGGATGGATTGTGTTGCCTTGTGGCCGTCGAGGCATTGTATCGTGATTGGAAATCAGAGGAGGTGCGGGAGGGAGGAGGAGAGAAGGGAGGATATTTGCGGCGTGGTTGTTGCGAGGATTGCATTAGGATTTTACGGCGCTGGATTGGGCCACATAAGTGTGTGCTGGACGGAGCGAAAGAGGGAAGACAAATGACGACCAATGTGCCATAACCGCCGCAGACTTCTCTTTAACGATAGAGATCTCATGTCATTGTTGTTTGGATCTATTGGATTCTTCTTGTTGTTAATAGGTAAGAACATCTTCTTACTTCGACAGAATCAGGAACCTCTTCTTTCAGATTCAGTTAATCATTATGTTTGTCATTCGTTAAGTAGAGGCTCACTGTTCGTGTATGCGCATGTTTCCAAAGAAAGAAATACTCAATACCACTCGGTGGTTTTCAACGTGTCGGTCTCTATATTCATAGTACATCATTTTACCTTCAACCAAAACTATTTCCATTGTGGTAATTTTTTATTTATTCCTTTGTTGCTTAGATTAGATCTAACCATTTTTAGCCGCCTTTTCTGCTCTTATTTAACTATTTATGTACTCCTATCTCTCCAGTGGTGTACCTATTGTTGTGTGTAATTTAACTAGCAAAGTGGCCCGCTTGATGCGCGGGCTAGAATTTTATAAAGTTCAATGATCACAATATATTATTTGATTTGTTTGAAGGAAAATTGAAATGAATTGTGATGACACTACAAATATAATATATTTGCGAACATAGTTTTGTGTTATGTATATTTTCTTATTGATATATAGATATATGTGTTATCCATTAATTATTTACCTATTAATTATGCATGTTGTACTAACCTTTTTTATTATCAGCCGCGTCACACGTATTATATTTGTGTCCTTTTTCTTGCATTTTATCTTGTTGATTTGTTATTTTTCTTTAGAAAAACAAATTAATAGTTCTTATTGTTTTCGTGTAGGCATAGGTGAACTTGCTATAAATGTGCCTAATTGCCATATTAACTATTGTTTGGTGATTTTTTTTTACCGTGACTGATTTTTTGTTTGGTATACAAGGTTAGTGTGTATTGAAATATTATACATATCCATTAAAACATGGCTATATAAAGAGGAGACTCAATCAATATCGTTGGTGGACCCATGGCCCGGCCTCAGCTGCGAGAGCATGAAGCCGATGCATCAATATGAATATGGAAGAGACGTTGGCTAGGGCTTATTTTTGTTTTTTGTGCAATGCTTAGTGAAACTATTGGTCAGCACTTATTAATGGATATTATCTTTATAAAAACATCGTTAGATGTTGGAATTTCCTAGAGTAATTTTCTATTTTCTGGTTGGATCTTAGTGTACTTCTAATATATAGTAGGTACGTATCAAGTTACCTAGACCCCACATTTAAGTTTTTATATAATTCCGTATTTTTATTTTTCTAATTCTTGGCACACCGGAAATTTACTTTTTCAGGGATTTTGGGCACACCAGAAATTACTTCTGAGAATTTTTATTTCTTATTTACATTCTATTTTATCTGTTTCGCTTTTTGACCATTTTCATTTATGGTGTATCTCATGTAGAGTGTCAATGCATGCATGTGCTTGCATGCGTAATTAGATGAATGGTTGTGAGATATCCGTAAGAGATACACCTTATGCCTTCCCTAGATTCAGAAAATGTTGCACAAAAATGAAAATATAGGACAAATTTGTTTGTCTATCATATTCGCCTGTGCATTATGTTAAGTGGGTCATTTCTTGAGGTGTAACGGGGGCATGCAAATGTTGGCTGCACTAAAGGTTTGCAGTTTAGATGGTCCAAACGTACATGGGGCATGGATCGTTAGCACTTCTAATTCAACAAAGTATGGAATGATTATTGCTCAAACTTTATTGGCGCAAAGATCCATACATCCATGGATGTAACATCACACGTATGGCCCATAATATCATGGGTAATAGTAAAAGATGGAATATTCCCATCATATTTTAATGGGGGATTAATATAACAAATTAGATATTCGTTTGGTCGTTTCGCTCCACATTGGTCGAAGAGACGCTGGAGCACTCAATAGGGAATATTACCCGAGCAACTATAGCGGAATAACATGACCAGACGACTATGGGGTTACTGCAATTTATTTTGATGCATCCATATATCCAATGAAGAATACATCCAACATATAGAAAGGCATTAGGGCACGTCCTATGCTTGTGGCAATGCATGTATATTTTCCTTCACCCATCCATATAAGCATGCATGCATTTAGAAAGGAATATGCCCACGTAATGCATGCATGTAGCTTTATTTTTTTAAGGGAAGTCCTATGTATGCACGTCACCATGTAGAGTTTAATTTTTCTTTTAAAGAAAGTCATATCTCTTATGTACGCACGTTACATTGCACTATCTTTTTAAAATCTAAGGTCACGCTATCAGATATAGCAATTATTAGGCAACCTGTGAACGTTTTTTTTCTTTCAATAATGGCAATGGTGGGTAATTTTTTTTCACATGAAACACATCTAATGGCTGCAGATTTTTGTTGTATTAAATAAATGGCCAGATGTTTCTATTTTTTGTCGGATTTTCTAGCTTAACGCTCTTTTTTTCTGGTGAACCATAAAGCACTTTTTATACGACCTAGACTGTTAGTCCTTTTTACATAGTCATGCCATGTAATAGTAAGTATAAATGTAAGTTTGTGTCATCACTCAATCGGTGTGGCAAATGAAAGCTAGAAAATACGGATATATGGCCAATAAATATAATCTTAATTTTAATCCGCCAGCCACTAACATAAAATAGTTTCATCATATTGGAAAAGTTTAAAAATTATAATATGAAATTTAGACAGTATTATATTTAACTGCTAAATCAGATTCTAAATTTGAATCTCTACCGCCAGGTTAGTCCATTGAAGATAGTTAAAAATGTCCGAGCATTTTTTTACAATTTGTAAAGTATTCTAATGGTATGTACCTAAATATCTAAATTATTAACGAAAATCGTAGTAGCGCCTATTTTTTTATTGAACCATATATAAGCGTGCCGGATGATCGTGTATGTGTCAATTTTTGGGGATCGATTGTGCGGGAACGTTCACATGCATGCCTCATACCGGGACCGGCTGAAGCGTGTGATTGCTTGATCTACGGTCATGGATATAATTTTTATTATTTCTATGTTCGTTGTATTGTCATGGTCTGATAAATTAAAAAGATACATCACACGTCTGCTTCAAGTTGTTGCATAGTAGGACAATCATTTTTAGAGAATCATCATGTACGTGTTTGTGAGGTGTATATGTATGTGCACCTTTTTTTTTTATCTTTATATATGTTTAGACAGATGAAACTTGCATGCGATGAAAAAAAATGGGACAATGGTGTCCTTTCCATGTAACGGGCCATCCTTTCTGTCCTCCGGAGCAGCACACAAATTAGATTTTTTTTCACGGAAGTCTAATTTATTTTGGCCACCTGATTTGTTGTTTCTTTCACGCTGGGGCACACATTGGATCTCATGCCATGTGACAGTCCTATTTTTTATTTTTTTGCTTCTTTTCTAGTGCTATAGGTCTGGGGCTGTACCCTTTTCCTTTTATTTTGCCTCGACATATGTAGATACGTACATGTGTTGGACCTCAAGGCATGGTACTGTCCAATCTTTTTTACTTTCCTTTCAATGCTATGCGTTGGGGGATGTACGAATTTTTTTCCTTGAACATATCTAGATGCGTACATGTGTCACGTAAGTTCTGTTTGGCCCACCATTCTATATATGTTACATAGATTGAACGGTCAAGTAATATTGACTTTAAGAGATCCATGAAATCAAGGGCTAGTATTTTCGAGAAAATCCCACAAAAATCAGTAATAACGGACCGTCGATTTATTTTAGTAACAAATCTCCACCAATAGATCTTTTAATTATATCTTTATAATTGTATTTGAAAAAATATACCCACCATGCCATTACATAACACATCTCTCTTATCTAGAAACCTATTCACGTGTATGTGTTTAAAAAAAACTATCATATATATATGTTGGTTCTCTCCCACGCAACTCAGATCCTGCACAAACAAGCCGTGCGCCCGAGAAGCTTAATGGTCTGGTGGAGGTGTGGTTCAATAGTGAAGGGTACCAAATCAAGGTGGAGCGGGAGGTTCTTCCTAAGCGCGGCGGCGAGCGCTCCCACTTGGCGGTGGCAGCCCCTATCCCCCCCAAGATCTCGGCGCCGGCCAAGGGGCTGTGCGCTCAACAGCCACCAGCCCTGGGCTCCATCCCCAGCGGCTCCGGTGGGGCACGCGCTCCGGGCCAGTCCATGGATGCCCTTGCCCCTCTACCCGTGGCTGCGGACGAACCTGATGAGAGCCTGCATGATACATCCATCGACACTGAAACGTGGGAGAAGCTCGGAGCTTTGACCTCTGAGGTTGGGGCCATAGGGTTGGCAACCCAAGATACGGCTGTTAGCGTTCCCCCGCTGGCTCGGTCGCTGGACAACTCCTTCAACGAATACGGGTCTAACGTTGAGGCTCTACCTCTGGCATGCAAGGTTGGAGCCGGGACGGCTAAGCTGCGTCCTCCCACCTCTCACACTTCGATCGACGATCCGGAGCTGGTGGTGCTGGGGGACTCTGAGCTGACACCAGGCCCACGCCGGGGATCGAACAGTGCGGGACGTCAACCTAAGAAAACGGCGGGCCGGAAGCCGTCCTCCAAAGCTGCAGCGACGGTGGTGGCGGGGAATCCTTCGGAACTTGGAGGGGAGTTGGGTGCGGCTCTCTGTGCCACCGGCACCAACAGCAAGGCCAAGAAGTCGAAGAAAGCATAAGGAATATTCTCCTACAAAGGAAGCAAGACTAGGACTCCTTGTAATAGAGTAATCCTAATCCTACTAGGACTAGTCATGTAACCCGTCCCTTCAACATATATAAGGAGGGGCAGGGCTCCCCAAGAGGGACAAGTTCTCACAAGCAAGAAGAAACAATTTCTAGGGCTAGACACAAAGAGCCGGTTTACCGGCGACACCATGAGGGTCATAATGAGATCTAGCCTCAAACAGCATGTAGGGCTATTACCGGATGATGTTTCCCGAGGCCCGAAGCTATCTAAATCCTTGCCTTGCATTGCGTCTCTCGATTCCGCTCAACCCCTCTCAAGCTACTACATAGATGCGTTGGCCTCACGATTAAGTCCTTTTACTAGAACATCTGCCATGACAAAACGACGACAACAACCATCGGATATACACCACGATATAGCAACATACAAAGGAGCTTCACACCCTCTATGCTTCACCGATGAGGTGCTGGGTCATGATTTCCAAGAAGGTTTTAAACCCATGAACATCGAAGCGTACGATGGAACGACGGATCCTGCCGTCTGGATAGAAGATTTTATTCTTCACATCCACATGGCTCGAGGAGATGATCTCCACGCCATCAAATATTTACCCCTCAAGCTAAAAGGACCAGCTCGGCACTGGCCAAACAGCCTCCGAGAGAACTCCATAGGGAGTTGAGAAGAACTTCAGGATGCTTTTTGAGCCAATTTTCAAGGGACTTATGTCCGGCCCCTTGCTACCTCTTGACCTTGCGTTGTATTCCCTCGAAGAGAAAAGGGAGATGCAGCATAGTAGCGTAAGTATTTCCCTTAGTTTTTTAGAACCAATGTATCAATCTAGTAGGAGACCACGCGCTAGTCCCTCGCACCTCCACAAAAAAATAAGAACTTCGCAGCCAACGCGATAAGGGGTTGTCAATCCCTTTACGGTCACTTACGATAGTGAGATCTGATAGAGATGATAATTTATATTTTTGGTGTTTTTGGTATAGAAACAGAAAGTAAAGAAAACAAATAAACAACGGCGGCAGAAATTGGCTAGTTGACGGGAAACTAATATGATAAAGATAGACCCGGGGGCCATAGTTTTCTCTAGTGGCTTCTCTCATGATAGCGATATTCTACGGCGGGCAAACAAATTACTGTCGAGCAATTGATACAAAAGCGAATAATTATGAGACTATCTAGGCATGATCATTGTATATAGCCATCACGTCCGAGACAAGTAGACCGACTCCTGCCTGCATCTACTACTATTACTCCACACATCGACCGCTATCCAGCATGCATCTAGTGTATTGAGTTCACACGAACAGAGTAACGCCTTAAGCAAGATGACATGATGTAGAGGGATAAACACAAGCAATATGATGAAAACCCCATCTTTTTATCCTTGATGGCAACAATACAATACGTGCCTTGCTGCCCCTACTGTCACTGGGAAAGGACACCGCAAGATTGAACAAAAAGCCAAGCACTTCTCCCATTGCAAGAACTATAGATCTAGTAGGCCAAACCAAACCAATAATTCGAAGAGACTTGCAAGGATATTATGAGCACACATAAAAAGTTCAGAGAAGAACCAAATATCTTTCATAGATAACCTTGATCATAAACTCACAATTCATCGGATCTCGACAAACACACCGCAAAAAGAGATTACATCGAATAGATCTTCTTGAAGACCGAGCAGAGCTTTGTATTGAGATCCAGAGAGAGAGAGAAGAAGCCATCTAGATACTAGCTATGGACCCAAAGGTCTGTGGTAGACTACTCACCACTCATGGTGAGGTCGATGATGATGATGATGAAGGCCTCCGTGATGGATCCCCCTCCCGGAACAGGCTCCAAGATGGAATCTCCACGGGAACAGCAGCTACGGCGGTGGAATTAGGGTTTTCTCTCTACGTATGGAGTTTCTGGGGTACGTAGGTATTTATAGGAAGAAGAGGGGCACCGGGGGCCACAGGGGCTGCCCTCGAGGCAGGAGGGCGCGCCCTGGGAAGGGGGGTGCCCCCACCCTCGAGGCTGGGCCCCTGTCCTCTGGCTTGGCCCCGAAGTCTTTCGTGCGTGATTTCCTCCAAAAATATCTCCTGCGAAGGTTTCATTCCGTTTGGACTTCGTCTGATATTCCTTTTCTGCAAAACCCTGAAATAGGCAAAAAACAGCAATCTGGACTGGGCCTTTGGGTTAGTAGGTTAGTCCCAAAAATGATATAAAAGTGAATGATAAAGCCCATTAAACATCCAAGACTTCATAAATAATAGCATGGAACAATCAAAAATTATAGATACGTTGGAGACGTATCAAGCATCCCCAAGCTTAATTCCTGCTCGTCCTCGAGTAGGTAAATGATAAAGAAAGAATTTTTGATGTGGAATGCTAACCAATATAGTTTTTCAATGTAATTCCCTTAATTGTGGCATGAATGTTCAGATCTGAAAGCTTCAAGATAAAAGTCTATATTGACATAAGAAATAACAATACTTCAAGCAATACTAACAAAGCAATCACGTCTTCTGAAAATACTATTGTTAAAGAAAGTTATCCCTACAAAATCATATAGTGTTGGCTATGCTCCCTTGTTATCACACAAAATATTCATATCATGCACAACCCCGATTTCAGCCAAGCATTGGTTTTCATGCTCTATCTTTTCAAACCTTTCAACTTTCACGCAATACATGAGCGTGAGCCATGGACATAGAACTATGGGTAGAATAGAGGTGGTTGTGGAGAAGACAAAAAGAAGGGAGATAGTCTCACATCGACTAGGCGTATCAACTGGCTATGGAGATGCCCATCAATAGATATCAATGTGAGTGAGTAGGGATTGCCATGCAACGGATGCACTAGAGCTAAATATGAATGCAAGCTCAACAAAATAAACTAGTGGGTGTGAATCCAACTTGCTTACTCACGAAGACCTAGGGCATTTGAGGAAGCCCATCGTTGGAATATACAAGCAAAATTCCCACTAGTGTATGAAAGTGACTAAGCATGAGCCTCTCTAAAATGAAGAACATGGTGCTACTTTGAAGCACAAGTGTGGAAAAAGATAGTAGCAATTGTCCCTTTTTTGTTTTTCTTTTTTTTCTTTTTTTGGTCCTTTCTTTTTCTTTGGCCTTTCCTCTTTTTTTTTGCGGAGGGGCTTTATAGATTCAGCCTTTCCTCCCATGGGACAATGTTCTAAAAATGATGATCATCACACTTTCATTACTACAAAAGATTACAACTCGATACTACAACAACAAAAGTATGACTCTATATGAATGCCTCCGGCGGTGTACCGGTAAGTGCAATGAAACAAGAGTGACATGTATAAAAATTATGCATGGTGACCTTGCCACAAATACGATGTCAACTACATGATCATGCATGGCAATACGACAATATGATGCGTGTCATATAAATGGAACGGTGGAAAGTTGCATGGCAATATATCTCGGAATGGCTATGGAAATGCCATGATAGGTAGGTATGGTGGCTGTTTTGAGGAACAATATGGTGGCTGTTTTGAGGAATTATATATAGTGGGTTTATGGCACCGGCGAAAGTTGCGCGGTACAAGAGAGGTTAGCAATGATGGAAGGGTGAGAGTGCGTATAATCCATGGACTCAACATTAGTCATAAGAACTCATATACTTATTGCAAAATCTATGAGTCATAAAAACAAAGCAATCAACGCATGCCCCTAGGGGGGAGGTTGGTAGGAGTTAACCATCGCGCGCCCCCGACCTCCACACAAAGGTTGTCACTCTACAAATACCTCATGCTTTAACTTAGTCACATAACGGTTAACCATACGTGCATGCTACGGTAATCACTAACCTTAACACAAATATTTCTCAATTTCATAATTAATCCACTAGCATGACTCTAATATCACTATCCTCATGTCTCAAAACAATTATCAAGCATCCAACTTCTCTTTCTATTCAATACACTAGATGTGATTTTTTTACTACATTGACATTGGATGTTTATCATGTGAAGACTAGTTTCTTTAGCCTAAACACTTTACCATGCTGTTTTAATAGACTCTCAAATAGATCTAAGTGAAGCATGAGAGTTCAACAATTTCTACAAAATATTACCACCACCATGCTCTAAAAGATATAAGTGAAGCACTAGAGCAAAAACTATTCAACTCAAAATATATAAGTGAAGCACATAGAGTGTTCTAATAATTTCTAGGGCATATTTAACTCTATCAAATAGGTGTGTCCAGCAAGGATTATTGTGGAAAGCTAACAAGCAAAGACTCAAATTATACAAGACTCTCCAAGCAAAACACATAGCATGTTGCGAATTAAAATATAGCTCCAAGTATAGTTACCGATGGATGAAGACGAAAGAGGGGATGCCTTCCTGGGGCATCCCCAAGCTTAGGCTTTTGATTATCTTGAATTTACTTGGGGTGCCTTGGACATCCCCAAGCTTAGGCCCTTGCTACTCTTTGTTCCATAGTCCATCAAAGCAATACTCAAAACTTGAAAACTTCCCAACACAAAACTTAGACAAAAATTCTCGTGAGCTCCGTTAGTAAGAGAAAGTAAAACACTAGTCAAATGTACCGCAAGGAATTCATACTTTGTTTATATTGGTGTTAAACCTACTGTAATCCAAGTTTTCTATGATTCATATCCTCCAATATTACTCATAGATGCATCGGAATAAGCAAACAACACACGAAAAACAGAATCTGTCAAAAACAGTACAGTCTATAGTAATCTGCAGAGTTCGCCTACTTATGAAACTCCAAAAAATTCAAACTAAACTGGTAATTTGCGCAATTTGTCTAACCATCAGCAGAAAAAATAATCAACTAAAAAGCACGCTCCGTTAAAATCCCACGACTACATTAGCGAGAGCTAACGATTCTGTTTTTCACAGCAAGATCACATAAACTTCACACAAGACTTCCCAAAGGTTGTACTGGGCACAAACACTAAACAAAACATGAAACCACATCTAATCAGAGGCTAGATGCAATATTTATTCCCTAACAGCAACAAAAACAAAAAACATAAAATTGGGTTGCCTCCCAACAAGCGCTATCGTTTTACGCCCCTAGCTAGGCACGATTAATTCAATGATGCTCACGTGAAAGATAAGAATTGAAGCACAAAAAGAGCATCATAAAGCATGTGAAAATCACATCTAAGTCTAACATATTTCCTATGCATAGGCATTTGATAGGAAAACAAATTATCAAGACAAGTAAGATCTAGCATATGCAAGGAAGGAGAAAGAAACAATAGCAATCTCAACATAACGAGAGGTAATTTAGTAACATGAAAATTTCTACAACCATATTTCCCTCTCTGATAATTATTGCATGTAGGATCATAATCAAATTCAACAAAATAGCTATCACATAACATATTCTCAACATGATTGTGGCACCCCGGCTCAGAGAACCCAGAACGCCCCGTATTCCAGCCCAGAGATTGAGATGAAGTATTCTGGAATACGACACTGCTTAGCATAGAACAAACCAGCACTCTATTACAACACGGATATGATTACAGGGTCTCCGATATTACAATGAATAACATCGGCACAACAATACTACGCCTGCCATGGTTGCTCTATACAAGCAGCAGGACAACTCGAAGCAGCGGAAAGACTACTGGCAGCGGAACAACGAACGATGTTGATGGACTCCAATCCGCAGGGACTCTGGTTGGGACGTTTATCCTAGCTCGCGAACATCGGAACCACGCGAAAACAAGCAAGCAATCCAGGCATGACCTGCAAACTGGCATGACACGCCAGGTCAGTACATTGAATGTACTTGCAAGCTCACAATAAACCAAAAGCAATCAAGACAAACAACAGCATGGCATTAGCAGGTTTATTTAATCCATGAACAAGGTACTAACAGAACTACCTAGCATGCACAACTGATCATAATACAACTAGAACAGGCATATCATGAACATGAAAATACTACATGCAACATGATGATACTATCATGCACCAATTATTTTGTTCGGGTTACCTCGCAATCATCACATGCACAAACTTACCACCACGGACATCACACGATCATCTCAGGATCAAATCAAGCTTGGTATAAACAATACCGTAGTAATCATTAAATGACCACAAGGAGCTTGATCTTTACCATTGACACTCGCACAACATCACAAATATTCAACACTCAATATCCTCGATACCACGGTGATTTTTCCGGCTATCACAAACAACTTATCATTGAACCGGGGTTGTTATTAATCAAGTTATTATTATTATTACTGTTGACTCACGGTGTGACCGACACGAACTGGGCCTCGTTCTGACCGACACGACCTGGGACTCACGGTGTTATTAATCAAGATTTAATATACACTCTGCAGAGGTAGCGCACTGTACCCACACTACGCAACCCATGGCCTCGTTCTCCCATTCGGGTGGACCAACGGCGTTCCGACAAAACCGATCTACTATCATGACACTCTCTCGGCCACTCCGACTCACTCCACACTGGGATAGTCCTGGGTGGCCCCGTGTCTACCAAAGACACCAATGGCCACCGTCGTGGCAAAAATAAATAAATAAAATCCCAAATGGGGACAAAAGCGCTTATCATCCAACTACGGGCACACAATGTTATGACTGCTTACCTAGCCAAGTTACCGCATGCCCAGAACCTTCCCTCGTTGGAGGCACCGGCGAGGGGCATGGCAATAGACCCAGTTAGGACCTTCCCATAAAGGTAAATGTAGTTGCATTGGTCAGTTCGATATGGTGGCACCATTACTCTGACAACAATTGTTCAACTTCAATCTAATCTGGTTAAACTTGAATGCAAATATGCCGAGTCATGATAAAAATACATGATGCAACTATAGTGCAATGAGCATGAATATCAACATAATCATGAGGAACAAAAATAACTATCCATCATATCAACAATGAATAATAAGCATGGCATACTGACTAGTATGAACATCACAAGTACATACTTCTCCAAAACATAGCATGGCAACTAATCTCAACAATAAGTATCATGCAAGAACATATCAACAATACTAACATACAAGCATCTAACTAACTAGACGCAAAGGAATATGCATAGCAACGGTACTCGGGATAGACGACAGTCATGCACCGAAGACCAACATCAACATGTACTACTAGCAAGCATGAGCATATGAAAAGAATACTAGCAACTAGTAGGGCATGATAAACAGGTGCATAACAACATAGCCAAAAAAATAAACAATAACCCCGAAGCATTACCGACACAACGATAATAATATTTTAAACAAGCAAACTTTTAATAAATATTCAAGTGGAAAACCATGGCTACTGCATGACTATCATGCAAGTGGGTATTGTGGCTTGCCTAGTTCGACGGGATACTCCGGGAAGAAGTGCGGTGAAGCCGCAGAAAGAATCGCCGAAAATAGTACTCTCTCGGAGGGGGCTGTTTACAGCAAGCGCGAAATGGTCATTTTCAGAATGTCAAAACATGGTGAAAAGGACGGGAACAGAATGGGCTCGAGGAGACGAAGAGATGGGCTTTGGATTCACCTCGTTTGGAGTTGTGGGCAAAAAGTTATGATAGTTTTTCTACCATGGACCCATTTGTAAATAAAACCATCACAAACAGGCCCTCAGCAGGAAAAATAGAACACGCCTTGTCTGAAAATACGTTTTCCAGAGAGGAAAACGCACTCTTGCCCGAAGAAGAACTGTAATACGCCTTCCGTAAGGGAAAGCGTACTCCATGGAGTACGTTTCCACTTGACACGTCAGAGGGCCGATCAGGTCAACGCGTAGAGGCCGACAGGCGGGGCCCTTGGGCGGGGTCGTCGTCTTCTTCTTCCTCGTGTGCCTGTCCGCGCTGGGCCGAGGGAGGAGTCGCCCCGACGAGGTTTGCCGGTGACTCCGGCCACCGTAGGCGGCGCCCGACCTACCAAAACGCTCAGCAGGATGAGCCGCGTCGACTGGTAGGTGGCACGGTCACCGGAGACGACGGAGGAGAGTGGGGCTACGGCCGCGGCGGACGGCCGGCATCGGTGAAGATGGAACCGAGGCCAAGGCGCTCCGGCGGATGAGGTGAAGGGCTCAGGGGCTTCGCCGTGGTGGTAGTGGTCTACTGGTGGTGGAAGAAATGAAGGGGAGGGCTCGGCTTGAGCCAATTTAGGCCGATGCCGACGATGGGCACGGCGGCCATGGTGAAGATGGCGAGGCGGAAGTTCTCCTGGAGCTTGGGCGAGAAGCTGGTCGGGGTCCTAGGAGCGAGGCGAGGTGAGTGGTGAGGTCGAACGGCCTTGGGGCTGCCATTTATAGGCGGGGGGCGAGGTCGTCCGGCGCCGTGGACGCGTGCCCTCGCTCGCGAGCTCGCGGGTAGGAGACGAGGGAGGTGCAGGGGAATCTCTCACGGGGCAGAGGAGGCCAAGTGCACAGGGGAGAAGAAGCCGAACGCCATTAAAGCTCGGTCGGCTACAGCTTGCCCGTGGGCGCGCGGCGATGAGCATCGACGGAGAGGATTCTAGAGGGGCAGACGGGTCCAGGAGGACGGCGACGACGAGAGGAGGACAATGGACATGCTCACGAGCTCGAAGACGCCGAGAGGAGGAGGCGGACCAGCACAAACATCGTTCTGGACGCGCACACTGCATGCCAAAACGGTGGTCACCGCGCAGACTGGCATCAAGAAGAGCCAAATGGCTGGGAGATGTTGTCTAGTGGTAAAATCATCCAGGGTAGATGTTAACTGAAGTGGTAGCTAGGTGAAAACGGCTCTGGTAAAAGGGTAACAAAGCTCTTAAATTTACTGCATCAAACTTAACCTTGATGCAGTGATCACCATAGGTGAGATTAAGGCCAACCAGAACGTCTAGGGAGCTTAGGTTAGGAAGGAATACAATCCTGATAAGTTTGAGGAGATTTGGACCAAGAATAAATATAGTTGCTTTGCAACTGACCAAAATGGTCCAGAAACAAGATCAGGAGGTTGCACTCACTTGGTGAGGCCACTTGAGCTGAATTTTTGCAAGGCTTGGTTATTTTGTCATATAGAGACGCTGTAAAAATTACATGCCATTTGGACTTGCCAAAATGATACTTCCTTCACAAACATCCCCGCTGACCAGACACTTGCAAACAATCCAGAGGAATAATGGCTTCATGAACAATGCCCAAAATGGGTAGAGGTGAGTAATATGGATAATAGAAGGCCTAGAAAAATTGGCAGCCATAATGTAGCAAGATAAAATATACTTGCTTCACAAACTGAAAGTTTGGAGATAATCAAAGAATTGAAGATGAGCTCACATGGAGGCATTAAATGAGCTCTACTTTGGTGGAGTGCTATGATATGATGATATGATGGATCCTGCCAAATGGCAACTCATTTGGATATGCCTAGAATATACTTCCTTCACAAATCTTCTTTCTGGATAGAAACTTTGGAAAATCATAATTAAATAGTTACTAGGCAAATGAGGTTGCATTTTGGCATGTGGCAAACATATGGACAGGAAAAGGTGTCCGACGAGTTTGAGGTCAATTGGGAAAAATAAAATAGCACTTGCTTCACAAAGTGCCAGTTAGGGCAGAATAGGAAAAGGAATATTTGAGAAATATTTTTGAACATTGCAATGAATTTTTTTGCTATATTTGATGAATATATGACCCAAACAAATTATTAGAATTTATTTGGGAATTTCAGGGGTGATGGAAATATAGGTTGCTTCACAACCTAGGACAGACAGGGTTATTCCTTTAATAGAAAAAGGAATATTCCCTAGAAAAAGAATATTGAGGTTGGTACAAGATCGAAATGGCGAGGTCTAGGGATAGATATGAGGATGAAAAGCCACTCTGGAAAGAAAGAAGAGGTCATCTTCTTCAGTTTCCAGACCACATAGCCACGGAAAAAGAAAACTCAGGCAAAAATCTCGGAAAAACAAAAGAAAAGGAATGGGCCAAAACTTAGGCTGTGACAACTCTTCCCCCCTTAAAAAATCTCGTCCTCGAGATTTTGTTGCTCAGGGAACAAGTATGAATATACTGACTTAAGGAAACCGTTTCCAACTCGGGTATCCCTTTTCCTTTATTGACTGTTCCCATTAAATTTCATATGACTGTCTGTCTCGCTCGGGGTGGTTTTCTTTACTGTACCCATATGCTGACTGACCTTACCTCACATGTTCATGCTGATGCGGGCTACAATTATTTTCACACCGGCTGACTTGGCTGAGTGTGATTGACTATTATGACTAAAATATATGTCCGTCTCACTAGTCCAAGAGTGATCTCTGATTGATGTGTCATTCAGCACCGGTAACCTTTCATGAAATTGTGAATAAATACTTCCTGGTGGACACCTAATATTTTTTTTCTCCTTGCATTGGGCTTTGCAACTAACTGTGGGTCCTCCTGGTTTAAAATATTGAGGTAGCTCATAACCGTTCACCTGACGTATTTTGACTTCTTGCAGGAGTTCCTGATTCATTTTGACTGGCTCCCCTGTCTTGAGTGTTAGGGCTGTACCAATTATTTTACTGACTCCTGTCGTGGCCAACATAAAGGGATATGACCTTATAGGATAATATTCGCAGATTGGACCGACGGTGGAGGTCTTGGCCATATCTCTTATTTCTTTGTGTGACCATGAGTTTTGTCGGGGAAATTATTTTGACAGACGTATCTTTATCCTTATCGCCTGGCAGATAACATTTCTTCAATGGGAGGTTTATCGTCTCTCAAGTTTTAATCACAGGGAAATGATCATCTGAACCCTTGCAAGAAATCGCCAAACAAATCAGTAGCCACCAGAACGGGTTTTTTACAACTCAGATCTGCGACATTACTAAAATAAGTCAACCACGGCTCAAGACGGCCGCAAAGCAGTGCAGAACATGAGACCGGGTTGATAAGAAGAAGGCGACAGCTCCTTAAAATAGACAAAAAGCAGCTATAGGGCTACTGTCACAAAAATAAACTCAACAGCTGTACGAGGCGGCCGAAAAGCATCTTAGAACTCGTGACAGTCATTGAAGAGAGAAATAAAAATCTGCATCCACCCCGGATAGCTAAAATAGCTTAGATCACAGGCGTGGTGCCGTCATTGGAGAAAAAGGGCACGAGGGCTCATCAAGATCATTTTTCAGGTTCACCGGTATTTGTACAGAGCTCAGTGTTGTCGTCAATCTTGATAGTCCTTTGTCACACTGAGGTATATATCTGGCTTCCTTCACATATATTTGAGAATCTAAGTCGCGAGGCAGACTTGTTTTCTGACAGATTCTTGCATATGACCAGACTGTTGCGGATTCGATTCTCGAGATGCACTGCCATAGGCTGTCAATTTATATCTTGCACATATGCCGTACTGAGGGAGATTGGATGGCTTACACTGGAAACCAGCGAGAGTATCTTGCTGAGGAAGACTATGTACCGTGCTTCAGAAGCTTCCCCCCTTAAAGAATTCCTAGGGAAAACTTGGTACCTTATGCCGGAAGCGGTTGCTTACTGAAAAAGACAGAGTACCTGGCACGTGAAGTCATCCATATATCGTATGGAGGAATCTTGCAGTTGAAGATTCTCTGGTAGCTTGCAAGGGAAGGCTGAATTGATTACTGCAAAAGCTTCTCACTGAGATATGCAGACCGATTACCGCATATTTAACCACATTATTTTTGCTCTTGATTCCTTGTATGAAACGGGATTTTGCAGGACTATCTTCCTTTCTGAGTACATGCCATATTTTTGCTTGCTTCTAGGTACATCGGGTTCCAAAATTATCCTCAACGAAAAATTAATCTTGTATCTGAGACATACCTTTCATAATATTTTGTCAACCTTGCACACAATTTAACTTCTTACTGATTTGATCTTTTTTGCTATGGAGAGTGTACGCCGAGGGAGACATGGTTATTTGCACAGTGGTGAGGAGTGCATGCTGATGCAAATTTGATTAGTAGCATCCAGATCAGGCATTCTCCATTTTACTGCAGTCAGCTGAGAATTCCATTTTATTTATCCGAGCTTCCAAATATATGCATTCCTTGCTGATTCTTCGGGTCCGATGGTGGTTGACGAGCAACTTTAATAGGGGAAAATTTATGCCACACCAAAGGCCCAAAGAAAGAAACAAAAGAAATGACTAAAGTAAAAGCACACAAGCATACTACTAACATAATTAATCAAGAAATCATCGCATACTACTGCTATTCACACCAAAATATGCATGCACACCTAAGCAGACAAATTAGGCGGAAACTCCGGTGTTACGGTCTAATATGTTGTGGCGATGTGTACGAAAATTATATCCTTGTGTGGAAGGAGTTGGCGTAACCGAAGCTACCCCAAGCACTAGCTGAACAGTGGCTGAATCTGGATGGATACACAGGTGAGGACGGACTTGATGATCAAGTAGCGGGACACAAAAGTCATGAACACATCATCATCGAGCGTACGGAAGGGGTTCGTACCCATCCAAAGAATGAAATGACATGGCAAGATAACAGTGGAAGACTGGGTTTATTGGCATTTCCCTTTTCTGATAACAAGGACCAGCGAGGGTTGCCAAGGGGACGAGATGAAAGACATGGTTCACGATAGAAACAAGTCTATCACTGAAATAATATAGGTGGATGGCGAAAAGATATCGAGGCGATACCTGAGCACAACTCCTGCAAAGGGTGTCTGTAACACTCGGCACCAGGGCATCACTCTGCTGGGACAGAGGTGACGCCAAACACCGAAAAATAGGTATGCAAAGAGGGATTGTGCAGTGTAACGCCCCATATGTAATACCTTCCATTAATGGCAATATATGAAACGTTGACTTCAACAATTCCATTCTGGGCTCTTCTTTCATATCGGGTTTTTTTTCATTTTGTGATGTGCGTGTGTGCATTTAATCCATGTCATGTTATCATGTGCATTTCATTGCATTCGTGTTGTCACTTGCACCCGGTCCCACTCGCCTCTTCCCGTTGTCCGTTTCGAGTTCAGACACTCACACACATGCCCGTGGCACCCCCGAGTCCTTCTTTCGTGTGTGGGTGTGTAACATTCCCGGAATGAGGTGAGACTTGTCGTGCGTTGTTGTTTTGGCACGTGTAGGCCGGCTGTCAAGTTTCATCGCGTTTGGAGTTCGTTTGGTACTCCAATGGTAAACCTAGTGGGCTAAAAGCTCCTCTTCCTTTTGGCCCAAGACCCCCTCCACAGCAGCCCACTAACCCAACACAACCACTCCCATCATCTCGGTCGTCGGATCACGAATGTGTGGGCGAAAACCGCTCCTCATTTGGAGTCTCCTAGCTCCCTATGCCTATAAAACAGCCCCCCACGTCCATTTTTGCGGACGAAACCCTAATCCCGAGCTCCTCCACGCCGCCGGACACGTCCGCCAACGGCCGGACACGTCCAAATCCCACTGCCACGTCGCTCAGCCTATCTCGCGCCGCCACCTCAGTGGGGCCGCCACGTGGCGCCCCCTGATTCGCCTCAGCAGCCTCCCTCTCTCTCCCTGCGCCGCCGCCCGCCTCCGCCCGACCCCGCGTCCGCCGGTCCGCCATCGCCGTCAGCCGCCCTTGTGCCGGCGCAGCCGCCACCAGACGCCGGCTCGCCACGCCCCGCCACCGCACTCCGCCGCCGCGTCAGCCGTCCCGGAGCCGCACTCCGACCGCCGCTCCTCCGGCCCTGTCCCACCGGAGTTGCCCCGCGCGCTTCCCTGCCGGCGCTGCTCTGCCGCGCCTCGCCGGCACCGACGATCCGCGCCGGCCGGCCGCCGCTCCCTCGCCGGTCGGCCGCCTCCGGCACCGCATCCGGCGACCGCGCCGTCGTCCTCGTCCGGATCCGGTGGATCGGGACGAGATCCATCGGGATCCGAGCCAAATGCCCCCGCCGATCCGCACAGCTCCATCCCGGGATCCCTCCGCCCGGTTGACTTTTGGGAGGTATAAAATTCCACTAAGTCCCAGTTTTCCGTTAATTTATTGCCCTCTTTGACTTGGAATACCTTCGCGCTTGTAGATCCGTTTTGGGCGTGTAATAAATCAAAATGCTCGTTGAGATGTGCTCTTCATTTGGTTCCACTGCGGCATGCTTGTTTGAGTTCATCTTGATGCCCTAATCATCGTTGCAAGAGTGCAATATGTTTAAAACTGCTGTTATTTGTAATTTTTTTGCCATGTTTGAGATGTGACAACTTTGTGCATGTTGGTGCAAATGGAGCATATGATGTGTGAAAATGTTCATCGTGAAGTGCTCTACATGATGGTTGCTGTAGCATTCATGTTAGGTGTCATATTGCCATGTTAATCTCTGCTGCAAAAGTGCATGTGGCTGTTAAGTGTTGAAACTTGTTGTGAGATGCTGTTTTGACTTGCTCATTGCTATTGATGTGTTTGTCCTCATGTCACTTGTCAATATGTTATAGAAGCACCATCATATGGTCTTTGCTGTGGTGCAAACCACTATCCATGATATGCCTTGAGGTGACTTAAACAAGCTTGTAAACATGCCATGCCAATGTTGCTGTTTTATACTTAGTGAAAAAACTGCTAAGTCTGGAATCTGTTTAACCTGATGCTATGTTTGCTTGATGCCCCACTCAAATCCATGCATGTTTTAGTATGTCAAATGATCATTCCTTGTTGTCCATGTTATGCTCTATCCATCCATGCCCTTACTTGCACATGTGGCCTGCTGTAGCTTATTTATTTCTTGCTCTCAAGTTGCTATAAATTTTACCTATTAGGTTTTTATCAGCATGATCAACTTGGTGAAGCTTGTTGTTATTGATCCATGCCTCCTATGGAGTTGCTCCAATGAAGTTGTTTGATGTATGCTATATCTATTACATGTCCATGATCTTTATATACTTAGTGGAGTTGATATGCATGTTGTTTTGTGCCTCCAAAGGCACCATCATGATGATGTTTTTGCCTTCCCAGATTTTGACTACGTCTGGATAAATTTATGGCAACTTGCCATGCTTGGTTAATTGTGTTCCAGTAGGTTTTTGGGTGTGTTCTAAGTTCATGATTGCTAAGTATCATGTCTACTTCACATCCATGCCCTTTGTCTCCATGTTTGAGTGATGTAGCATAATTATTTCTTGCTCCAAAGATGCCATGTGGCTGTAAACTGCAGTTTTGTGTGAATATTGACTTGCTTGCCATTTGCAAACCGTGTGTCCGTTTCCGGCGATCTTTATATTGATTTCAACCTAAATCTTCCCTTGTATCCAGTGGCATGCTTGGTTTTCCAAGATGAGGCCTTCTCCATCATGTTCTCCTTAGGCTCAAGTGCTTCCACATGCATACGCACATCATACTTGCATCATGTTGTTTGTGAATTGCACCGTGTTTGATGTTGTGCCGTGTTGTGTTCTTTTGTTGAGTAGAGCCGGGAGCCGAGACTGAGTTCGAGGATCTTGCCGAGGTTGAGTACGAGGAGCCGTCTTACGATCCCTCTGAGGATTCAACAGGCAAGATGACCTTACCTAGATATCATTACTATCTTTGCCTATGCTAGATGTCTCGCTCTTTAGCTTATTGCCTCGATGCCTATGTCTGTTTTCCAGCCTCCTATTGTTTTCATGAACCTCTCTAACCACCCAACCTAGCAAACCTTTGATTGGCTACGTAAGCTTCGCTCAACCCCTCTTATAGCACTGTTAGTTGCAGGAGAAGATTTGAAGATTCTTGCTTCATGATGAAGTAATTCCTGGGATATCACAATATATAATCTGTGAAACCAAATCATCTATATATTGGTAATGGGTGGAAGGCTGAGCCTCTTGCTTGGTGTTTTGTTCCACTCATGCCACCCTAGGAACCGTTTAAACCGGTGTTATGTTCCTTGATTTTGCGTCCCTAACACGGTTGGGGTTTATGCGCCCCCTCGATAACCCGCTTAACGCTAAAGCTTTTCTAGCAAGGCCCAACCTTGTTTTTACATTTTCCTAATAAAAAAATTGCATAGGGAGTAATAAACCCTTTTCTTAATCAACAACCCGGGCCAGTGCTCCACATGAGTGTTGGTCCAAACTGGGGGTCTTGTAGGGCCACCTTGGGGGAACCCGAGGGCTGGTAAAAACATGTAGCATCACCCATCCGGTCGTGGCCTGAGACGATATACGCGCGGCTACTATCAGGGTGTCGGCACGCCGGGAGGTCTTGCTGGATTAGTTTTACCTTAGTCGGAATATCTTGAGCACGGGATTCCGAGAATACTCGGGTCTTCCCACCTTGGAGTTGCGACTCCGCAGATCATGAGCTTGTGATGGGCTAAGTTGGGACTCCCATGCAGGGTTTGATCTTTTGAAAGCCGTGCCCGCGGTTATGTGGCAGACGGGAATTTGTTAATATCCGGTTGTAGATAACTTGACACCATGTTTAGAATACACTACCAGCGTGAGTAACCGTGACAGTCATTTTCCGAAGGGGTTCGGGAAGTGAACACGGTGGGGTTATGTTTGGCCGTGAGTAGATATGATCACTTCGTGATCACTTTGTCGATCGTTGGCACTTTCTCTTCTCGCTCTAAACACGTAAGCTAGTGCTAGTGCTGCTGCAACCTTCTTTTAAGCCTTTTCCACACCTAAGGCTTTGATAGTATTGCTACCCGGGAACGGGATTGCTGAGTCCTCCGTGGCTCACAGATTCTACACAACACCAGATGCAGGTACCGATGAGAACTACATAGGAGATGGTACAGAGCTGTACTAGGAGTTCAACGAAGAACGTGGGCGATACTACGTGTCTTATCCCGATGATCAGTAGTGGCTTCTACTAGGGGCGATTCGGACCTTGTGTGGCTTTATTTATGGTATCTTTCATTTGGATCTTCGTCCGTAGTCGGACTGTGATGTTATTTGGATGATGAATGCTTATGTAATACATTGTGTGACGTGGCGAGTGTAAGCCAACTACTCTTTTGCAATTTCATCCCTGTTTTACATGAGTCGTGCAAAGATACCATACTTGAGATCATTCTAGTATGATACTATACCTTTAAGTCATGCCTCGACACGTGGGAGGTATAATCTCATACTGGGCATTACAAGTTGGCATTCAGAGCCTTCTCCGACCTAGGAGCCCCCACTGATTGATCGAATCGTTGACGGTTGAGTCTAGACAATTGTTTGGATTGTTCCGATGTCTTTGTGACGAGAACATTGTTCTCGATGCCTCCTGTCATTTAGGGGTTGTGGCAGTGCCCCGAGGAGTTGAGCTCCTATGTGTTGTCGTCACAAATCTATCGTAGCAGTTCTGGAATACTTAAGACGGCCGACATCGAAAACTCTTCTATGCGGTTAGTGGCAAGATAACCCCGACATCACCCAGTACTTGGGAGGTAGTTCGGCAGTATTGCCATAGCTTGTATAGAAGATGCGTTTCGAAGGTCCGAGGTAAGCTGTTTCCAGAAATAACTGGTTATGTGTTGAAGGATGGATAGAGCTGGATGTAGGATTAGAGTTGAGTGCGCAGTGCTTCCCCTGTATCCCCAACACCTGATTGCATAACTGGAAACTTTCGGAAATTAATAGGTGGGTTCATCTAGTAGCTCGTAGGCATTCTTCCAAAAAATGCATGAGATGGAGTTCGGGGTTCTACATTGAGTGAAGTGATTTTATGGGCATTTGTTCCGATCGGGAGTTGCATCTTAAAGGGTCCTTGGCTATGCTGATCCGGGGATTGCAAAACCATTTTGTAACACGTTCCATAAGCTTTCTGCACGAACATGTGGGACGAAGCTTCTATCTTGTATTTGTTCTATCTGCACCTTGTTCTTTTTATTTACCTTTTGTTCTCCCAAGTGGCTTCTCGAGAATATTGTTGTACCATTAAACTGTGGATTACATTCGTTCATTTTGTTCGAATGTTCTTGTGAAGACTTATGTTGCAAGTTCTAGCCGTTGATTCATCTTATATATTTTGAATCAATGGCTAATAGTTGTCATCTCATTCAGGATGGCTCCTAAGAAGGTTCCCAATGCTAACCCAGAGGGTGAAGAAGTTCCTGATCGTCCTGCTTCCCCTCCTCCTCCATCTGAGGCCTGGAGAGCAATTATGCAAGCGACAAACTAGAGCACCCAGATGCTTATGCAAATGACGCAGAACTTTCAAGCCAATCAAGCAAATCAAGGTGGTCATGGAGGCCAAGGCAATCTGTTCAATCAACCTCACTTTGCAACTCTCAACCAATTCCTGGCAAACCAACGGAAGGCGTTCAATTACTGTGTGGATCCGCTAGATGCTGAACACTGGATAACAGACTTCAAAAAGCATTTCGAGTGCAGTAACATGAGACCTGAGGATTATGTCAAGTTTTCTGCCTTCCAACTCAAGGATCAAGCTGCTGATTGGTGGTAACAGTACAAAGATTCCAGAGAGGGACGTGAAATCTCGTGGACTCACTTCTACAAGGATTTCCGCTCTCACCACATTCCAACTAGTGTCATCGAAGGCATGCGTTAGCAATTCCGCAACCTGAAGCAAGGCACCATGTCTGTTTATCAATACAATGTCAAGTTCCAGAACCTCGCTCGCTATGCCAAGCAAGACATCCCAGATTCAAAGAGCAAGATTTATCAGTCCCGTGGTGGTCTGAAGGATGAACTCCAACTAGCTCTCACCTTGTTCGAGCCGGATGAATTTGATCAATTATATAACATGGCCCTTAAGCAAAAGGCTGCCCGGCTCAAGGTTGAAGCTTCCAAAAAGAGAATCAGAGATGTTGTTAACTCCTCCTCTTCTTCCCAAGTGGTCACAAAGCAGCAGAAGTTTTGGCTTCCACCTCCTCCAGTGCTCTGTCCTCCCAACAACAACAACAACAAGCACTCAGGTGGCCGTGGTTTCTCCCACCCACCCAACCCAAGCAATCAGTCCAAGAATCACTTTCAAGCTTCGAAGCCAAGTGCTCCTTATCACAGTCCTCTCTCAGAAGTGGTTTGCAACAAGTGCACTCAAAAGGGTCATTATGCTAACAAGTGTCCCAACCCAAGGTGCCTTCCGCCTCCTCCACCTGTTAGCACTGCTATTGTCAAGCACAATCCCAAGCAAGCAAGAGTGAATCTGATGAATGCAGCTCAAGCAGAGAATTCTTCAGATGTGATACTTGGTAACATTCCAGTTAACTCTTTTCCCGCAAAAGTGTTGTTTGATTCGGGTGCATCACGTTCTTTCATGTCTGAACCTTTTGCATCCAAGCACAATGTTGACATCAAAAGTTTGCCAAGGGAGATATCAGTTATTTCTCCGGGGAGACGATTGCATTCTAATATATTTGCTCCGGCTATACCTATTTATATGTGTGATTACCGCTTTCTGGTTTCTCCGGTTATTCTCGGCAACTCCGACATTGATCTTATTCTTGGGATGGATTGGCTCTCCAAGCATGATGCAAACATTGATTGTGCAAATAAGGAAGTCAAGCTTAATCATCCTGATGAAGACGTGATTGTCTTCGCCTCTCGAGATAACACAATTAGGCTATTCTCTCTCAATGGCAAGGGCGAGATTAATGCCATTTCTCATATTCCGGTGGTCAATGAGTATGAAGATGTTTTCCCTGAAGAGCTTCCAGACATGCCTCCGCATCATCAAGTTGAATTTGTCATTGAACTCGACCCCGGTACCGAACCAGCATGTCGGCGTCCGTACAAGCTTTCTCCTGAAGAGTTGAAGGACCTGAAGAAACAACTCGGTGAGCAAGAAAGTATGGGTCTAATTAGGCCTAGTACTTCTCCTTGGGGTTGTGGTGTTCTATTTGTCAAGAAGAAGGATGGCACGGAATGTCTTTGTGTTGATTACCGGCCATTGAACAAGAAGACAATAAAGAACAAGTATCCGCTCCCCAATATCAATGAATTGTTCGAGCAGCTCAAAGGAGCAAAGTGTTCTCAAAGCTCGATCTCCGGATGGGTTACCATCAGCTTAGTATTCGTGAAGAGGATATTCTCAAGACCGCATTTAGAACAAGCTATGGCTCCTATGAATACACGGTCATGTCTTTTGGCCTCGCAAATGCTCCACCTACCTTCTCGAGGATGATGCACTTCATATTCAACCCCTACACCAATGAATTTGTTCTCGTCTATCTGGATGATATCTTGGTATTCTCCATGAATGAAGAAGACCATGCCAAGCACTTCCGTTTGGTCCTGGACAGGCTCCGTGAACACAAGTTCTATGCGAAGTTCTCCAAGTGTGAATTCTGGCTGTATAAAGTCTTATATCTTGGCCATATCATCTCTGCTGAGGGTATTTCTATCAACCCCGAGAAAGTTGAAGCTATTGACAACTGGGAACCCCCGCAGAACGTCAAGCAACTCCGAAGCTTCCTTGGTCTTGCTAGCTATTGCAGAAGGTTCGTTGAGAGCTTCTCCAAGATTGCCAAGCCTCTTTCCAACCTGTTGCAGTAGAATGTCAAGTACAACTAGACTCCTGATTGTGATGTGGCATTCAAAACACTCAAAGAGAAGCTCATTTATGGTCCGGTTCTTACTCCTCCGGATGAGTCCAAGCCCTATGAAGTCTTTTGTGATGCTTCTTTACAAGGACTTGGTGGTGTTCTCATGCAAGAAAAGAAGATTGTGGCATACATGATCTCGAGCTAGCAGCAGTGGTACATGCCTTGATCACGTGGAGACACCTTCTGTTGGGCAGAAAAGTGGACATCTTCACCGATCACAAGAGCTTGAAGTACATCTTCACACAGCTGAACCTGAACCTTCGCCAGACTCGTTGGGTTGAGATGATCCGAGAGTATGATCCAAGCATTGAGTACACACCTGGCAAGGCCAATGTCATTGCAGATGCCTTGAGCAGAAAGGCATATTGCAACAGTCTCCTTCTCAAGCCATTTCAGCCTGAACTTTGTGAGTCATTCAGGAAGCTTAACCTCCAAGTTGTTCCGCAAGGCTTTCTTGCAAATCTTCAAGTTGCTCCTACCTTGGAAGATCAGATCCGTGAGGACCAACTCAGTGATGCTATGGTGCAAAAATTGAAACATGGTATTGCTAAGGGTACTCCCAAATACAAGTGCTATCGCGTTGATGAGAAAGACACCTTGTTCTTTGAGGACAGAATTGTGGTTCCCAACGGTGATCTCAGGAAGCTCATAATGAACGAAGCACATGACTCCCTCCTCTCGATTCATCCTAGAAGTTCCAAGATGTACCAAGACCTCAAGCAATCATACTGGTGGACTCGCATGAAAAGGGAGATTTCCCAATTCGTGAATGAATGTGATG
This sequence comes from Secale cereale, assembly GCA_902687465.1. Classification (NCBI taxonomy): domain Eukaryota; kingdom Viridiplantae; phylum Streptophyta; class Magnoliopsida; order Poales; family Poaceae; genus Secale; species Secale cereale. The sequence goes on along the minus strand of LR738712.1, from coordinate 819,936,712 downwards.
TCTGCAGAAGAGTGAAGGCACAACATCAACATCCAACCAGTCTCCTCCAACCTCTACCTATTCCCGAGTGGAAATTCGACCACATTGAAATGGATTTCGTCACTGGGTTTCCTAAGTCCAAGAAGGGGAATGATGCTATCTTTGTAGTGATTGACAAGCTAACTAAAGTAGCTCACTTCCTTCCCGTCAAAGAATCCATCAATGCAGCTCAGCTGGTAGAGCTGTACACCTCCAGAATTATTTCTTTGCATGGCATTCCTCAAGTCATCTCCTCAGACCGTGGAAGTTTGTTCACATCCAAGTTATGGGACTCATTTCAGTCAGCCATGGGCACTAAGATTCGTTTCAGCACCGTGTTTCACCCTCAGACTAGTGATCAAGTCGAAAGAGTGAACCAGATCCTCGAAGACATGCTGAGAGCTTGTGTCATCTCTTTTGGCATGAAGTGGGAAGATTGTCTCCCGTTTGCCGAGTTCTCTTACAACAACAGTTTTCAAGCAAGTGCCGACAAAGCTCCTTTTGAAATCCACTATGGCAGAAAGTGTCGTACCCCTCTCAACTGGTCCGAGATTGGTGAACGTTAACTTCTTGGCATTGAATTGATCTCAGAAGCCGAAGAAATGTGCAAAGTCATACGTGAGAATCTCAAATCCGCTCAATCACGTCAAAAGAGCTACTATGGCGACAAGCATCATGATTTGGCTTTCGACATTGGAGATCATGTCTATCTCCGTGTTTCTCCTATGAAAGGAACCCAAAGATTTGGTATGAAAGGAAAGCTTGCTCCTAGATATGTGGGCCCTTTCAAGATTCTTGGATAAAGAGGCGATCTAGCCTACCAACTCGAGCTTCCATCCAACTTTGCAAATGTTCATGATGTGTTGCACGTGTCTCAACTCCACAAGTGCTTCAAGACACCTGAACGCACCATTCCGTTCGAGGAGATTGACCTTCAACAAGACTTGTATTATCATGAGCACCCTGTTGCTATTCTTGAAGAAACTGAGCGCAAAACCCGCAACAAGTCCATCAAGTTCTTGAAAGTAAAGTGGTCACACCATACCGACCGATAAGCTACGTGGGAACGAGAAGATCACCTTCGTTCCGAGTATCCTTCCTTCTTCCAGTCCTAGATCTCGAGACGAGATCTTCTTGTAGTGGAGGAGAGTTTGTAACGCCCCATATGTAACACCTTCCATTAATGGCAATATATGAAACGTTGACTTCAACAATTCCATTCTGGGCTCTTCTTTCATTTCGGTTTTTTTTTGTTTTGTCGTGTGTGTGTGTGTGCATTTCATCCATGTCATGTTATCATGTGCATTGCATTGCATTCGTGTTGTCAGTTGCACCTGGTCCCACTCGCCTCTTCCCGTTGCCCGTTTCGAGTTCCGACACTCACACACCTGCCCGTGGCACCCCCGAGTCCTTCTTACGTGTGTGGGCATGTAACGTTCCCGGAATGAGGTGAGACTTGTCGTGTGTTGTTTTTTTGGCACGTGTAGGCCGCCTGTCAAGTTTCATCGCGTTTGGAATTCGTTTGGTACTCCAACGGTAAACCTAGTGGGCTAAAAGCCCCTCTTCCTTTTGGCCCAAGACCCCCTCCACAACAGCCCACTAACCCAGCACAACCACTCCCGTCATCTCGGTCGTCGGATCACGAACGTGTGGGCGAAAACCGCTCCTCATTTGGAGTCTCCTAGTTCCCTATGCCTATAAAAAAGCCCCCCACGTCCATTTTTGCGGACGAAACCCTAATCCCGAGCTCCTCCGCGCCGCCGGACACGTCCGCCGATGGCCGGACACGTCCAAACCCCCCTGCCACGTCGCTCAGCCTATCCCGCGCCGCCACCTCAGCGGGGCCGCCACGTGGCACCCCTTGATTCGCCTCCGCCGCCTCCCTCTCTCTCCCCGCGCCGCCGGCCCGCTGGGCTCAGGCGGGGCCCGCCCGGCCCGCGCGCCGCCGCCCGCCGCCGCTGCGGTTCGCCGCCTCCGCCCGACCCCGCGTCCGCCGGTCCGCCGCCGCCGTCAGTAGCCCCGGCACCGGTTCGCCGCGCCCCGCCACCGGACTCCCCCGCCGCGTTAGCCGCCCCGGCGCCGGACTCCGACCGCCGCTCCTTCGGCCTTCTCCCACCGACGCCGCCCCGCGCGCTTCCCCGCCGGAGCCGCCGCTCCCTCGCCAGTCCGCCGCCTCCGGCACCGCCTCCGGTGACCGCGCCGTCATCCTCGTTCGGATCCGGTGGATCGGGACGAGATCCACCGGCATCCGAACCAAACGCCTCCGTCGATCCACACCGCTCTGTCCCGGGATCCCTCCGTCCCGTTGACTTTCGGGAGGTATAAAATTCCACTAAGTCCCAGTTTTCCGTTAATTTATTGCCCTCTTTGACTTGCAATAACTTTGCGCTCGTATATCCGTTTAGGGCGTGTAATATATCAAAATGCTCGCTGAGATGTGCTCTTCATTTTGTTCCACTGTGGCATGCTTGTTTGAGTTCATCTTGATGCCCTAATCATCATTGCAAGAGTGCTATATGTTTAAAACTGCTGTTATTTGTAATTTTGTTGCCATGTTTGAGATGTGACAACTTTGTGCATGTTGGCCCAAATGGAGCATATGATATGTCAAAATGTTCATTGTGAAGTGCTCTACATGATGGTTGCTGTAGCATTCATGTTAGGTCTCATATTGCCATGTTAGGTCTCATATTGCCATGTTAGGTCTCATATTGCCATATCATATGCTGTTTTGACTTGCTCATTGCTATTGATGTGTTTGTGCTCATGTCACTTGTCAATAAGTTTTAGAAGCACCATCACATGGTCTTTGCTGTGGTGCAAACCACTTTCAATGATATGCCTTGAGATGACTTAAACAAACTTGTAAACATGCCATGCCAATGTTGTTGTTTTATACTTAGTGAAAAAACTGCTAATTCTGAAATCTGTTTAACCTGATGCTATGTTTTCTTGATGCCCCACTCAAATCGATGCATGTTTTGGTATGTCAAATGATCATTCCTTGTTGTCCATGTTATGCTCTATCCATCCATGCCCTTACTTGCACATATGGCCTGCTGTAGCTTATTTATTTCTTGCTCTCAAGTTTCTATAAATTTTACCTGTCAGGTTTTTATCAGCATGATCAATTTGGTGAAGCTTGTTGATATTGATCCATGCCTCCTATGGAGTTGCTGCAATGGAGTTGTTTGATGTATGCTATATCTATTACATGTCCATGATCTTTATATACTTATTGGAGTTGATATGCATGTTGTTTTGTGCCTCCGAAGGCAGCATCGTGATGATGTTTTTGCCTTCCCAGATTTTGATTGGATATCTATTACAAGTCTGGATAAATTTATTGCAACTTGCCATGCTTGGTTAATTGTGTTCCAATAGGTTTTTGGGTGTTTTATAAGTTCATGATTGTTAAGTATCATGTCTACTTCACATCCATGCCCTTTGTCTCCATGTTTGAGTGCTATAGCATAATTATTTCTTCCTCCAAAGATGCCATGTGGCTGTAAACTGCAGTTTTGTGTGAATATTGCCTTGCTTGCCATTTGCAAACTGTGTGTCCGTTTCCGGCCATCTTTATATCGATTTCAACCGAAATCCTCCCCTCTATCCAGTGGCATGCTTGGTTTTCCAAGATGAGGCCTTCTCCATCATCTTCTCCTTAGGCTCAAGTGCTTCCACATGCATACGCACATAATACTTGCATCATGTTATTTGTGCATTGCACCGTGTTTGATGTTGTGCCATGTTGTGTTCTTGTGTTGATTACAGCCAGGAGCCGAGACCAAGTTCGAGGATTTTGCCGAGGTTGAGTACGAGGAGCCGTCTTACGATCCCTCCGAGGATTCAACAGGCAAGATGACCTTACCCAGATATCATTACTATCTTTGCCTATGCTAGATGTCTCGCTCTTTAGCTTATTGCCTCGATGCCTATTTCTGTTTGTCAGCCTCCTATTGTGGCCATGAACCTCTCTAACCACCCAACCTAGCAAACATTTGATTGTCTACGTAAGCTTCGCTCAGCACCTCTTATAGCACTGTTAGTTGCAGGAGAAGATTTGAATAATCTTGCTTCATGATGAAGTTATTGTTGGGATATCATAATATATAATCTGTTAAACCAAATCATCTATATATTGGTAATGGGTGGAAGGCTAAGCCTCTTGCTTGGTGTTTTGTTCCACTCATGCCACCTTAGGAACCGTTTAAACCGGTGTTATGTTCCTTGATTTTGCGTCCCTAACACGGTTGGGGTTTATGGGCCCCCCTCGATAATCCGCTTAGCGCTAAAGCTTTTCCAGCGAGGCCCAACCTTGGTTTTACATTTGCCTAATAACAAAAACTTGCATAGGGAGTTATAAACCCTTTTCTTAATCAACAACCCGGGCCAGTGCTCCACATGAGTGTCTGTCCAAACTAGGGGTCCTGCAGGGCCACCTTGGGGGAACCCGAGGGCTGGTAAAAACCTGTCGCATCAGCCATCCGGTCGTGGCCTTAGACGAGATACGCGTGGCTACTATCAGGGTCTCGGCACGCCGGGAGGTCTTGCTGGATTAGTTTTACCTTAGTCGGAATATCTTGAGCACGGCATTCCGAGAATACTCAGGTCTTCCCGCCTTGGAGTTGCGACTCCGCAGATCGTGAGCTTGTGATGGGCTAAGTTGGGACACCCCTGCAGGGTTTGATCTTTCGAAAGCTATGCCCGCGGTTATGTGGCAGATGGGAATTTGTTAATATCCGGTTGTAGATAACTTGACACGATGTTCAGAATACACTACCAGCGTGAGTAACCGTGACGGTCATTTTCCGAAGGGGTTCGGGAAGTGAACACGGTGGGGTTATGTTTGGCCGTGAGTAGATAGGATCACTTCGTGATCACTTTGTCGATCGTTGGCACTTTCTCTTCTCGCTCTAAACACGTAAGCTAGTGCAAGTGCTGCTGCAACCTTCTTTTAAGCCTTTTCCACACCTAAGGCTTTGATAGTATTGCTACCCGGGAACGTTGTCGCGACCGGTCCTTCAGTAAAATAATTACCGGAAGACCGATCTCTTTAATAGCCAGCGAGGAATAACATTCCTACTGGCAGACAATTCCTTGATACAGAATTTCCAGTACACTGAATATTATACAAGGTTGAGCTAGGGGTGGCTCAACAAATTTTTATTACATGAGCGCCAATATAATACAAAGAGGCGGATATGGCACAAGGCAGGGTGGCATACTACTGACTCGTAATAAAAGGCGGTGGAATATGTCATAGTGAAATGGGTGGTGTGACTCCAATATTTTTCAGTTCATCGAGTGTCGGAGTGAGACCCGATGAATTTATTAGGTGGTGGGCGGAAGCGGTTATAAAATAGTGATCAACTCCAGGATCGCAAGGGACTGACTGGGACTCCTCTAAGCGTCCGACTCGCTATCGAACTCTTCATCCATGACATCGCCTTCGTCCACATCTGGCCAAATCAATAAGCCAGGTGAGTACTTTGAATGTACTCGCAAGACAGTTCGGACTTAAGATATAACAAATGCCAACACGAATGCATATGAGTATTCCAGCAAAAATGCAACCGGAACAAAACATGAATGCATTGAAAGTAAAGGCTGGAAGTCGGGCGGTAATCCTCCCGAAATCCAAAAGATAAAAATGACGAGACCGAACGAGGGTCTGGGTGACGCCTCATAGTAAAATGATAAATGATAACAGGCCACAGTCGGGCGTCTGAGCGACACCACATAAAGGGCTTATAACAAAAATAAATAACAAGAATGCTACAGTCGGACGTCTAAGCGACATCACATAAAGGGCTTATAAATAAAAAGAATGCCACAGTCGGACGTCTGAGCGACATCACATAAAGGGCTTATAAATAAAAGAATGCCACAGTCCGACGTCTAAGCGACATCACATAAAGGGCTTATAACTAAAGTAAATAACAAGAATGCCGCAGTCGGACGTCTGAGCGACATCACATAAAGGGCTTATAACTAAAGTAAGTAACAAGAATGCCACAGTCGGACGTCTGAGCGACATCACATAAAGGGCTTATAACTAAAGTAAATAACAAGAATGCCACAGTCGGACGTCTGAGCGACATCACATAAAGGGCTTATAAATAGCATTAGTATAATGATGAAATACTTCTGGAAATAATTAAATACAGAGATAGTAGGGGAGTTCATCTACCAAATGAACTCGACGAAATTGCTACTCTAGTTACCAACGAGAATATACTCGAGAGCGGTCACCGGGTTGACTTGAAGACTGACCCTAGGCCATAAACATGGCTACTGAAGGAATTTAACTCTGCAGAGCTTGTACCATTAACTCATAGCCAACGGGTTCTACTAGCCACGTGGGCTAGTCTCGTCTACGGTGTTTTAGCAGAAACTCAACCAACCAGTACACACCCATTTAACATCCTGTCTTCCGGAATCACCCGCGACGACATTCACGGAAAACTTTAAGACGGGGAGGCTACAACCTTGAATAGCATGGGATCAAATTTATATATGCGCGCTCTAAGGGGTGCCCCCCTCTCGGTCCCAACCGGAAAAACCCATGCCCCCTGACCGGATGACGGGCTTTAATCCAGGGCCATGGAACCCTCATCCCGGCCCCTCTACTTGGTGTGTACTCGGAAAGTGGTTTACAACCGACTAGACCGTAATCCCAACGGACGGCCTATGATAGTACCAAAAAGGAGACGAACGGAACCATGACATGATCTCCGTTGATACTGAGTTGACCAACTACTGGCATGCTCCAACAATACCAGCATTCCACCCCATCATATCACCATATGATCGAGGTGGTTCAACATTCTCCTTCGGGACTCACCCGAAGCTAACTTGCATGAAATATGCCATACACATATGCCCATATGATCATGCTTATGAAACGAGCTACTCGAGCAAACATGCAACACACTCATCATATCACGAGTTCAAACATGCTTGCCTGGTTCTGAAAAGTCGGAGCCTAACTCGGTGTGGTTCGCGTCTCCGTCACGGCCTCCTATATCTATGTATTCAAACATATACATACTAACATAAATACCGCGCGTGCAAATAAAGTTGCTCAAAATATTTCCACATAAATATGACAAAAAGTTAGACAGAAAACCAAGGTGGACAGAAAAAGAATCAACTCAAAATCACTTTTAGTTTAAAAGATATTAAGGTTTCTGTCTAGGGACCCATCTTTAATGAAACAGAAAAGATCCAGGGGCTAGGATAGAAAAGGACAAAGCGAACCGGTACGCAGTACATCACCCGCAGAGGGAAAACACGCTTTGCTAAAATACGCCAACAGAAAACGGTTCGAGGGGGAGATGTGAGAGGTTGACAGAGGGACCCCACCTGTCAGGTTTGAAAAAAGAAATAGAGCCGCGCCGGCGCCGGTGCTGCGGTGATCGCCAGCGTCGTTCCACGGCGAGATAGGGGAGGGGAGTGGTACCTATGGCTCCACGGTGGTCTTCCGCGCCAAACGGTGGTGGAGTTGGGTGCCAGCGAGTCCCACGTCGACGGCGAGCTTATCTCCGGCGGACGGCGGCTCGGGTGTTCGTGGATCTCGTCGGAGAAGGTTTCTGGAGTGAAATTGAGTTGGGGGTTAGGACTAGGTGAATGCCAGGGTGCTACGTTCAAGTTCACGATGGCGGAGAAGCCCTCACCGGAGTGAACGGAGCTGGAGCCCGAGGAGGAGGCAGCTGGCCGGAGCCGGGGAAGAAAAGCCTCTCGGGGCTCTTCCAGAGGTTGGGCGCAATCTAGGGACGTAGTGGAGGCGTGTGTGCTCGAGCACGAGCTCAGGGGTTAATACGTCCAAAACGTATCTATAATTTCTGCTTGCTCCATGCCTCTTTTGGGTGATATTGCTATGATAATTATACACTTCCATACACTTTTGATCATATTTGGACTAACCTATTAACTCAGTGCACCCTAGTGCCAGTTTTTGTTTTCGGCTATTTTTGTATTTCAGGTTTTCACATTACGAGAACTGCCAGGAAAAATCCATAAAAATTATGTAAAAAATCAGCGTTCCAGAAGCTACCTTGCGCCCGAAATACAGCCGGGGGGGGGGGGGG
>LR738712.1:819910467-819923131 GCA_902687465.1 Secale cereale | reverse complement strand
CCGGGGGGGGGGGGGCGCCTGGGCCCCCCGAGGCTCCGCTGATGCCCCCCTTTGGCATATATTTAAAGCGTCTCCCGAAACCCTCGAGACGAGAACTCTTTTTCGCGATCTCATCTCTATTCCGCCGCCGACGCCGCTTCCAAGATCGGGAGCACCAGGAGAACTCTTCCCGGCACCCTGCCGGAGGGGAGGATCACCACCGGGAGCTTCTCCACCACCATGGACGCCTCCCGGATGAGTTGTGAGTAGTCTCCCTTGGACCATGGGTCCATGACCAGTAGCTATGTGATGTTCTCCTCCCGTTCTTGGGCTTCACTAATTAGTCCTCGTGAGCTGCCCTACATGATCGAGGCACATATGTAATCCTTATGCTGTTGCTATGATGAGTTTGCTGGGATCCGATGGATTATGAGATTATGTTCAGATTGTGTTTGAGTAATATATTTGATCTACCTCTTTTATATTTATGTTCGTAAGTAATTCTTGCATGTTCTCCGTTGTTATTTATTGCTTTGGCCAAGTAGTAGGTAGTGACTCCAAGAGGGAACGTTATGCTCAATTGTGGGTTCATGCCCCTCGATGACTAGTTTGAGTGACAGAAACATGAGTCTAGGGGGTGTGCTGTTGCCACAAGGGGGAAAACAACGGTGCTTGTGCCCGCGGGTGCAAGGACTGTTTACTTTACACAAAGTTCTTTTAATGCAGTTGTCTGTTGCTTTGAGTTTACACTATGGGTGGGACTCGCAACTTAATACCAGCGAGATGTTCTGGATAGATATCTCAAGGTGGATGATTAGTAGTAGATGCAGATGGATTTCGGTCTACTTACCTCGGCGTACCGCCCATGCTTTGAACCTCAATCTTTCTTGCAATGTAGTCAGCATTGGTTTGCGCACATGGTCCTGTCAATTGCCCAGCTGTAATTCGTTTACCTCACATAGCAGTTTTATCGTCTTTTGGGAGAGAGACATCACTAGTGAACATCATGAGACTCCGGTCCATATTACCATCATTGATCACACACTACTAGGAAAAGGCCTATTAATGGCGCACCTAATTTCGCCATTAATGGCGCATTAGGGGTGCGCCATTACTAGCACGCCATTAGTATATTTTACTAATGGCGCACCTCTGGTGCGCCATTAGTATCTGGTATACTAATGGCGCACCGCAGATGCGCCATTAGTATGCACTGTAGTGCGCCATTAGTATGCCTCCCAGGGGCCATGTGTAGCCAGGTGCTTTGGCATACTAATGGCGCACTCTGCTGTGATGCGCCATTAGTATGAATATTAGGTTTTTTTATTTTTTAATTTGCTGTTTTTTGCACAGGTTATGCATATATATAAATATAATTTCTCGTGGAGCCAACATATATGGTATGCACATCGAAACTATTAGAATCTACTCCCTCCGTTCCGATTTACTCGTCGTGGTTTTAGTTCAAATTTGAACTAAAACCACGACGAGTAAATCGGAACGGAGGGAGTATATAATAGCTCATAGAACAACTTAGCATCATGCATCATCGATCATAATAATAATAAAAACTCAACATTGGTATTAAATAATAAATCTTACACATCATTATCGACCATACAACTTCTACTAAGTAGCAATTTTCTAAGATAAAATGGCATAAAACAAGATGGCGTTTGTCTCTAAATCAATTAGATTTAAAGGGCCATTATGGAGAACGCAGATTATCTTGTCTCCATTTCTTGCCCTTCTCACTCTATTGCTTCCAAGTACCTCCTTACGAGTTTTCGTTATTTTTCGCCATTCTTTGATTCTCATTCCTTCATTTTTAGAAGAAATCTGATATGGACACGTGTGATTTGTAGGTTCACCTGGCAGAATGTTTAAAACTTGTAGTTCACCAGATTGAAACATGACAGGAGGCACACAGTCACTAGGGAGAATCTGTTGCAAAACATAGTAAGACTTCGTAGTTAGCATTGTAGTTCAGTTCGAGAAGAACTAATGCAAAACATGCACGAATGTCGTAATAGTAAAAAAATCTTACCATGGTATCTCCATTGATATTAACGTAGTTCAAGACGTGCACTAGTGGGACGTATTGACTATATTGTGGATCAATATTACGATATTGAATGTAATCCACAAGAAAGGAATAAAAGAAGATGATCTGCTCTTTGTCCTTATAAGTACATTCTGAGCCAGGGGTGTACTAGGTTCTGTCTAGCATCATCCTCACATTATTTGAATAATCAAAATAACCTATGAATGGAAATAAGTTGTCAACTATTTTGAAATAAACATTATAAATTACTAAATAACTATGTTTGATAAACTCACTTCTCGGTAGAATTGGAATCATATCGTCAACAAGGACCCAAATGTCCAAATCGTCTTCGGCGATGGAATCTGGATTACCAAGATCCATGGTGAGAAGCATACCCTCATAAAAACCATATATCTTGCAAAATGATTCCCAATTCTTGCAACCAAAAGTGGTTACGTTATCTGAATTGTACAAATCCACTTCTAAATCAACATTATGCATGGTCCTTAGTTGAATTTGCTTTGTCTCCGTAGTTTCATGATCTTCAAATCCCATCCTCTCCAAGACATAGCGTCTTGCATGACACGGGATAAACTAGTTGCATGTAAAAGAAGAAAATTAATTACTTACACGTTGAAGTAGCTAGAAATCGTGCTTAATTAATTACGAAACAATACTTGTCGTTGCGTACCGTTTCGACATCGAAGGTCTCGTCGAGCTTAATACTGAAGTAACGACCATCTACCAGGTGAGGCCTGTCGCACAGACCCCGGTCGTCACCGCACCAAGAGCACTCCGGGATCCTATCGTCGTCGGAAGACGACATTTCCTATGTTTCAAAGAGATTAAACTTTATAAATTAAAAATATGTACCTAGACAAGCTAGCTGTGGCACCATCCTAGGCTCATTAGGACTAACATTGTCAACATTGCTACAGCATACAAACTTGAAGCGCTTGTGACTTTCAGCAGAACCTGACAATCTGATTACTATCCTCTCTATAAACTCATTTTAAATGAGTTCAAAAAGTGTAAGATCTTTATCGTAAAACACCACCAAAAAATTAGGGCATGGCATCTAATAAGCAATGTTTGGAAATACAGTAAGTTTAATCTATGCCTAGCCATCCCTTACAAGGATATGTGGACATATTCCAGTTGTTTCAAACTTGAAACAGTAACATGTGATGACCAACTTCTTAAAAGTGCAGAGAACTAGTAACCAGTTGCAATTTTGCCATCATATTGTAGCAGACAGTATTGTGCCTGGCAGTATTACCACTATGTTCATCAATACAAATTTACTGACATAGGACAATATTTTCTAGTACATCATGGACAGCATAACATGCTGGGGCAGGAGTTCGGGACAACAAAACACATAAAGAAGCCGCATTGTCAAAACAGCTCCGATACTTGGATCATACAGACATCGACACTTATTTTCGGACGGAGGGAGTATCCTGCAGGCAGAATGGTGAAACCCACCCAGGCATATTAACGGCAAGTCCGATCAGCTCTTAACAGTATATCATCAATTATATATCATCAAATGACCCATTAATCAAACAGGGACTACCATTGAAGAGCAAGCTCGAATCATAAAGGTATATCAGTATATCATCATCTTCATGAGAACAATAATCAGGAAACAGCAGATTTCCACTCTCACGTAGAATAGGTAGGGGGAAGAGCAGGAGCTAGTTTAAGCAACCGGGCTAATCAAATTTTGATCCAAGTGACCTAAATTTTGATCCAAGTGACCTAAATTTTGATCTCAACCGCGTACTTCAACGAAAATGGCAGAAATACAAAAAAATTACTTTGTGGTGGTGATTAGAGAGGAAGGAGGGAGGAGTGATGGCTACCTGCGTATGGAGTGGTCGCCAGCGTAGCTCCGGGTGGCGGCGTTGCTCCAGAGTCGGGGGAGGCCGGGGCGTCGGGGGCGCCGGCGGCGGCGGCGTAGCTCCGGGCGTCCGGGACGTCGGGGGCGCGGGCGTCGAGGGCGTCGGCGGCGCGGCGCTCGGCTCAGCGGGGGTGGCGGCGCGGCGCTGAAGGGAGAGAGAGGCGTCGGGGAGAGGGGGGAGATCTGGCGAGGGAGAGAGAGGAGGGTGCGGCCGGTGGGGGGGATATGGATGGGGGATTACTAATGGCGCACCGCACCTCTGTGCGCCAGTATGTAGATTCTAATGGCGCACGTTCCCCAGGTGCGCCATTAGTATGTTTGGACAGGCGCGCTAGTTCAAAAAAAAATTTCTTGATACTAATGGCGCACTCTGGACATCGTGCGCCATTAGTAGTTCGAGCTCTAATGGCGTATCTGTTGCTGGTGCGCCATTACTATATTCTAATGGCGCACTGCTTGTCCGGTGCGCCATTAGTATCAATTCCATCTATAGCCCTTTTCCTAGTAGTGACATCCGCTATTTACTTTTCTGCTTTTTACTTACTATTGCAATTATATCTATCACTACTATCACTTGCGTTTGATCCTTTGTAAACTACAAGGCCGGAGGGATTGACAACCTCTCTGTACTCGTTGGGAGCAAAGGTATTTGTATCTGTGTGCAGGTCCACGTTGATTGCTAATATCCGGTGCCGTTAGCAGTTAACACCTTCTTGTTGAAACTGGGAGTCTCAGGGAAAACGATCCTTGGTATTGCCAAGGGAAAACTTCTGCTACACTGCATCTCAAACCTTCCACTTGGGGTAACCAACGAGGGGCGAGAAGCCTAGCAGGGGTGCCTTTTATAGGCGGCTCGAGGTGGCTGCCGCGAATGGATAAGTCCGGCGAGCCAATTACGGCGCTGCAGTGGTCGGACGGCGGGGTTAGGAGCTTGACCATCTTCCAGGAGCTGTTGTGGTTCCATTCCCGCGCCTAACCTAGCAGGAGAGGTAGAGTTACGACCTGTCACCGACGGAACGGCCGTGCGGCACGTCGGCGGCAGAAACGGCGCTCTACGCGTGCCAGGCCACGACAACGGCGTGCCAGGCATGCGCTGGCTGTGGAGAAGGACACGCGGGGCACTGGGGTGGTTTGGGCGGTGCAAAACGGCGTGGAGCTGCGGCGTTGCTTCTGTCAGCCGCCACGGGCGGTGCTGTGGCCGTGGCAGCCGCCGGCGCGATCGGGCCAGGGCGCCACCGACGCCCAGAAACGGCCAAGCGACCGTGCGGCGCGTGGATAAGGAGAAGTTGCAGTGCAACGTCGAGCCAAGGAAGCACAGACGAGGTTTTGTCGCCGCGCCCGACGACTGTCGAAACTGACGAAGTGTTAAACTGTCGACCGTTTCAGTTAACATCTAACAGTTCAGGGTAGGCTAGGTGTTTGATGAAATGATTCTGGTATTTGTGCAATGTCTCTGGAGCTGATTTTTGGTGGAGTGGCCTCTTGATGTATCTAGAGGCTGCATGATTTTTCACAGAATTTTTGGATGAAGATAAATATGAATTTCACCAAATTTTGCAAATCTGGTCCAAATTTGCAATAGGTGAAATTTGAAAATTTTGAACTATGGACCAGTGAAACAAGATGGATCTAGGTTGTGGGTACTAAGGACTATCTAGGAGAGTTGGTTTGGAGCCAAATAGGTAGATGAAAATTGTGGTTCCTTTGTAAATCACCTAGGTCCACTATAAAAGACAGAATTGTTTTTGGAATGAAATAAATAGGAGAAAAATCCCAATAAGCTCACAACTTGCTGGAATTGATGAAATGCTTGTCCCATGGTGTGAAGAGAGTCTTTGAGGGGATTGTTCCTGTTGGAATCATGGCAAGATGAAGGTTGGAGGGGAGATAAGTCAAGGTGAAAACTTGGGAAATTTACAACAAGAAGTGGTGAACTCAAACAACTCCTTTTTGAATCTCAACTTGTGCTTGAGCCAAACACAAGAGGAGAACTTCAAGGCCAAAAACCAAGCTTGATAAGACACACAAACTTTGGCAAAAAAGGGATTTTAGAAGGGCAAAAAGAAAGGATCAAACAATTCCCTTTTCAAAAGGCCAAAAGTTTTCAAGAAAACCAAACTCAAAAATTTGGGGTGTTGCAACACCTACCCCCTTAGGAAAAATCTCTTCCCCGAGATTTCAGCTGATCCTCAAATAGGTGAGGATGTTCCGTCCGAAGGAAATCTTCCCTTTCCCATGTTCCCTCATCCTGTGTGTGATTACTCCACTGAACTTTGAGAAATTTAATAGTTTTCTGACGGGTCCTCCTTTCAGACTCCTCCAAAATCTTCACTGGGTGTTCTCGGTATGTAAGATCTGGTTGCACATCAAGATTTTCATGTGACACATGTTTCTCTGGATTGCTTACACACTTCCGTAGTTGCGAGACGTGGAACACGTCGTGGACGTCGGACAGTTCCTTGGGAAGGTCCAGTTGGTAAGCTACTGTGCCTCTTCGTGCAACTATACAGAAGGGTCCGATGAATCGTGGTGCTAGTTTCCCTTTGACTTTGAATCGTCGTAGTCCTCTCCTTGGTGACACACGCAGGTATACGTCGTCACCGGGCTCAAAACTTATTTCCCGATGCTTTTGGTCGTAATAGCTCTTTTGTCAGCTCTGGGCGGTCTTGAGTCGATCCCGTATCATTTTTACTTTCTCCTCGGCTTCCTTCAACATATCCGGGCCAAATATGCGACTGTCCCCTGTTTCCGACCAATTAAATGGAGTACGGCATCTTCGTCCGTACATGGCTTCGAAAGGTGCCATCTGTAAGCTAGCTTGGTAACTATTGTTATATGCGAACTCGGCATATGGTAAGCTTTCCTCCCAACTGGCCCCATAGGTGAGGACACATGCCCTTAGCATGTCTTCGAGTATTTGATTTACTCGTTCCGTTTGTCCTCCAGTCTGGGGGTGGTAAGCCGTGCTGAACGTTAGTTGTGTCCCGAGGGCTTGCTGCAACTGGTCCCAAAATTTTGAGACGAACTGAGTGCCCCTGTCGGATATTATAGTCTTGGGAGCACCATGTAGGCATACTATCCGTGTGAGGTAAAGCTTGGCGAGCTTCTGAGTGGTGTGTGTTGTCTTGACGGGTATGAAATGTGCCACCTTGGTCAGTCTATCTGTGATGACCCATATGGCATCGTTACCGTGTTTTGATCGTGGTAGTCCAACAATAAAATCCATTCCGATATCATCCCATTTCCATTCCGGTATCTTATTTGGCTGTAATAGCCCTGCGGGTTTTTGGTGCTCGGCTTTAATGCGTTGACATGAATCGCAGCATGCAATAAATGTGTCTATATCCCTCTTCATGCCGTGCCGGCAAAATCTTTCCTGAATATCTTTGTACATTTTCGTACCTCCAAGGTGGATTGAGTATGGAGCGGTATGACTTTCCGTTAGAATTTGCTGTTTGAGGTTGTTGCTGTTGGGTACGCAAAGTCTGTCTCCGAACCACAATATTCCTTCACTGTCTATGGTGAATTCTGAAGCCTTACCCTGACTTACTTTTCTTTTTATCCCTTCGATGCTGGGGTGTCCGAGTTGAGCCTTCTTTATTTGCTCTATCAGTGTAGGCTGTATTTCTAGCTTGGATACTTTGCCTTCCGTGACCATCATTAGGTTGAGTCTGGCGAATTATTGCTGAAATTCGGGTCTCAGGTTCTGTATGCTGCCGCTGTCCGGGCCGGGGTAACGGCTGAGAGCATCGGCTACTACGTTTGCTTTCCCGGGGTGATAGTGGATACCAACGTCGTAATCCTTTACCAGTTCCAACCAGCATCCTTGTCGTAAATTTAGATCTGGCTGTGTGAAAATATAGCTGAGGCTCTTGTGGTCCGTATATATTTCACATCGATTTCCAAGCAAGAAGTGCCTCCATTCCTTGAGTGCATGAATGACTGCTGCCAACTCCAAATCGTGAGTAGGATAATTTTCCTCATGTTTTCGCAGTTGCCGGGATGCGTAGGCGACTACTTTGCCTTCTTGCATCAGTACGCATCCGAGGCCTTTCCGGGATGCGTCGCAATATACTTCAAAGCTCTTGTGTATGTCTGGCACAATTAATACTGGGGCTGTCGTTAACCTCTTTTTGAGCTCTTGGAAGCTTTTCTCACATGCTTCGGTCCACTCGAATTTCTTATCCTTCTTGAGTAGCTGGGTCATTGGTTTGGCTATGGTGGAAAATCCTTCAATAAACCTTCTGTAATATCCGGCCATACCGAGGAAACTGCGTATATCCGTTACACTAGCTGGCGACTCCCAGCCAAGTACAGCCTTGACTTTATCTGGGTCCACATCAATTCCTTCTTGCGTTAATACGTGTCCTAGGAAACCCACTTGTCTCAATCAAAATTCACATTTGCTGAATTTGGCGTAAAGTTGGTGTTTTCTTAATTCTCACAGTACAATGCGGAGGTGTTCAGCATGTTCTTCCGGTGTTTTGGAATATACCAAAATATCATCAATAAATACCACCACAAATTTGTCCATGAATTTCATAAATACCTTATTCATGAGGTGGACGAAATATGCGGGGGCGTTGGTCAGTCCTAATGGCATCACTGTAAATTCATAAAGTCCGTATCTTGAGGTGAATGCTGTTTTCGGGATATCTTCCGTGCGTACCTTCAGCTGATGATAACCTGACCTTAAGTCAACTTTTGAGAAAACCTTGGCTTGTGCGAGCTGGTCAAATAAATCATTTATCCGTGGCATCGGATATTTATTTTTGATTGTGACCATGTTGAGCGCTCGGTAGTCTATACACAACCTCATGGTCCCATCTTTTTTTTGGCAAATAATACCGGCGAGCCCCAAGGCGAGGAGCTGGCCCGTATAAATCTCTTGGCCAGCAATTCCTTTATTTGCTTCTTTAATTCAACCAACTCGGATGGCGCCATTCTGTATGGTTTCTTATATATGGGTGTGGTTCCCGGTGCTAGCTTAATAATGAACTCTATTTCTCTGTCTGGCGGCATGCCTGGTAATTCCTCGGGAAATACGTCCGGAAATTCACATACAACTGGAACCTTGCTTAACTCAGATGCATCAACTTTGTTTAATTTTGGTTGCCGAGATACTGGTCTCTCCTGAGCTGCGACTCTTATTGTTTCTCAATGATGATGGGCAAGAATCACTGTTCTGTTGAAGCAGTCGATAAATCCTTTATTGGTAGTTAGCCAGTCCATACCCAGGATAACATCCAGTCCTTTGTTATCCAACACGATTAGGTTCGCGTGGAATTTTAATCCCTCAATCTCAATGGTCAAACCTTGGCAGTAATTTTGAGTGATCTGCTTACTTCCGGGGGACTTGATGGTCATTGATTTTCCCAAGGGAAGCATTAAAAAACCATGTTGCAAAGCAAAACTCTTCGAAATGAACGAATGAGAAGCTCCAGAATCAAACAAAACCGTGGCAGGTATTGTGTTGACAGGGAACATACCGAGTACGATATCCGGTGCATCCTGTGCCTGCTCCTTGGTCTCATGGTTCAGGTGGCCTTTCCTGTGATTGTTATTGGGGTTGAAATTATTACGCTTGGGCGCGGAATTGTTGCCGTTGTTGTTCGGCTTTGGCGCTGAGTTTCTTGGCTTAGGGCACTGTTTAGCATTGTGTCCTTCTCCACATGCATAGCAGGTAACACCCGGGCGATAAGTGAAATCCTTGTCTCTTGCATGAAAATTCTTATTTGGACGTGTGTCGTTGGTCGTGGGTTTGTTCACAACGTTCCTCTAGAAATTCATTTTATTCTTGTTGTTGCGGGGGTGGTTGGTCTGATCCCTTTTTCTCTTGCGGATGTCTTCCAGACTGCGACGTTCATTTTCCAGTGTAATGGCTTTGTCCACCAATGTCTTGAAATCTGGAAATGTGTGTACGACTAACTGGCATTTTAGTGCTGGTGCCAGTCCGTCCAGGAATTTCTCCATCTTTTTATTTTCCGTCATTCGCTCTTCGTTGGCATAACACGATAATTGCGCAAACTGACTGTTGTACTCCTGTACTGTCATGCCTCTTTGCTTGAGGTCATCAAATTCTCTTTTCTTGATCTTCATGATACTCTTAGGGATATGTGCCCCACGAAAGCCTTCCTTGAAATCTTCCCAGGTGATA
The DNA here is from genome assembly GCA_902687465.1 of Secale cereale. Taxonomy (NCBI): domain Eukaryota; kingdom Viridiplantae; phylum Streptophyta; class Magnoliopsida; order Poales; family Poaceae; genus Secale; species Secale cereale. The sequence continues at coordinate 819,913,042 of LR738712.1, read as the reverse complement.
TTATTTATGTCGGGATGTATATGCAGAAAATTTTCCCACCACGACACGGCCGCTCCAGTAAGATAATGCGGTGCGTACAGTACTTTTTCACGGTCTGAGCATTGTGCCACAATTAATTTCCTCTCAATGTCTCGAAGCCGGTCATCGGCCTCAAGAGGCTTGTTTGTGTGTGAAAATGTTGTTGGACGCGTCTTCTGATATTCAGACAATTTTGAGTGCTGCTGGTATGGTTCGCGGTGATTTCCCATGTTAATGACATGGTTCATCATTTCTTGGTGTTGTTACTGACTTTGCTCGTAAAGGCGGCATACTTGAGAAAATGTTGTCTCACTGCCCTGCTGACTTGACTGCCCCTGTGAGAAATTGTTTTGTTTGCGTGCCATAATTTTCCTCCAGCGGACTTGGCATGGAACGTGTCCAGCGACGAGTCATTTCTTACTCTGGGGTAACAAAGCAGAAAACCTGAGAAGAACCGAGCAGCAAAATAAACCAAGATTTTGCAAAAGCGGTCGAACACGAGCTCGAAAATGATTTTTGAAATAAACTGGTCGATTGCGCACGGAGAAGGCTGCTAGTACATATGTTACACGCAGATCCTAATTATACATACGTCACTCAGGGTGTGCGTACACATCCTGACATGTTATTAGAAACTAGTGCACTCCTCCAAGGCCCTACATGATGCGCAAACAGACTACTCCCATCAACCTATTTTACATATCACACAGATATCACAAGCGAGCGCGGCGCGTCGCGAAATGACGCGCTAGTCGGAGATGTTGAAGATTTCCCTCGGCCTGCCGAGGGTAAGGCCCAGTGGTGCGGGAGACTCAACTTCCTCCTGACTGATGGGCTCCAGGCGCGGAGTATGAGTACGAGGTGTCGAAGCAGGTGCAGCAGGCGGTGTAGCTCTGACTGGAGTAGGAGCAATGACTTGGTCAAACTCTTCAGTGGTAGGCAGACGGCGAGCGGTGGCCATGATGGAAGTTGTATAGGAGGCGGCGGACGAGACAAAAGTCATCGGTGGTGCGGTACGGAGTAGCTCCCTCCTGTTGGCGGAGCCACTCTGGACCATCTCCATACGGGCGGCCACCAGGTCGTCTACCAGGTTATCAAAGGCTGCCTCAAGAGCCTTAAGGTATTCAACCATTGATTCAATGGCTTCGTCGCGCTCCCCATATGCGCATGCAAATGCATAGTGGCACGTATAAGGCACGTGGCATGGGAGGTAACGGAAGCGACGAGTCTTCATCGAAGGCAGAATGTCCCGGAGACGAGCTATCGCCTCACGGGAAGCCATCTGCATAGCATGCCTCTCCGTAGGCATGGCTCTGCCCACAAATCGAAGGCGGCGCGCTTCAGAACGCCCACCTTTGAAGTGTACCACAGCCTGATGCATAGACACGCTGTCGTTGAGCTTGTGATGGTAGAGTGTAAATTCGGGACGTGTGGATGGCCCAATTGCGACTTTGGTGATGGCGATGAGGAGCTTGACAAACCCCTCAGGAATGTTGGCGAACACCTGTGCATCACAGTCGTTGCTGGCCATCTACAAAAATAGACAAAAATTCCGAATAGTCAGGCCATAAATTTATGCTGACCAACAGAAAATTGCTACAGATGTAAAAATGCTGAAAAGCAGATTTTTCGCTAATAACCGATTAGCGAGCGCACCTAGTGGCTTCCTACAGTCAGCCTGGCTCTCATACCAAGGTTGTCGCGACCGGTCCTTCAGTAAAATAATTACCGGAAGACCGATCTCTTTAATAACCAGCGAGGAATAACATTCCTACTGGCAGACAATTCCTTGATACAGAATTTCCAGTACACTCAATATTATACAAGGTTGAGCTAGGGGTGGCTCAACAAATTTTTATTACAAGAGCGCCAATATAATACAAAGAGGCGGATATGGCACCAGGCAGGGTGGCATACTACTGACTCGTAATAAAAGGCGGTGGAATATGTCACAGTGAAATGGGTGGTGTGACTCCAATATTTTACAGTTCATTGAGTGTCGGAGTGAGACCCGATGAATTTATTTGGTGGTGGGCGGAAGCGGTTATAAAACAGTGATCAACTCCAGGATCGCAAGGGACTGACTGGGACTCCTCTAAGCGTCGGACTCGCTATCGAACTCTTCATCCATGAGATCGCCTTCGTCCACATCTGGCCAAATCAACAAGCCAGGTGAATACTTTGGATGTACTCGCAAGACAGTTCCGACTTAAGATATAACAAATGCCAACACGAATGCATATGAGTATTCCTGCAAAAATGCAACTGGAACAAAACATGAATGCACTGAAAGTAAAGACTGGAAGTCGGGCGGTAATCCTCCCGAAATCCAAAAGATAAAAATAACAAGACAGAACGAGGGTCTGGGTGACGCCTCGTAGGAAAATGATAAATGATAACAGGCCACAGTCGGGCGTCTGAGCGACACCACATAAAGGGCTTATAACAAAAATAAATAACAAGAATGCCACAGTCGGACGTCTAAGCGACATCACATAAAGGGCTTATAAATAAAAAGAATGCCACAGTCGGACGTCTGAGTGACATCACATAAAGG
>LR738712.1:819853891-819910335 GCA_902687465.1 Secale cereale | reverse complement strand
TGCCACAGTCGGACGTCTGAGCGACATCACATAAAGGGCTTATAACTAAAGTAAATAACAAGAATGCCACAGTCGGACGTCTCAGCAGCATCACATAAAGGGCTTATAACTAAAGTAAATAACAAGAATGCCACAGTCGGACGTCTGAGCGACATCACATAAAGGGCTTATAAATAGCATTAGTATAATGATGAAATACTTCTGGAAATAATTAAATACAGAGATAGTAGGGGAGTTCATCTACCAAATGAACTCGACGAAATTGCTATTCTAGTTACCAACGAGAATATACTCAAGAGCGGTCATCGGGTTGACTTGAAGACTGACCCTAGGCCATAAACATGGCTACTGAAGGAATTTAACTCTGCAGAGCTTGTACCATTAACTCATAGCCAACGGGTTCTACTAGCCACGTGGGCTAGTCCCGTCTACGGTGTTTTAGCAGAAACTGAACTAACCAGTACACACCCATTTAACATCCTGTCGTCCGAAATCACCCGTGACGACATTCACGGAAAACTATAAGACGGGGAGGCTACAACCTCGAATAGCATGGGATCAAATTTATATATGCGCGCTCTAAGGGGTGGCCCCCTCTCGGTCCCAACCGGAAACACCCATGCCCCCTGACCGGATGACGGGCTTTAATCCAGGGCCATGGAACCCTCATCCCGGCCCCTCTACTTGGTGTGTACTCAGAAAGTGGTTTACAACCGACTAGACCGTAATCCCAACGGACGGCCTATGATAGTACCGAAAAGGAGACGAACGAAACCATGACATGATCTCCGTTGATACTGAGTTGACCAACTACTGGCATGCTCCAACAATACCAGCATTCCACCCCATCATATCACCATATGATCGAGGTGGTTCAACATTCTCCTTCGGGACTCACCCGAAGCTAACTTGCATGAAATATGCCATACGCATAGGCCCATATGATCATGCTTATGAAACGAGCTACTCGAGCAAACATGAAACACACTCATCATATCAAGAGTTCAAACATGCTTGCCTGGTTCTGAAAAGTCGGAGCCTAACTCGGTGTCGTTCGCGTCTCCGTCACGGCCTCCGGTATCTATGTATTCAAACAAATACATACTAACATAAATACCGCGCATGCAAATAATGTTTCTCAAAATATTTCAACATAAATATGAAAAAAAACTAGACAGAAAACCAAGGTGGACAGAAAATAAATCAACTCAAAATCACTTTTAGTTTAAAAGATATTAAGGTTTCTGTCTAGGGACCCATCTGTAATGAAACAGAAAAGATCCAGGGGCTAGGACAGAAAAGGACAAAGCGAACCGGGACGCAGTACGTCACCCGCAGAGGGAAAACGCACTTTGCTAAAATACGCCAACAGAAAACGGTTCGAGGGGGAGATGTGAGAGGCTGACAGAGGGACCCCACCTGTCAGGTTTGAAAAAAGAAACAGAGCCGCGCCGGCGCCGGTGCTGCGGTGATCGCCGGCGTCGATCCACGGTGAGATAGGGGAGGGGAGTGGTACCTATGGCTCCACGGTGGTCTTCCGCGCCGAACGGTGGTGGAGTTGTGTGCCAGTGAGTCCCACGTCGACAGCGAGCTTAACTCCGGTGGACGGCGGCTCGGGTGTTCGTGGATCTCGTCGGAGAAGGTTTCTGGAGTGAAATTGAGTTGGGGGTTAGGACTAGGTGAATGCCAGGGTGCTACGTTCAAGTTCACGGTGGCGGAGAAGCCCTCACCGGAGTGAACGGAGCTGGAGCCCGAGGCGGAGGCAGCTGGCCGGAGCCGGGGAAGAAAAGCCTCTCGGGGCTCTTCCAGAGGTTGGGCGCAGTCTAGGGACGTAGTGGAGGCGTGTGTGCTCGAGCTCGAGCTCGGGGGTGCCTTTTATAGGCGGCTCGAGGTGGCTACCGCGAATGGATAAGTCCGGTGAGCCAATTATGGCGCTGCAGTGGTCGGATGGCGGGGTTAGGAGCTTGAGCATCTTCCAGGAGCTGTTGTGGTTCCATTCCCGCGCCTAACCTAGCACGAGAGGTAGAGTTACGACCTGTCACCGACGGAACGGCCGTGCGGCACGTCGGCGGCAGAAACGGTGCTCTGCGCGTGCCAGGCCACGACAACGGCGTGCCAGGCGTGCGCTGGCTGTGGAGAAGGACACACGGGGCACTGGGGTGGTCTGGGCGGCGGGAAACGGCGTGGAGCTGCGGCCTTGCTTCTGTCAGCCGCCACGGGCGGCGCTGTGGCCGTGGCAGCCGCCAGCGTGGTCGGGCCAGGGCGCCACCGACGCCCAGAAACGGCCAAGCGACCGTGCGGCGCGTGGATAAGGAGAAGCTGCAGTGCAACGTCGAGCCAAGGAAGCACAGACGAGGTTTTGTCGCCACGCCCGACGACTGTCGAAACTGACGAAACTGACGAAGTGCTAAACTATCGACAGTTTCAGTTAACAGCTAACAGTTCAGGGTAGGCTAGGTGTTTGATGAAATGATTCTGGTATTTGTGCAATGTCTCTAGAGCTGATTTTTGGTGGAGTGGCCTCTTGATGTATCTAGAGGCTGCATGATTTTTCACAGAATTTTTGGATGAAGATAAATATGAATTTCACCAAATGTTGCAAAATCTGGTCCAAACTTACAATAGGTGAAATTTGAAAATTTTGAACTATGGACCAGTGAAACAAGATGGATCTAGGTTGTGGGTACTAAGGACTATCTAGGAGAGTTGGTTTGGAGCCAAATAGGTAGATGAAAATTGTGGTTCCTTTGTAAATCACCAAGGTCCACTATAAAAGACAGAATTGTTTTTGGAATGAAATAAATAGGAGAAAAATCCCAATAAGCTCACAGCTTGCTGGAATTGATGAAATGCTTGTCCCATTGTGTGAAGAGAGTTTTGAGAGGATTGTTCTTGGTGGAATCATGGCAAGATGAAGGTTGGAGGGGAGATAAGTCAAGGTGAAACTTGGGAAATTTACAACAAGAAGTGGTGAACTCAAACAACTCCTTTTTGAATCTCAACTTGTGGTTCAGCCAAACACAAGAGGAGAACTTCATGGCCAAAAACCAAGCTTGAGAAGACACACAAACTTTGGCAAAAAACGGATTTTAGAAGGGCAAAAAGAAAGGATCAAACAATTCCCTTTTCAAAAGGCCAAAAGTTTGCAATAAAAACCAACTCAAAAATTTGGGGTGTTACAAACGTGATTGCTGAGTCCTCTGTGGGTCACAGATTCTACACAACACCAGATGCAGGTACCGATGAGAACTACACAGGAGATGGTACAAAGCTGTACTGGGAGTTCGACGAAGAGCGTGGGCGATACTACGTGTCTTATCCCGACGATCAATAGTGGCTTCTACTAGGGGCGATTCGGACCTTGTGTGGCTTTATTTATGGTATCTTTCATTTGGATCTTCGTCCGTATTCGGACTGTGATGTTATTTGGATGATGGATGCTTATGTAATACATTGTGTGACGTGGCGAGTGTAAGCCAACTACTCTTTTGCAATTTCATCCCTCTTTTACATGAGTCGTGCAAAGATACCATACTTGAGATCATTCTAGTATGATATTATACCTTTAAGTCGTGCCTCGACACGTGGGAGGTATAATCTCATACTAGGCATTACATGCAGGAAGTGGATTGAAACTTATACCACCTACACTCACAAGATAAACTTCTAACGACCAAATAATAATCTATATGCATGCTATGCGACAAACAAATGCAGCAATCAAATGCAACAAACCAACCAAACCCTATACTACCGCATTCTAACGTTCGCGCGGTCTAGGGCGTCTTACAGCCAGAACTGCTTTGATACCAAGCCTGTGGCACCCCGGCTCAAAGAAACCGAAACGCCCCATATTCCAGCCCAGAGATCGAGATGAAGTATTCTGGAATACGACACTGCTTAGCATAGAACAAACCAGCACCCTATTACAACACGGATATGATTACAGGGTGTCCGATAATACAATGAATAACATCGGCACGACGATACTACGCCTGCCACGATTGCTCTATGCAAGCAGCAGAACAACTCGAAGCAGCGGAAAGACTACTGGCAGCGGAACAACGAACGGTGATGATGGACTCCAATCCATAGGGACTCTGGCTGGGACGTTTATCCTAGCCCGCGAACATCGAAACCACACCAAAACAAGCAAGCAATCCAGGCATGACCTGGAAACTGGCATGACACGCCAGGTCAGTACATTGAATGTACTTGCAAGCTCACAATAAACCAAAAGCAATCAAGACAAACAACAACATGGCATTAGCAGGTTTATTTAATCCATGAACAAGGTACTAACAGAACAACCTAGCATGCACGACTGATCATAATACAACTAGGACATTCATAGCATGAACATGAAAATACTACATGCAACATGATGATACTATCATGCACCAATTATTTTGTTCGGGTTACCTCGCAATCATCACATGCACAAACTTACCACCACAGACATCACACGATCATCTCAGGAGCAAATCTAGCTTGGTATAAACAATACCGTAGTAATCATTAAATGACCACAAGGAGCTTGATCTTTACCATTGACTCTTGCACAACATCACAAATATCCAACACTTAGTATCCTCGATACCACGGTGAATTTTCCGACTATCACAAACAACTTATCATCAAACCGAGGTTGTTATTAATCAAGTTATTATTATTATTACTGTTGACTCACGGTGTGAACGACACGAAATGGGCCCTTATCCGCGGGCGCGGCTATCAATAGATTCAATATACACTCTGCAGAGGTAGCGCACTGTACCCACACTACGGAACCCATGACCTCGTTCTCTCATTCGGGTGGACCAACGGCGTTCCGACAAAACCGATCTACTGTCATGACACTCTCCCGGCCACTCGGACTCACTCCCCACTAGGATAGTCCTGGGTGGCCCCGTGTCTACCAAAGACACCAACGGCCACCGTCCTGGCAAAAATAAATAAAAAATCCCAAACGGGGACAAAAGCGCTTATCATCCAACTACGGGCACACAAGGTTATGACTGCTTACCTGGCCAAGGTACCGCATGCCCATAACCTTCCCTCGTTGGAGGCACCGGCAAGAGGCATGGCAATAGACCCAGTTAGGACCTTCCCATAAAGGTAAATGTGGTTGCACTGGTCAGTTCGATATGGTGGCACCATGACTTAGACAACAGTTGTTCAAGTTCAATTTAATCCGGTTAAACATGAATGCAAGTATGCCGAGTCATGATAAATATACATGATGCAACTACAATGCAATGAGCATGAATATCAACATAATCACGAGGAACAAAAACAACTATCCACCATATCAACAATGAATAATAAGCATGGCATACTGACTAGTATGAACATCACAAGTACATACTTCTCCGAAACATAGCATGGCTACTAATATCAACAATAAGTATCATGCAAGAACATATCAACAATACTAACATACAAGCATCTAACTAACTGGATGCAATGGAATAGGCATAGCAACGGTACTCGGGATAGACGACAGTCATGCACCGAAGACCAACATCGACATGTACTACTAGCAAGCATGAGCATATGAAAAGAATAGTAGCAACTAGCAGGGCATGATAAACAAGTGCATAACAACATAGCCAGAAAAATAAACAATAACCCCGAAGCATTACCGAAACAACGATAATCAAATTTTAAACAAGCAAACTTTTAATAAATATTCAAGTGGAAAACCATGGCTACTACATGACTATCATGCAAGTGGGTATTGTGGCTTGCGTAGGGTGACGTGATACTCCGGGAAGAAGTGCTGTGCCGCGGAAAGAATCACCGTAAACAGTACTCTCTCGGAGGGGGATGTTTACAGCAAGGGCAAAATGGTCATTTTCAGAATGTCAAAACATGGTGAAAATGATGGGAACAGAATGGGCTCGACGAGATGAAGAGATGGGCTTTGGATTCACCTCGTTTGGAGTTGTGGGCAAAAAGTTATGATAGTTTTTCTGCTAGGGACCCATTTGTAAATAAAACCATCACTAACAGGCCCTCAACAGGAAAAACCGAACGCGCCTTGTCTGAAAATACGTTTTCCAGAGAGGAAAACACATTCTTGCCCGAAGAAGAACTGGAATACGCCTTCAGTAAGGGAAAGTGTACTTCGAGGAGTACATTTCCACTTGACACGTCAGCGGGCCGGTCATGTCAACGCTTAGAGGCTGACAGGCGGGGCCCAGGGGCGGGGTCGTCGTGTTCTTCTTCCTCGCATGCCTGTCTGCGCTGGGCCGAGGGAGGAGTCGCCCTAACGAGGTTCGCCGGTGCCTTCGTCTACTGTAGGCGGCGCCCGACCTACCAAAACACTCAGCAGGATGAGCCGCGTCGACTGGTAGGTGGCACGGTCACCGGAGACGACGGATGAGAACGGGGCTACAGCCGCGGCGGACGGTAGGCGTCGGTGAAGATGGAACCGAGGCCATGGCGCTCCGGCGGATGAGGTGAAGTGCTGAAGGGCTTCGTCGTGGTGGTGGTGGAACAAAGGAAGGGGAGGGCTCGGCTTGAGCCAATTTATGCCGAGGCCGACGATGGGCACGGCGGCCATGGTGACGATGGCGAGGCGGCAGGGCTCCTGGAGCTTGGGCGAGAAGCTTGTCGGGGTCCTAGGAGCGAGGCGAGGTGAGTGGTGAGGTCGAACGTCCTTGGGGATGCCATTTATAGGCGGGGGGCGAGGTGCGGAGCTGGCACCGCCGCGGACGCGTGTCCGGCGCCGCGGACGCGTGTCCGGCGCCGCGGACGTGTGCCCGCGCTAGCGAGCTCGCGGGTAGGAGGCGAGGGAGGTGCAGGTGAATCGCTCACGGGGCACAGGAGGCCAAGTGCACAGGGGAGAAGAAGCCGAGCGCCATTAAATCTCGGTCGGCTACAGCTTCCATACACTGGACAAGCTCACGAGCTCGAAGACGCCGAGAGGAGGAGGGGGTCCAGCACAAACAGCGTTCTGGCCGCGCACACTGCATGCCAAAACGATGGTTGATACGTCCAAAACGTATCTATAATTTCTGCTTGCTCCATGCCACTTTTGGGTGATATTGCTATGATATTCATACACTTCCATACACTTTTGATCATATTTGGACTAACTTACTAATCCAGTGCACCCCAGTGCCAGTTTCTGTTTTCGGGTGTTTTTGTATTTCAGGTTTTCACATTTCGAGAACTGCCCAAAAAAATCCAGAAAAATTATATAAAAAATCAGCGAACCGGAAACAACACTGCGTCCGAAGGGCAGCCTGGGGGGGGGGGGGCCACCAGGGCTCCAGGCGCCCTGGCGGCGCCCCCCCCCCTTGGGCCGCGCCGGGGGGCCGCCTGGGCCCCCCGAGACTCCCCCGGTGCCCTACTTTGGCATATATTTAAAGGGTCCTCCGTAACCCTCATAACAGAAACTCTTTTCGCGATCCCATCTCTGTTCTGCCGCCGCCGCCGCTTCCAAGTTCGGGAGCACCAGGAGAACTCTTCCCAGCACCCTGCCGGAGGGGAGGATCACCACCGGGAGCTTCTCCACCACCATGGACGCCTCCCAGATGACTCGTGAGTAGTCTCCCTTGGACCATGAGTCCATGACCAGTAGCTATGTGATGTTCTCCTCCCGTTCTTGTGCTTCACTAATTAGTCCTCGTGAGCTACCCTACATGATCGAGGCACCTATGTAATCCTTATGCTGTTGCTATGTTGAGTTTGCTGGGATCCGATGGATTATGAGATTATGTTCAGATTGATCTTGAGTAATATATTTGATTCACCTCTTTTATAGTTTAGTTCATAAGTAATTCTTGCATGTTCTCCGTTGTTATTTATTGCTTTGGCCAAGTAATAGGTAGTGACTCCAAGAGGGAACGCTATGCTCGATTATGGGTTCATGCCCCTTGATGACTAGCTTGAGTGACAGAAACATGAGTCTAGGGGATGTGATGTTGCCACAAGGGGGAAAACAACGGTTCTTGTGCCCGCGGGTGCAAGGATTGTTTACTTTACGCAAAGTTCTTTTAATGCAGTGGTCTGTTGCATTGAGTTTACACTATGGGTGGGACTCGCAACTTAATACCAGCGAGATGTTCTGGATAGATATCTCAAGGTGGATGATTAGTTGTAGATATTGATGGATTTCGGTCTACTTACTTTGGCTTACCGCCCATGCTTTGAACCTCAACCTTTCTTGCAATGTAGTCAGCATTGGTTTGCGTTCGTGGTCCTGTCAATTGCCCAGCTGTAATTTGTTTACCTCACATAGTTGTTTTATCGTCTTTTGGGAGAGAGACATCACTAGTGAACATCATGAGACTCCGGTCCATATTACCATCATTGATCACATCTACTATTTACTTTCCGTTATTATTTACTATTGCAAAAACTATCTATCACTACTATCATTGCTTTTAATCCTTTGTGAACTACAAGGCCGGAGAGATTGACAACCTCTCTGTACTCGTTGGGAGCAAAGTTATTTGTATCTGTGTGCAGATCCACGTTGATTGCTACTAATCTGGCGCCGTAGCAATTGACACCTACTTGCTGAACCTAGGAGTCTCTGGGGAATCGATCCTTGGCATCTTTGCTAGGGGAAAACACTTCTACAATACTGCATCTTACACCTTCCACTTGGGGTAACCAACGAGGGGTTCGAGGCCCATCAGTGGTCACCACGCAGACCGGCATCAAGAATAGCCAAATGGCTGGGAGATGTTGTCTAGTGGTAAAATCATCCAGGGTTGATGTTAACTGAAGTGGTAGCAATGTGAAAACGGCTCTAGTAAAAGGGTAACAAAGCTCTGAAGTTTACTGCATCAAACTTAACCATGATGCAGTGATCACCATAGGTGAGATTAGGGCCAACCATAACATCTAGGGAGCTTAGGTTAGGAAGGACTACAATCCTGGTAAGTTTGTGGATATTTGGACCAAGAATAAATATAGTTGCTTTGCAACTGACCAAAATGGTTCAGAAACAAGATCAGGAAGTTGCACTCACTTGGTGAGGCCACTTGAAATGAATTTTAGCAAGGCTTGGTTATTTGGTCATATAGAGATGCTGTAAAAATTACATGCCATTTGGACTTGCCAAAATGGTACTTCCTTCACAAACATCCCCACTAACCAGAAACTTGCAAAAATTCCAGATGAATAATGGCTTGATGAACAATACCCAAAATGGGTAGAGGAGAGTTATATGGATAATAGAAGGCCTAGAAAAATTGGCAGCCATAATGGAGCAAGATAAAATATACTTCCTCCGTTCCTATATATTTGTCTTTCTAGAGATTTCAACAAGTGACTACATACGGAGCAAAATGAGTGAATCTACACTTTAAAATATGTCTACATACATTCGTATTTGTAGTCTATTTGAAATGTCTAGAAAGACAAATAATTGGGAACAGAGGGAGTACTTGCTTCACAAACTAAAATTTTGAACGAATCAAAGAATTGAAGATGAGCTCACACAGAGGTATTACATGAGCTCTACTTGGGTGGAGGGCGATGATATGATGATATGAGGGATCCTGCCAAATGGCAACTCATTTGGATATGCCTAGAATATACTTCCTTCACAAAGCTTCTTTCTGGATAGAAACTTTGGCAAATCATAATTAAATAATTACTAGGCAAATAAGGTTGCATTTTGGCATGTGGCAATGATATGGACAGGAAAAGGTGTCCAAGGAGTTTGAGGTCAATTGGGAAAAACAAAATAGCACTTGCTTCACAAAGTGCCATTTAGGGCAGAATAGGAAAAGGAATATTTGAGAAATATTTTTGAACATGGCAATGAAAACTTTTTCCATATTTGATGAAGATATGACCCATATAAATTATTATAATTTATTTGGGAATTTTAGGAGTGATGGAAATATAGGTTGCTTCACAACCTAGGGCAGACAGGGTTATTCCTTTAATAGAAAAATGAATATTCCGTAGAAAAAGAATATTGAGGTTGGTCCAAGATGGAAATGACAAGGTCTAGGGATAGATATGAGGATGACAAGCCACTCTGGAAAGAAAGAAGAGGTAATCTTCTTCAGTTTCCAGACCACATAGCCACGGAAAAAGAAAACTCAGGAAAAAATCTCAGAAAAACAAAAGAAAAAGAAACGGCCAAAAATCAGGCTGTGACAACAATCCACATGCATGCAAAGTTTACACTCTTCCAAAATAGTGGGATCAAATTAACTAAAGTCATGACCTCTCCAAACCCACTTTTATCAAAAATTTCATAAGATTGAACATTCTCCAAGTATGTGGGATCTAAAGTTGACACTCTTCCAAACCGACTTTCAATATTATGGCAAATATTATTATCAATCTCATATTCATCATGGGGCTTAAATAAATTTTCAACATCATAAGAAGAATCACCCCAATCACGATCATTGCAACAAGTAGTAGCCATCGCAAAACAAGCATCCCCAAGCTTAGGGTTTTGCATATCATTAGCACAATTGACATCAATAGAATTTATAGTAATATCATTGCAATCATGCTTTTTATTTAACAAGCTATCATGAATCACTTTTGCTTTTAACAATTCCTCACAATTTTCATATTCATAAATTTCAAGTAAAACCCCATAAAGATAATCTAGTGCACACATCTCACTAGCAATAGGTTCAACATAATTGGATCTCTTAAAGAGATTGGCAAGTGGATGAGGATCCATACTTTAGCAAGCGAAGATGCAAGCTAATTGAGGGCACATAGCAACACAAGCAGGCGAGAGGCAAGCAAACAGTAAACACACGATAGAAGAAGGGCGAATAAAACGGCAAGGGTGAAGTGGGGGAGAGGAAAACAAGAGGAAAATAAATGCAATGTGAAGGATAAGGGTTTGTGATAGGTACTTGGTATATGACTTTTGCGTAAGCCTCCCGGCAACGGTGCTAGAAATTCTTCTTGCTACCTCTTGAGCTTGCGTTGTATTCCCTCGAAGAGGAAGGGGAGATGCAGCACAGTAGCGTAAGTACTTCCCTCAGTTTTTTAGAACCAAGGTATCAATCCAGTACGAGACCACACGCTAGTCCCTCCCACCTGCACAACCAAATAAAAACTTCACAGCCAACGTGATAGTGGCAGTCCCTTTACGGTCACTTACGATAGTGAGATCTGATAGAGATGATAATTTATATTTTTGGTGTTTTTGGTATAGAAATAGAAAGTAAAGAAAGCAAATAAACAGCAGCGGCAAAAATTGGCTAGTTGACGGGAAAGTAATATGATAAAGATAGACCCGGGGGCCATAGTTTTCTCTAGTGGCTTCTCTCATGATAGCGATATTCTACGGCGGGTAAACAAATTACTGTCGAGCAATTGATAGAAAAGCGAATAATTATGAGACTATCTATGAAGGAAATATGCCCTAGAGGCAATAATAAAGATGTTATTTGTATTTCCTTATATCATGATAAATGTCTTTTATTCATGCTAGAATTGTATTAACCGGAAACTTAGTACATGTGTGGATACATAGACAAAACAGTATGTCCCTAGTATGCCTCTACTAGACTAGCTCATTGATCAAATATGGTTACGTTTCCTAACCATAGACATGAGTTGTCATTTGATCAACGGGATCACATCATTAGGAGAATGATGTGATGGACAAGACCCATTCGTTAGCATAGCACTATGATCGTTTAGTTTTACTGCTATTGCTTTCTTCATGACTTATACATGTTCATATGAATATGAGATTATGCAACTCCTGAATACCGTAGGAACACCTTGTGTGCTATCAAACGTCACAACGTAACTGGGTGATCATAAAGATGCTCTACAGGTGTCTCCAAAAGTATTCGTGGTGTTGGCATAGATCAAGATTAGGATTTGTCACTCCGAATGTCGGAGAGGTATCTCTGGGCCCTCTCGGTAACACACATCACAATAAGCCTTTCAAGCAAAAGACTAATGAGTTAGTCACAAGATGATGTGTTACGGAACGAGTAAAGAGACTTGCCGGTAACGAGATTGAACTAGGTATAGAGATACCGACGATCGAATCTCGGGCAAGTAACATACCGTTTGACAAAAGGAACAACGTATGTTGTTATGCGGTTCTGACCGATAAAAGATCTTCGTAGAATATGTAGGAGCCAATATGAACATCCAGGTTCCGCTATTGGTTATTGACCGGAGATGAGTCTCGGTCATGTCTACATACTTCTCGAACCCGTAGGGTCCGCATGCTTAACGTTTGATGACGATCGGTATTATGAGTTTATGAGTATTGATGTACCGAAGGTAGTTCGGAGTCCCGGATGAGATCACGGACATGACGAGGAGTCTCAGAATGTCCGAGACATAAAGATTGATATATTAGACGGCTATATTCGGACACCGGAAGTATACCGGAAAAGTTTCGGATTTATCGGGAATGCCGGAGGGGGTTACCGGAACCCCCTACGAGAGGGGATGGTCCATAGTGGGCCTAAAGGGAAAGAGAGAGGCAGCCCATAGGGCTGGCCGGCGCCCCCACCTAGGGTTCCTAGTTGGACTAGGATTGGGGGGGGGGGGCGCCACCTCTCCTATTCCTTTCCCTCTTCCTTCTTTTGGTGAATCCTACTAGGAATAGGATTGCAATCCTATTCCTAGTAGGAGTCCTCTCCCTAGCCGCACCAGGAAGGGCCGGCCGGCCTCCCTCCCTTGCTCCTTTATATACGGGGGCAGGGGGGCACCCAAAGACACACAAGTTGAATTGTTTTAGCCGTGTGCGGTGCCTCCTTCCACATAATCACACCTCGGTCATACCGTCGCGGAGCTTAGGCGAAGCCCTGCGCCGGTGAACACATCATATCCGTCACCACGCCGTCGTGCTGACGAAACTCTCCCGTGAAGCTCAACTGGATCAAGAGCTCGTGGGACGTCATCAAGCTGAACGTGTGCTGAACGCGGAGGTGCCGTACGTTCGGTGCTTGATCGGTTGGATCGCGAAGAAGTTCGACAACATCAACCGCGTCACTTGACGCTTCCGCTCCCGGTCTACGAGGGTATGTAGACACACTCTTCCCTCTCGTTGCTATGCATCTGGTAGATAGATCTTGCGTGATCGTAGGAAAATTTTAAAATACTACGTTCCCCAACAGTGGCATCATGAGCCAGGTCTATGCGTAGATGATATGCACGAGTAGAACACAATGAGTTGTGGGCGATACTAGTCATACTGCTTACCAGCATGTCATACTTTGCTTCGGCGGTATTGTGAGATGAAGCGGCCCGGACCGACATTACGCGTACGCTTACGCGAGACTGGTTCCACCGTTACGAGCACTCGTTGCTTAAAGGTGACTGGCGGGTGTCTGTCTCTCTCACTTTAGCTGAATCAAGTGTGGCTACGCCCGGTCCTTGTGAAGGTTAAAACAGCACATACTTGACGAAACATCGTTGTGGTTTTGTATGCGTAGGTAAGAACGGTTCTTGCTAAGCCCGTAGCAGCCACGTAAAACTTGCAACAACAAAGTAGAGGACGTCTAACTTGTTTTTGCAGGGCATGTTGTGATGTGATATGGTCAAGACATGATGAGTTATACGGTTTTGTATGAGATGATCATGTTTTGTAAAGTTATCGGCAACTGGCAGGAGCCATATGGTTGTCGCTTTATTGTATGAAATACAATCGCCATGTAATTGCTTTACTTTATCACTAAGCGGTAGCGATAGTTGAGGAAGCAATAGTTGGCGAGACGACAACGATGCTACGATGGAGATCAAGGTGTCGCGCCGGTGACGAAGGTGATCATGATGGTGCTTTGGAGATAGAGATCAAAAGCACAAGATGATGATGGCCATATCATGTCACATATTTTGATTGCATGTGATGTTTATCTTATTATGCTTCTTATTTTGCTTAGAACGACGGTAGCATTATAAGATGATCCCTTACTAAATTTCAAGGTATAAGTGTTCTCCCTGAGTATGCACCGTTGCGAAAGTTCGTCGTGCCGAGACACCACGTGATGATCGGGTGTGATAAGCTCTACGTTCAAATACAACGGGTGTAAGCCAGTTTTGCACACGCAGAATACTCAGGTTAAACTTGACGAGCCTAGCATATGCAGATATGGCCTCGGAACACTGGAGACCGAAAGGTCGAGCGTGAATCATATAGTAGATATGATCAACATAAGATGTTCACCATTGAAACTACTCCATCTCACGTGATGATCGGACATGGTTTAGTTGATTTGGATCATGTGATCATTTAGATGACCAGAGGGATGTCTATCTAAGTGGAAGTTCTTTAATTTAATATGATTAAATCAAACTTTAACATTATCATGAACTTAGTCCTGATAGTTTTTGCATATCTATGTTGTTGTAGATCAATGGCCCGTGCTACCGTTCCTTTGAATTTTAATGCATTCCTAGAGAAAGCTAAGTTGAAAGATGATGGTAGCAATTACATGGACTGGGTCCGTAACCTGAGGATTATCCTCATTGCTGCACAGAAGAATTATGTCCTTGAAGCACCGCTAGGTGACAAGCCCCCTCCCGCTAATGTAGACGCTTTGAACGTCTGGCAGTCGCGGTCTGATGACTACACGATAGTTCAGTGTGCCATGCTTTACGGCTTAGAACCGGGACTTCAACGACGTTTTGAACGTCATGGACCATATGAGATGTTCCAGGAGTTGAAGTTAATATTTCAAGCAAATGCCCGGATTGAGAAATATAAGATTTCCAATAAGTTCTACAGCTGCAAGATGGAGGAGAATAGTTCTATCAGTGAACACTTGCTCACAATGTATGGGCACTACAATCATATGACTCAACTTGGTTGCCAAGTTGATGAGAATAGTGTTATTGATAGAATTCTTCAATCACTGCCACCAAGCTATAATGGCTTCGTGATGAACTATAATATGCAAGGGATACAAAAGACAATTCCCGAGCTCTTCGCTATGCTCACAGCTGCGGAGGTAGAAATCAAAAAGGAGCATCAAAAGTTGATGGTTAACAATACCACTAGTTTCAAGAAAAAGGGCAAGGAAGGGATTTTCAAGGAGAATAGCAAGATTGTTGCTGTTCTCACAGAAAACCTCAAGTATGGAACCAAGCCTGAAACTGAGTGCTTCTACTGCAAGGGGACTGGACACTGGAAGCAGAACTGCCCCAAGTATTTGGCGGATAAGAAGGATGGCAAGATGAACAAAGGTATATGTGATATACATGTTATTGATGTGTACCTTACTAATGCTCGTAGTAGTACCTGGGTATTTGATACCGGTTCGGTTGCTAATATTTGTAACTCGAAACAGGGACTACGGATTAAACGAAGATTAGCTAAGGACGAGGTGACGATGCGCGTGGGAAACGGTTCCAAAGTCGATGTGATCGCCGTCGGCATGCTACCTCTACATCTACCTTCAGGATTAGTTTTAGACCTAAATAATTGTTATTTGGTGCCAGCGTTGAGCATGAACATTATATCTGGATCTTGTTTATTGCAAGACGGTTATTCATTTAAATCAGAGAATAATGGTTGTTCTATTTTAATGAATAATATCTTTTATGGTCATGCACCCTTAAAGAGTGGTCTATTTTTTATTGGATCTCGATTGTAGTGATACACATATTCATAATATTGAAACCAAAAGATGCAAGGTTAATAATGATAGTGCAACTTATTTGTGGCACTGCCGTTTAGGTCATATTGGTGTAAAACGCATGAAGAAACTCCATAATGATGGACTTTTGGAATCACTTGATTATGAATCACTTGGTGCTTGCGAACCATGCCTCATGGGCAAGATGACTAAAACTCCGTTCTCAGGAACTATGGAGCGAGCAACAAATTTGTTGGAAATCATACATACTGATGTATGTGGACCAATGAGTGTTGATGCTCGCGGCGGGTATCGTTATTTTCTGACCTTCACTGATGATTTGAGCAGATATGGGTATATCTACTTAATGAAGCACAAGTCTGAAACATTTGAAAATTTCAAAGAATTTCAGAGTGAAGTAGAGAATCATCGTAACAAGAAAATAAAGTTTCTACGATCTGATCGTGGAGGAGAATATTTGAGTTACGAGTTTGGTCTTCATTTGAAACAATGTGGAATAGTTTCACAACTCACGCCACCTGGAACACCACAGCGTAATGGTGTGTCCAAACGTCGTAACCGTACTTTATTAGATATGGTGCGATCTATGATGTCTCTTACCGATTTACCACTATCGTTTTGGGGTTATGCTTTAGAGACAGCTGCATTCACGTTAAATAGGGCACCATCTAAATCCGTTGATACGACACCTTATGAACTATGGTTTGGCAAGAAACCAAAGTTGTCGTTTCTTAAAGTTTGGGGCTGCGATGCTTATGTGAAAACACTTCAACCTGATAAGCTCGAACCCAAGTCAGAAAAATGTGTCTTCATAGGATACCCAAAAGAGACTGTTGCGTACACCTTCTATCACAGATCCGAAGGCAAAATATTCGTTGCTAAGAACGGATCCTTTCTAGAAAAAGAGTTTCTCTCGAAAGAAGTGAGTGGGAGGAAAGTAGAACTTGATGAGGTAATTGTACCTTCTCCCGGATTGGAAAGTAGTACATCACAGGAAATTGTTCCAGTGATTCCTACACCAATTAGTGAGGAAGTTAATGATAATGATCATGAAACTTCAGATCAAGTTTCTACAGAACGTCGTAGATCAAACAGAGTACGTTCCGCACCAGAGTGGTACGGCAACCCAGTTCTGGAAATCATGTTACTAGACCATGATGAACCTACGAACTATGAGGAAGCGATGATGAGCCCAGATTCCGAAAAATGGCTTGAAGCCATGAAATCTGAGATGGGATCCATGTATGAGAACAAAGTGTGGACTTTGGTTGACTTGCCCGATGATCGGCAAGCCATCGAAAATAAATGGATCTTCAAGAGGAAGACCGACGCAGACGGTAATATTACTGTTTACAAAGCTCGACTTGTTGCGAAAGGTTTTCGACAAGTTCAAGGAGTTGACTACGATGAGACTTTCTCACCTGTAGCGATGCTTAAGTCTGTCCGAATCATGTTAGCAATTGCCGCATTTTATGATTATGAAATCTGGCAAATGGATGTCAAAACTGCATTCCTAAATGGATATCTCAAAGAAGAGTTGTATATGATGCAACCAGAAGGTTTTGTCGATCCAAAAGGTGCTAACAAAGTATGCAAACTCCAGCGATCCATCTATGGACTGGTACAAGCATCTCGGAGTTGGAATATACGCTTTGATGAGGTGATCAAAGCATATGGTTTTATACAGACTTTGGGAGAAGCCTGTATTTACAAGAAAGTGAGTGGGAGCTCTGTAGCATTTCTAATATTATATGTAGATGACATATTGTTGATTGGAAATGATATAGAATTTCTGGATAGCATAAAAGGATACTTGAATAAGAGTTTTTCAATGAAAGACCTCGGTGAAGCTGCTTATATATTAGGTATCAAGATCTATAGAGATAGATCAAGACGCTTAATTGGACTTTCACAAAGCACATACCTTGATAAGATTTTGAAGAAGTTCAAAATGGATTAGTCAAAGAAAGGGTTCTTGCCTGTTTTACAAGGTATGAAGTTGAGTAAGACTCAATGCCCGACCACTGCAGAAGATAGAGAGAAAATGAAAGTCATTCCCTATGCCTCAGCCATAGGATCTATCATGTACGCAATGTTGTGTACCAGACCTGATGTGTGCCTTGCTATAAGTCTAGCAAGGAGGTACCAAAGTAATCCAGGAGTGGATCACTAGACAGCGGTCAAAAACATCCTAAAGTATCTGAAAAGAACAAAGGATATGTTTCTCGTATATGGAGGTGACAAAGAGCTCGTCGTAAATGGTTACGTCGATTCTAGCTTTGACACTGATCCGGATGACTCAAAGTCACAAACCGGATATGTATTTTTATGGAACGGTGGAGCTGTCAGTTGGTGCAGTTCCAAGCAGAGCGTCGTGGCGGGATCTACGTGTGAAGCGGAATACATAGCTGCTTCGGAAGCAGCAAATGAAGGAGTCTGGATGAAGGAGTTCATATCCGATCTAGGTGTAATACCTAGTGAATCGGGTCCAATGAAAATCTTTTGTGACAACACTGGAGCCATAGCCTTGGCGAAGGAATCCAGGTTTCACAAGAGAACAAAGCACATCAAAAGACGCTTCAATTCCATCCGCGATCTAGTCAAGGAGGGAGACATAGAGATTTGCAAAATACATACGGATCTGAATGTTGCAGACCCGTTGACTAAGCCTCTTCCATGGGCAAAACATGATCAGCACCAGGACTCCATGGGTGTGAGGATCATCACTTTGTAATCTAGATTATTGACTCTAGTTCAAGTGGGACTCTGAAGGAAATATGCCCTAGAGGCAATAATAAAGATGTTATTTGTATTTCCTTATATCATGATAAATGTCTTTTATTCATGCTAGAATTGTATTAACCGGAAACTTAGTACATGTGTGGATACATAGACAAAACACTATGTCCCTAGTATGCCTCTACTAGACTAGCTCATTGATCAAAGATGGTTACGTTTCCTAACCATAGACATGAGTTGTCATTTGATCAACGGGATCACATCATTAGGAGAATGATGTGATGGACAAGACCCATTCGTTAGCATAGCACTATGATCGTTTAGTTTTACTGCTATTGCTTTCTTCATGACTTATACATGTTCCTATGACTATGAGATTATGCAACTCCCGAATACTGTAGGAACACCTTGTGTGCTATCAAATGTCACAACATAACTGGGTGATCATAAAGATGCTCTACAGGTGTCTCCGAAAGTATTCGTGGTGTTGGCATAGATCAAGATTAGGATTTGTCACTCCGAATGTCGGAGAGGTATCTCTGGGCCCTCTCGGTAACACACATCACAATAAGCCTTGCAAGCAAAAGACTAATGAGTTAGTCACAAGATGATGTGTTACGGAACGAGTAAAGAGACTTGTCGGTAACGAGATTGAACTAGGTATAGAGATACCGACGATCGAATCTCGGGCAAGTAACATACCGTTTGACAAAAGGAACAACGTATGTTGTTATGCGGTTCTGACCGATAAAAGATCTTCTTAGAATATGTAGGAGCCAATATGAACATCCAGGTTCCGCTATTGGTTATTGACCGGAGATGAGTCTCGGTCATGTCTACATAGTTCTCGAACCCGTAGGGTCCGCACGCTTAACGTTTGATGACGATCGGTATTATGAGTTTATGAGTATTGATGTACCGAAGGTAGTTCGGAGTCCCGGATGAGATCACGGACATGACGAGGAGTCTCGGAATGTCCGAGACATAATGATTGATATATTGGACGGCTATATTCGGACACCGGAAGTATACCGGAAAAGTTTCGGATTTATCGGGAATGCCGGAGGGGTTTACCGGAACCCCCTACGAGAGGGGATGGTCCATAGTGGGCCTAAAGGGAAAGAGAGAGGCAGCCCATAGGGCTGGCCGGCGCCCCCACCTAGGGTTCCTAGTTGGACTAGGATTGGGGGGGGGGGGGGCACCTCTCCTATTCCTTTCCCTCTTCCTTCTTTTGGTGAATCCTACTAGGAATAGGATTGCAATAGTATTCCTAGTAGGAGTCCTCTCCCTAGCCGCACCAGGAAGGGCCGGCCGGCCTCCCTCCCTTGCTCCTTTTTATACGAGGGCAGGGGGGCACCCAAAGACACACAAGTTGAATTGTTTTAGCCGTGTGCGATGCCTCCTTCCACAGAATCACACCTCGGTCATACCGTCGCGGAGCTTAGGCGAAGCCCTGCGCCGGTGAACACATCATATCCGTCACCACGCCGTCGTGCTGACGAAACTCTCCCGTGAAGCTCAACTGGATCAAGAGCTCGTGGGACGTCATCAAGCTGAACGTGTGCTGAACGCGGAGGTGCCGTACGTTCGGTGCTTGATCGGTTGGATCGCGAAGAAGTTCGACAACATCAACCGCGTCACTTGACGCTTCCGCTCCCGGTCTACGAGGGTATGTAGACACACTCTTCCCTCTCGTTGCTATGCATCTGGTAGATAGATCTTGCGTGATCGTAGGAAATTTTTAAAATACTACGTTCCCCAACAATCTAGGCATGATCATTGTTTATAGGCATCACGTCCGAGACAAGTAGACCGACTCCTGCCTGCATCTACTACTACTACTCCACACATCGACCGCTATCCAGCATGCATCTAGTGTATTGAGTTCATACGAACAGAGTAACGCCTTAAGCAAGATTACATCATGTAGCGGGATAAACTCAAGCAATATGATGAAAACCCCATTTTTTTATCCTCGATGGCAACAATACAATACGTGCCTTGCTACCCCTACTGTCACTGGGAAAGGACACCGCAAGATTGAACCCAAAGCGAAGCACTTCTCCCATTGCAAGAACTATAGATCTAGTAGGCCAAACCAAAGCAATAATTCGAAGAGACTTGCAAGTATATTATGAGCAAACATAAAAAGTTCAGAGGAGAACCAAATATCTTTCATAGATAACCTTGATCATAAACTCACAATTCATTGGATCTCGACAAACACACCGCAAAAAGAGATTACATCGAATAGATCTCCTCGAAGAGCGAGGAGAGCTTGTATTGAGATCCAGAGAGAGAGAGAAGAAGCCATCTAGATACTAGCTATGGACCCGAAGGTCTGTGGTAAACTATTCACAACTCATGGTGAGGGCGATGATGATGATGATGAAGGCCTCCATGATGGATCCCCCTCCCGGAACAGGCTCCAAGATGGGATCTCCACGAGAACAGCAGGTACGGCGGTGGAATTAGGGTTTTCTCTCTGCGTATGGAGTTTCTAGGGTATGTAGGTATTTATAGGAATAAGAGGGGCACCGGGGGCCACAGGGACTGCCCTCGGGGCAGGGGGGCGCGCCCTGGGAAGGGGTCGCGCCCCCCACCGTCGAGGGTGGGCCCCCTGTCCTCTGGCTTGGCCCCTAAGTCTTTCGTGTGTGATTTCCTCCAAAAATATCTCCTGCAAAGGTTTCATTCCGTTTGCACTCTGTTTGATATTCCTTTTCTGCAAAACCATGAAATAGGCAAAAAAACAGCAATCTGGACTGGGCCTTTGGGTTAGTAGGTTTGTCCCAAAAATGGTATAAAAGTGAATGGTAAATCCCATTAAACATCCAAGACTTCATAAATAATAGCATGGAACAATCAAATAATTATAGATACGTTGGAGACGTATCACCCCCTGACGCTGACGATTTAAGTCACATCATCCAGCAACCCGGGGAGTCAGCCCGCAAGCTTTGGAACCGGTTTCTCACTAAGAAGAACCAGATCGTCGACTGTCCGGACGCCGAAGCCTTAGCAAAATTCAAGCACAGTATCCGGGACGAATGGCTAGCCACACACCTTGGACAGGAAAAGCCGAGGACAATGGCAGCCCTAACTACACTCATGACTCGCTTTTGCGCGGGGCAGGATAGCTGGTTAGCTCGTAGCAGCAACAGTGACCCTGGAACATCCGAAGTCAGGGATGGGAATGGAAAGCCACGACGTAACAAAAACAAACATCGAAACAATTCTGGAAGCCCAGATGATACAGCGGTAAACGCCGGATTCAGTGGCTCCAGACCCGGTCAACGGAAGAAGCCATTTAAAGGCAACAAAGATGGTTCATCAAGTTTGGACATGATATTAGATAGGCCCTGCCAAATCCATGGCACCCCAGAAAAACCTGCCAACCACAACAATAGTAACTATTGGGTTTTCAAGTAGGCCGGCAAGCTAAACGCCGAACACAAGGGGAAGGAGCCTCAGAGCGAAGACGAGGGTGAACCTCACCAGCCGAATATAAGGGGATAGAAGAAATTTCCACTAGAGGTCAAAACAGTGAACATGATATATGCCATTCATATCCCAAAGAGGGAGCACAAGCGCGGACTGCGAGATGCCTGTGCCGTTGAGCCTGTCACCCCAAAATTCAACCCATGATCAGCCTGTCATATCACTTTCGATCACAGGGATCATCTGACTAGTATTAGGCATGGGGGTTCGGCTGCCTTAGTGCTCGACCCAATAATAGATGGATACCATCCAATGTTGGGGATATCGCTTATCGGGAACTTATCGGTCGACCCATGATAAGGGGTAAATCGACCAGTTTATCGGCATATCGGCCGAATTATCTCCATCTCGGCACATTTATCAGCCGATTTATCTTATCAGCCAGACATCAGTAAGCACTACTAGGAAAAGGGCTATAGATGGAATTGATACTAATGGCGCACCTGACAAGCAGTGCGCCATTAGAATATAGTAATGGCGCACCAGCAACAGATACGCCATTAGAGCTCGAACTACTAATGGCGCACGATGTCCAGAGTGCGCCATTAGTATCAAGAAGTTTTTTTTTTGAACTAGCGCGCCTATCCAAACATACTAATGGCGCACCTGGGGTTGGTGTGCCATTAGAATCTACATACTTATGGCGCACAGAGGAGCGCTGCGCCATTAGTAATCCCCCATCCATATCCCCCCCACCGGCCGCACCCTCCTCTCTCTCCCTCGCCAGATCTCCCCCCTCTCCCCGACGCCTCTCTCTCCCTCCAGCGCCGCGCCGCCGCCCCCGTGCCACCCCCGCTTAGCCGAGCGCCGCGCCGCCGACGCCCTCGACGCCCGCGCCCCCGACGCCTCGGACGCCCGGAGCTACGCCGCCGCCGCCCGCGCCCCCGACGCCCCGGCCTCGACGCCCGCGCCCCCGACGCCCCGGCCTCCCCCGACTCTGCAGCAACGCCGCCGACCGGAGCTACGCCGGCGACCACTCCATACGTAGGTAGCCATCACTCCTCCCTCCTTCCTCTCTAATCACCACCAAAAAGTCATTTGTTTTTGTATTTCTGCCATTTTCGTTGAAGTACGCGGTTGAGATCAAAATTTAGGTCACTTGGATCAAAATTTAGGTCACTTGGATCAAAATTTGATTAGCCCCTAAATGGAAGGAGCCTTGATGGATGGATGTTCGTCTTCTCCAACTCCGGTTGCTTAAACTAGCTCGTGAACTTCCCCCTACCTATTGTACAAGTGTATACAAAATTGCAGTGCTGCCATTCATTGCGGTTCGGTCTCCGCCATCTAGTATTTATTTTTTTGCAAAACTTTTTATTTTTTTGCAGAGAAATGCTTGAAATCAGACGCCATCTAGTAATTTGCAAGAGATATTTTTTCAGTGATGTTTTATTGGCTACTTACAGTATTGTATTTCGGTGCCGCTTAGAGTATTGTATTTGCTAGAGATGTTTTTTCAGTGATGTTTTATTACCACACCCACACTTACTAGTTTCAGTAGTTAGACTAGTTAGACTAGTTTCAGTAGTTTCAGTAGTTAGACTAGTTTCAGTAACTTGTACTCTGAAAAACACATGAAAAACTTGTTGCTGTTAATTTTTCTGCTAAGCCGTAGTTTAAATTTTTCTACTAGGAAAACTGTTGTTGCTTGGAGTAATTGACATGATGAACTTGCTGTTAATAAAAAAGCACTGTTGTGATATTATATTTAAAAAAACACTGTTGTGAAGTAAAACTCTAGTATGAAAAGCAACCAAGAACAAATGCAGGTCCAGGCCACCAAGCTCTAAGGTTTGTATGGTGCCTCCAGTAAAAAAAAGAATATGAGGAAAATTGGCTCCAGTAATAAAAGAATATGATGAGGTTTGTATGGTGGCTCTAGTAATAAAACTGTAGATATCTAGTGACGATGGTATGTAGCAGAACTAGTGCAAAAGTGTTGACAATGTTAGTCCTAATGAGCCTAGGATGGTGCCACAGCTAGCTTGTCTAGGTACATATTTTTAATTTATAAAGTTTAATCTCTTTGAAACATAGGAAATGTCGTCTTCCGACGACGATAGGATACCGGAGTGCTCCTGGTGCGGTGACGACCAGGGTCTGTGCGACAGGCCTCATCTGGGTAGACGGTCGTTACTTCAGTATTAAGCTCGACGAGACCTTCGATGTCGAAACGGTACACAACGACAAGTCTTGTTTCTTAATTAATTAAGCACGATTTCTAGCTACTTCAACATGTAAGTAATTAATTTTCTTCTTTTACATGCAACTAGTTTATCCCGTGTCATGCAAGACGCTATGTCTTGGAGAGGATGGGATTTGAAGATCATGAAACTACGGAGACAAAGCAAATTCAACTAAGGACCATGCATAATGTTGATTTAGAAGTGGATTTGTACAATTCAGATAACGTAACCACTTTTGGTTGCAAGAATTGGGAATCATTTTGCAAGATATATGGTTTTTATGAGGGTATGCTTCTCACCATGGATCTTGGTAATCCGGATTCCATCACCGAAGACAATTTGGACATTTGGGTCCTTGTTGACGATATGATTCCAATTCTACCGAGAAGTGAGTTTATCAAGCATAGTTATTTAGTAATTTATATTGTTTATTTCAAAATAGTTGACAACTTATTTCCATTGATAGGTTATTTTGATTATTCAAATAATGTGAGGATGATGCTAGACAGAACCTACTACACCCCTGGCTCAGAATGTACTTATAAGGACAAAGAGCAGATCATCTTCTTTTATTCCTTTCTTGTGGATTACATTCAATATCGTAATATTGATCCACAATATAGTCAATACGTCCCACTAGTGCACGTCTTGAACTACGTTGATATCAATGGAGATACCATGGTAAGATTTTTTTACTATTACGACATTCGTGCATGTTTTGCATTAGTTCTTCTCGAACTGAACTACAATGCTAACTACGAAGTCTTACTATGTTTTGCAATAGATTCTCCCTAGTGACTGTGTGCCTCCTGTCATGTTTCAATCTGGTGAACTACAAGTTTTAAACATTCTGCCAGGTGAACCTACAAATCACACGTGTCCATATCGGATTTCTTCTAAAAATGAAGGAATGAGAATCAAAGAATGGCGAAAAATAACGAAAACTCGTAAGGAGGTACTTGGAAGCAATAGAGTGAGAAGGGCAAGAAATGGAGACAAGATAATCTGCGTTATCCATAATGGCCCTTTAAATCTAATTGATTTAGAGACAAACGCCATCTTGTTTTATGCCATTTTATCTTAGAAAATTGCTACGTAGTAGAAGTTGTATGGTCGATAATGATGTGTAAGACTTATTATTTAATACCAATGTTGAGTTTTTATTATTATTATGATCGATGATGCATGATGCTAAGTTGTTCTATGAGCTATTATATAATCCCTCCGTTCCGATTTACTCGTCGTGGTTTTAGTTCAAATTTGAACTAAAACCACGACGAGTAAATCGGAACAGAGGGAGTAGATTCTAATAGTTTCGATGTGCGTACCATATATGTTGGCTCCACGAGAAATTATATTCATATATATGCATAACCAGTGCAAAAAACAGAAAATAAAAAAAAAACCTAATATTCATACTAATGGCGCATCACAGCAGAGTGCGCCATTAGTATGCCAAAGCACCTTGCTACACATGGCCCCTGGGAGGCATACTAATGGCGCACTACTGTGCATACTAATGGCGCACCAGAGGTGCTCCATTAGTAAAATATACTAATGGCGTGCTAGTAATGGCACACCCCTAATGCGCCATTAATGGCCATTTTAGGTGCGCCATTAATAGGCCTTTTCCTAGTAGTGAAGTGATAAATCGGCCGATTTATCGGCATATCGGAAGATATCTTGAACAGTGTACCATCTAACCTGGGTCCTTATGGACGGCATCAGTAGTCTCAATCTGATATATCAGGACACTGTCCGCAAGATGGGGATCGATCAATCAAGAATCAAGCCAAGCAACACAACCTTTAAAGAAGTGATACCGGGTGTTGAAGCTCGCTGCACAGGCTCTTTAACGTTGGAGGTTGTATTCGGTTCTCCAGTCAACTTTTGAAGCGAAGAACTACTCTTCGACATAGCTCCGTTCCGAAGTGGCTATCACGCTTTACTCGGAAGAACGGCCTTCGCCCGCTTTAAAGCAGTCCCGCATTATGCCTATTTAAAGCTCAAGATGCCTGGACCACGTGGCGTTATCACGGTCAATGCGAGTATGGAGTGCTCTCTCCGTAAGGAGGACGACACTGCGGCCTTAGCAGCCGAAGTCCAATGCGGCATACTCAAGACGGATAATCTATCAATAGCGAACAGAGCTAAACGTGTCCGGCACACGCTTCAGTGCGGTGATATGTCTCCAACGTATCTATAATTTTTTATTGTTCCATGCTATTATATTATCCTTCTAGGATGTTTTATGGGCTTTATTATACACTTTTATATGATTTTTGGGACTAACCTATTAACCCAGAGCCCAGTGCCAGTTTCTGTTTTTCTCCTATTTTAGGGTTTCGTAGAAAAGGAATATCAAACGGAGCCCAATTGACCTGAAATTCAACGGAGATCATTTTTGGACCAGAAAAAGCCCACGAAGTGCCGAAGGGAGACGAGAAGACCCACGGGCTGCCCACGAGGGTGGGGGGTGCGCCCCCTACTGGGCGCGCCCCACTGCCTCGTGGACAGCACGTAGACCTTCTTTGCTTGGCCCCAACTCCAACACCTCCTATATATACAAAAACCTTTGGAAAATAACCTAGATCGGGAGTTCCGCCACCGAAAGCCTCTGTAGCCACCGAAAACCAATCTATACCCTGTTCCGGCACCCTGCCGGAGGGAGGAACCCTCACCGGTGGCTATCTTCATCATCCCGGCGCTCTCCATGACGAGGAGGGAGTAGTCCACCCTCGGGGCCGAGGGCATGTATCAGTAGCTATGTGTTTGATCTCATTCTCGTGTTCTTGAGATGGCATGATCTTGATGTATCGCGAGCTTTGCTATTATAGTTGGATCTTATGATGCTTCTCCCCCTCTACTCTTTTGTAATGGATTGTGTTTTCCCTTTGAAGTTATCTTATCGGATTGAGTCTTTAAGGATTTGAGAACACTTGATGTATGTCTTGCATGTGTTTATCCGTGGTGACAATGGGATATAAAGTGATTCACTTGATGTATGTTTTGGTGATCATCTTGCGGGTTCCGTGACCTTGGGAATCTATGCATAGGGGTTGGCACACGTTTTCTTCTTGACTCTCCGGTAGAAACTTTGGGGCACTCCTTGAAGTTCTTTGTGTTGGTTGAATAGATGAATCTGAGATTGTGTGATGCATATCGTATAATCATGCCCACGGATACTTGAGGTGACAATGGAGTATCTAGGTGACATTAGGGTTTTGGCTGATTTGTGTCTTAAGGTGTTATTCTAGTACGTACTCTATGATAAATTGAACGTTACTACGGACTCTTGAATAGATCGATCAGAAAGAATAACTTTGAGGTGGTTTCGTACCCTACCATAATCCCTTCGTTTGCTCTCCGCTATTAGTTACTTTGGTGTGACTCTTGGTTGCATGTTGATGGCTAGTAATATGATCCAATTATGTTATCCTTGTTGAGAGAACTTGCACTAGTGAAAGTATGAACCCTAGGCCTTGTTTCCTATCATTGCAATACCGTTTATGCTCACTTTTACCTCATGCTACCTTGCTGTTTTTATATTTTCAGTTTACAAAAATCTATATCTACCATCCATATTGCACTTGTATCACCATCTCTTCACCGAACTAGTGCACCTATACAATTTACCATTGTATTGGGTGTGTTGGGGACACAAGAGACTGTTTGTTATTTGGTTGCAGGGTTGTTTGAGAGAGACCATATTCATACTACACCTCACACGGATTGATAAACCTTAGGTCATCCACTTGAGGGAAATTTGCTACTGTCCTACAAACCTCTGCACTTGGAGGCCCAACAACGTCTACAAGAAGAATGTTATGTAGTAGACATCAAGCTCTTTTCTGGCGCCGTTGCCGGGGAGGTTAGTGCTTGAAGGTATATCTTTAAATCTTGCAATCAAATCTTTTAGTTTCTTGTTTCCTCACTAGTTTAGCTTATAAAAGAAAACTACAAAAAATGGAATTAAGGTTACCTCATATGCTTCATCTTTTAATATCTTTCGTGAAAATGATGGAAAGGAAAGTTGTGCTCAAGTACTAGAAGAAGAATTACATGTAATGCTTGGCATAAAATATGTGCATGATGAGCATGATTGCAATGTTATTTGTGTGAATCCTTTGAATATCCATGATGCTAATGATATGCAAAGCCACAAGCTTGGGGATGCTATGTCTGATGAAGATGCTATTTTTAGTCCCCCAAGCTTTGATGAGCAAATTTATTATGATGAAAGCATGCCTCCTATTTATGATGATTATATTGATGAAAGTGGATTTGGAGATGTCATGACTTTATTTAGTGATGAATCAGCTATTTCGGAAGAAGTTCCAATTGATTATGAGAATAAAGTTGCTATCTATGATGATTATTGTGATGACACTTATGCTATAAAAAGTAGTGATGATTTGATACGTCCATTTTTCATCATGCTTATATGTTGACATTTATTGCATTATGTGCTGTTATTACATGTTTTGTCACAATACTTATGCCTTTTCTCTCTTATTTTACCAGGTTTACATGAAGAGGGAGAATGCCGACAGCTGGAATTCTGGTATGGAAAAGGAGCAAACTCTGGAAACCTATTCTGCACAACTCCGAAAGCCCTGAAACTCAACAGAACTCCGTTTCAGAATATATAAAAAATTTCTGGCGAAAGAAGTTCACGAGGGGGCCACCGGCTGTCCACGAGGGTGGGGGCGCGCCCCCTTCCCAGGGTGCGCCCCCTGTCTCGTGGGCCCATCGAAGGTCCCCCGATGCCCATCTTCTCCTATATGAGGTGTTTTGACCTGGAAAAAATCAGAAGGAGGCTTTCGGGACCAGACGCCGCCGTATCGAGGCGGAAACCAATCTAGGGCTCCTGCAGAGCTGTTCTGCCCGGGATACATCCCTCCGGGAGGGGGAAATCGTCACCGCCATCATCACCACCAACTCTCCCATCTTGGGGAGAGCTATCTTCATCAACATCTTCACCAGCACCATCTCCTCTCAAACCCCAGTTCATCTCTTGTATCCAATCTTTGTACCCAAACCTCAGATTGGTACCTGTGGGTTGCTAGTAGTGTTGATTACTCCTCATAGTTGATGCTCGTTGGTTTATTTGGTGGAAGATCATATGTTCAGATCCATTATGCATATTAATACCCCTCTGATCATGAATCATATTATGTCTTGTGAGTAGTTACTTTTGTTCCTGAAGACATGGGAGAAGTCGTGCTATTAGTAGTCATGTGAATTTGGTCTTCATTTGATACCTTGATGAGATGTATGTTGTCTCTCCTCTAGTGGTGTCATGTGAACATCGACAACATGAGACTTCACCATTATTTGGGCCTAGAGGAAGGCATTGGGAAGTAATAAGTAGATGATGGGTTGCTAGAGTGACAGAAGCTTAAACCCTACTTTATGCGTTGCTTCGTAAGGGGCTGATTTGGATCCATATGTTTCATGCTATGGTTAGGTTTACCTTAAAACTTCTTTTGTAGTTGTGGATGCTTGCATTAGAGGTTAATCATAAGTGGGAGGCTTGTCCAAGTAAGGACAGCATCCAAGCACCGGTCCACCCACATACCAAATTATCAAAGTACCGAACGCGAATCAGATGATCGTGATGAAAACTAGCTTGACGATAATTCCCATGTGTCCTCGGGAGCGCTTTCGTTTATATAAGAGTTTGTCCAGGCTTGTCCTTTGCTACAAAAAGGATTGGCCCACATTTCTGCTCCTTATTTACTTTTACCTTTTGTCACTTGCTACCAATTACCTTATCACAAAACTATCTGTTACCTATAATTTCAGTGCTTGCAGAAAATACCTTACTGAAAATTGCCTATCATTTCCTTCTCCTCCTCGTTGGGTTCGACACTCTTACTTATCGAAAGGACTATGATAGATCCCCTACACTTGTGGGTCATCAAGACTCTTTTCTGGCGCCATTGCCCGGGAGTGAAGCGCCTTTGGTAAGTGGAAAATTTATATAGTGTGCTCAAATTTATTGTCACTTGTTACTATGGCTCAAAATCCTTTGAGGGGCTTGTTTGGGGTATCTTCACCCCGATCAGAAGAGCAAAGAGTTGCTCCTCAACCTACTGCACCTACTGAAAATGTTTGCTTTGAGATTCCTTCGGGTATGATAGAGAAACTGCTTGAAAATCCCTTTACAGGAGACGGAACACTGCATCCCGATTTACATCTAATCTATGTAGATGAAGTTTGTGGATTATTTAAGCTTGCAGGTATGCCCGAGGATTTTATCAAGAAGAAGGTCTTCCCTTTATCTTTGATGGGAGATGCATTGACATGGTTTAGGCTATGTGATGATATGGGATCATGGAACTATAATTGTCTGAAGTTGGAATTTCATCAGAAGTTCTACCCTATGCACCAGGTTCATCGTGATCGTAATTATATTTATAATTTCTGGCCTCGTGAAGGAGAAAGCATCGCTCAAGATTGGGGGAGATTTAAGTCAATGTTATATTCATGCCCCAATCATGAGCTCTCAAGAAAAATGATCATTCAAAAAATTTATGCTCGGCTTTCTCTCAATAATCGCACCATGCTCGATAATTCTTGTTCTGGCTCTTTTAAGATGAAAACTGTTGAATTCAAATGGGATTTATTGGAAATAATTAAACACAACTCTGAAGATTGGAATCTCGAAAAAGGTAAGGAGTCAGGTATGACACCTAAGTTTGATTGTGTTAAAGATTTTATGGATACCGATGTTTTCCGTGAGTTTAGCACTAAATATTGACTTAACTTTGAGATAGTAGCCTCTTTCTGTGAATCTTTTGCTGCTCATATTGATCCCCCCAAAGAGAAGTTGTACAAATACCATCCCCCTATTGAAGTAAAAGTAGTTGAACCTGTTAAAGTTGAAGAAAAGACTATCACTTATAATGTTGGTCCTATTGTTCCTACTGCTTATATTGAGAAACCACCTTTCCCTGTTAGGATAAAGGATCATGCTCAAGCTTCAACTATAGTTCATAAAAGTAATACTAGAACACCTACACCCTCTGAACAAATTAAAGTTCAACCTAGTGTTGCTATGGTTAAAGATCTCTTGGTATAAGATTTAGATGGACATGTTATTTACCTCCAAGAAGGGTCTACTAGAATAGCCAAACCCAATGCTAGGAATAAACATAGACCTGTTGTAGGCTTGCGTGTTATATCTGTTAAGATAGGAGATCATTGCTATCATGGCTTATGTGACGTAGGTGCTAGTGCGAGTATTATCCCTCATGATTTATATCAAGAAATTATGCAGGATATTGCACCTGTTGAGTTAGAAGGGATTGATGTCACGATTAAGCTAGCTAATAGACACTATTTCACTAGTTGGGATTGTTAGAGATGTTGAAGTCTTGTGTGGGAAGGTTAAATACCCTGTTTATTTTCTTGTTCTTAGTTCCGCACAAGATGAATTTTGTCCCATTATATTTGGTAGACCCTTCTTGAATACTGTTAATGCCAAGATAGACTGCGTGAAAGATATTGTTACTGTGGGATTAGGGGATATGTCTCATGATTTTAACTTCGCTAAATTTCGTAGACAACCCCTTCAAAAGGAACCACCTAGTAAGGATGAAATTATCGGTCTTGCTTCTATTGCTGTGCCCCCTATTGATCATTTAGAACAATACTTGCTGGACCATGAAAATGATATGCATATGAATGAGAGAAGGGAAATAGATGAAATATTCTTTAAACAGGGACCCGTATTGAAAAACAACTTTCCTGTTGAAATCCTAGGGGATCCTCCTCCACCCAAGGGTGATCCCATGTTTGAACTTAAACCTTTGCCTAATAATCCTAAGTATGTTTATCTTGATGAAAAGAAAATATATCCTGTTATTATTAGTGCTAACCTTTCAGAGTAGGAAGAAAGAAAAACTATTGAAAACTCTACAGAAGCACCGTGCTACTATTGGATATACTCTGGATGATCTTAAGGGCATTAGTCCCACTATATGCCAACACAAGATAAATTTGGAAGAGAATGCCAAACCAGTTATTAATCATCAGCGATGATTAAATCCTAAGATGAAAGAAGTGGTAAGGAAGGAAATACTAAAACTTCTAGAGGCGGGTATTATCTATCCCGTTGCTAATAGCCAGTGGGTAAGTCCTGTCTGTTGTGTCCCTAAGAAGGGAGGTATGACTGTCGTTCCTAAGGATAAAGATGAATTGATCCCACAAAGAATATTTACAGGTTATAGGATGGTAATTGATTTCCGTGAGTTAAATAAAGCTACTAAGAATGATCATTACCCCTTGCCATTTATTGATCAAATGCTAGAAAGGTTATCCAAACATACTCATTTTTGCTTTCTAGATGGTTATTCTGGTTTCTCTCAAATACCTGTGTCCAAAGGTGATCAAGAAAAGACCACATTTACTTGTCCTTTCGGTACCTTTGCTTATAGACGTATGCCTTTTGGTTTATGTAATGCACCTGCTACCTTTCAAAGATGCATGATGGCTATATTCTCTAATTTTTGTGAAAAGATTGTTGAGGTTTTCATGGATGATTTCTCCATTTACGGAACTTCTTTTGATGATTGCTTAAGCAACCTTGATCGAGTTTTGCAGAGATGTGAAGACACTAATCTTGTCTTGAATTGGGAGAAGTGCCACTTTATGGTTAATGAAGGCATTGTCTTGGGACATATAATTTCTGAAAGAGGTATTGAAGTTGACAAAGCTAAAGTGGATGCTATTGAAAAGATGACATGCCCCAAGGACATCAATGGTATACGAAGTTTCCTTGGTCATGGCGGGTTTTATAGGAGGTTCATAAAGGACTTCTCCAAAATCTCCAGGCCTCTGACTAATCTCTTACAAAAAGATATTCCTTTTGTATTTGATGATGATTGTCTAGAAGCATTTGAAATACTAAAGAAAACATTGATCTCTGCACCTATTGTCCAGCCTCCTGACTGGAATTTACCTTTTGAGATTATGTGCGATGCTAGTGATTACGCTGTAGGTGCTGTTTTAGGGCAAAGAGTTGATAAGAAATTGAATGTCTTCCTGTATGCTAGTAAAACTCTAGATAGTTCCCATAGAAATTATGCTACTACTAAGAAAGAATTTTTAGCAGTTGTATTTGCTTGTGATAAGTTTAGACCCTATATGGTTGATTCTAAAGTAACTATTCACACTGATCATGCTGCTATCAAATACCTTATGGAAAAGAAAGATGCTAAACCTAGACTTATTAGATGGGTTCTCTTGCTGCAAGAATTTGACTTGCATATTATTGATAGAAAAGGAGCTGAGAACCCTGTTGCAAACAACTTGTCTAGGTTAGAAAATATACTTGATGACCCGCAACCTATTGATGATAGCTTTCCTGATGAACAATTAGCTGTCATAAATACTTCTCGTACTGCTCCATGGTATGCTGATTATGCTAATTATATTGTTGCTAGCTTCACATACCAGCAAAATAAAAAGTTCTTCTATGATTTGAGACATTAATTCTGGGATGACCCACATCTTTATTAAGAAGGAGTAGATGGTATTATTAGACGTTGTGTACCTGAGCATGAACAGGAATAGATCCTACGCAAGTGCCACTCCGAAGCTATGGAGGACACCATGCGGGAGATAGAACTGCACACAAGGTATTGCAATCAGGTTTTTATTGGCCTACTGTCTTCAAGGATACCCGTAAGTTTGTCTTATCTTGTGATGAATGTCAAAGAATTGGTAATATTAGTAGACGTCAAGAAATGCCTATGAATTATTCACTTGTTATTGAACCATTTGATGTTTGCGGCTTTGATTATATGGGACCGTTTCCTGCCTCTAATGGGTACACACATATTCTAGTTGCTATTGATTACGTTACTAAGTGGGTAGAAGCTATTCCAACTAGTAGGGCTGATCATAACACCTCTATTAAGATGCTTAAAGAAGTTATTTTTCCGAGGTTTGGAGTCCCTAGATATCTAATGACTCATGGTGGTTCAAACTTTATTCATGGTGCTTTCCGTAAGATGCTTGCTAAATATGATGTCAACCATAGAATTGCATCGCCCTATCACCCACAGACTAGTGGTCAAGTAGAACTAAATAATAGAGAGTTGAAATTAATTTTGCAAAAGACAGTTAATAGGTCTAGAAAGAATTGGTCCAAAAACTTGATGATGCATTATGGGCCTATAGAACTGCATACAAAAATGCTATGGGTATGTCTCCATACAAGATAGTATATGGAAAAGCTTGTCACTTACCTCTTGAGCTAGAGCATAAGGAATATTAGGATATCAAAGATCTCAATTATGATTTCAAACTTGCCGGTGAAAAGAGGCTATCTGACATTAGCTGTCTCAATGAATGGAGAACCCAGGCCTATGAGAACGCCAAGCTGTTTAAAGAAAAAGTTAAAAGATGGCATGACAAAAGGATACAAAAGTGTGAGCTTAACGTAGGTGATTATGTCTTGCTATTCAACTCTCGTTTAAGATTTTTTTGCAGGAAAACTTCTCTCCAAGTGGGAAGGACCTTACGTTATCGAGGAGGTCTATCGTTCCGGTGCCATAAAAATCAACAATTTCGAAGGCACAAATCCGAAGGTGGTGAACGCTCAAAGAATCAAACATTAAATCTTAGGTAATCACATAAATGTTGAAACCAATGTTATTGAAACTGTAACCCCGGACGAATACATAAGGGACACTTTCCAGAATGATTCAGCCTCCGAAAAGTAAGAGGTGTGTGATACGGTAAGTAGACATACTCCAAAACAACTCTAAAGGCAATTTTTCTCCGTTGTGGAATATTTAGAAAAATAGAAAAATATGTAGCAGTCCGGAAGAGACACGAGGCGTCCACGAGGGTGGAGAGCGCCCCCACCCCCCTGCCTCGTGGGCACGCCATGTGCCTCCCGGACTCCGTTTTCTTGTGGCTTACTCCTTTTGGTCGGTAAAAATTCATTCTATATACCCCCGAAGGTTTTCACCTCTGTATTACGCAAAATTCCTCTGTTTTTATTTTGAGTTGTTTCTGTCGCAGATAAGATCAAGATGTCTTCTCATGTGTCTGATAGAGAGAGTCGGGTGTCTCATCCGACACTTGACGCAAGAGCAAACAGCGATGTTAACCACTTTGGTCCATCAACGGAGGAAGAGATGGAGGCTGACCTAAAGAGGTTACAAGCAATGGAGGAAGATCAAGAAGTTACTTCTCGGTTTCAAGCTGGATTCACAATGGGGGAATTACAGAGCTCAGCTATTCCAAACTCAGCCCTCCCTACCAATGTCAGGTTTCTTTCTTATGAAAATATGAAAAAGAGTGTTACTTGTTCTCCCGCAGCTATGCAGCATCCTTGGGTGAAAGGATCTTTAGCCGTCACAGGCAAGCTCCACAAGGAAATTATGGACCTTAAGCAGCAAGTTAACAAGCTCGAGGAGGAGAATCGTATCCTGATGGGTATCACCGCCAAGAATATTACATCACCACCCCCGAAGAAGGAGACATAATCATATGGGTATGGGCAGTCCCCTTGGCAATTGCCAAGCTTGGGGGAGTGACCCCGGTATCGTATAACCATCACTCCTATCTTTACCGTTTTACTTAGTTCGATCCTTTTGGTAGTATCTTGATCTAGTAGAATAAAGTTAGCATGATCTAGTTGTGAGCTTTTGCCTTATGATCTTTACCCTTTGTAATCAAGTCCGTGAGCTATATAATAAAGATTAGTGTTGAGTCAAGGGCTTGATTTCCTCACTTGGGTCATGATAAAAAGAAAGAAAACATAAAGAGTATCAAAGAGATCATATCGATCTTATGGTGAGAAATGACTTCACATATAAGAGTATGATAAATAAAAGTTGTTGGGAGTTGACAAACATAGTTTTGGTCATTGTTGCAATTAATAGGAAGTAATAAAAGAAGAGAGGCTTCACATACAAATATACTATCTTGTACATCTTTCATGATTGTGAGCACTCATTAAAATATGACATGCTAAATAGTTGATGTTGGACAAGGAAGAAAACATAATGGGTTATGTTTTCCTATATCCGAAATAAAGTATATTGTCATGGATCATCCAACATTTTGAGCTTGCCTTTCCCCCTCATGCTAGCCAAAACTCCTCGCACCAAGTAGAGATACTACTTGTGCTTCCATACATCCTTAAACCTAGTTTTGCCATGAGGGTCCACCATACCTACCTACGGATTGAGAAAGATCCTTCCAAGTAAGTTGTCATGTTGCAAACTCTCTGAAATATGTATGATTTATTAGTGTGGAGGAAATTAGCTTTATACGATCTTGTGATATGGAAGTAATAAAAGCGACAGACTGCATAATAAAGGTCCCTATCACAAGTGGCAATATAAAGTGACGTTCTTCTATGCTAAGACTTTGTGCATCCAACCATAAAAACACATGACAACCTCTGCTTCCCTCTGCGAAGGGCCTATCTATTATTCTTCTATAAGAGTTAACGTGAACTCCACCTTTCCTTTTTACATTTTATCCTTTGGCAAACACATTTTGTTGGAAAGATCCTGACGGATATACCCACTTGGATGTAAGTTTTCATGATCTATTACTGTTGACATTACCCATCAGGTAAACGGTTCGGAGGCAACACCATAAGCCCCTATCTGTCTCTGTGTCCGACTAAAACTCCATAACCATAAGTATTACGTGAGTGTGAGCAATTGTGAAAGACTATATGATAGTTGAGTATGTAGGCTTGCTGAAAAGCTCTTATATTGACTCGTTCCGATGTTACGATAAATTGCAATTTCTTCAATGACTGAGATCAAAGTTTGTTAGTTCCCAATGAAGTTTATGATTCATGCTTGATGTTGTGAAAGAATTGTTACTTTAGAATAAGAATCATATGACAATATATATATATATATATTGATGTTATGAAAATGATCATGATGCCCTCGTGTCCGTATTTTGTTTTTATCGACACCTCTATCTCTAAACAAGTGGACATATTTTTCGATATCGGCTTTCGCTTAAGGACAAGCGAGGTCTAACCTTGTGAAGTTGATACGTCCGTTTTGCATCATGCTTATATGTTGATATTTATTGCATCATGGGCTGTTATTACATGTTTTGTCACAATACATATGCCTTTTCCCTCTTATTTTACAAGGTTTACATGAATAGGGAGAATGCCGGCAGGTTGAATTTTGGGCTGGAAAAGGAGCAAACTCTGGAAACCTATTCTGCACAACTCCAAAAGCCCTGAAACTCAACAATAATCCGTTTCAGAAAATACAAAAAATATCTGGCGAAAGAAGTTCACGAGGGGGGCCACCGGTTGTCCACGAGGGTGGGGGGCGCGCCCCCTGCCCAGGGCGCGCCACCCTATCTCGTGGGCCCATCGAAGGTCCCCTGATTCCCATCTTCTCCTATATGAGGTGTTTTGACCTGGAAAAATCATAAGGAGGCTTTCGGGACTAGACGCCGCCGTCTCGAGGCGGAACCGAGGCGGAAACCAATCTAGGGCTTAGGCAGAGCTGTTCTGCCGGGGATACTTCCCTCCGGGAGGAGGAAATCGTCACCGCCGTCATCACCAACAACTCTCCCATATTGGGGACAGCTATGTTCATCAACATCTTCACCAGCACCATCTCCTCTCAAACCCTAGTTCATCTCTTGTATCCAATTTTTGTACCCAAACCTCAGATTGGTACCTGTGGGTTGCTAGTAGCGTTGATTACTCCTCGTAGTTGATGCTAGTTGGTTTATTTGGTGGAAGATCATATGTTCAGATCCATTATGCATATTAATACCCCTCTGATCATCAACCATATTATTTCTTGTGAGTAGTTACATTTATTCCCGAGGACATGGGAGAAGTCTTGCTATCAGTACTCATGTGAATTTGGTCTTCGTTCGATATCTTGATGAGATGTATGTTGTCTCTCCTCTAGTGGTGTGATGTGAACGTCGACTACACGACACTTCACCATTATTTGGGCCTAAAGGAAGGAATTGGGAAGTAATAAGTAGATGATGGGTTGCTTGAGTGATAGAAGATTAAACCCTAGTTTATGCGTTGCTTCTTAAGGGGCTGATTTGGATCCATATGTTTCATGCTATGCTTAGGTTTACCTTAATACTTCTTTTGTAGTTGCGGATGCTTGCATTAGAGATTAATCATAAGTGGGAGGCTTGTCCAAGTAAGGACAGCACCCAAGCACCGGTCCACCCACATACCAAATTATCAAAGTACCGAACGCGAATCAGATGATTGTGATGAAAACTAGCTTGACGATAATTCCCATGTGTCCTCGGGAGCGCTTTCCTATATATAAGAGTTTGTCCAGGTTTGTCCTTTGCTACAAAAAGGATTGGGCCACATTGCTGTACCTTATTTACTTTTACCTTGTCACTTGCTACCAATTACCTTATCACAAAACTATCTGTTACCTATAATTTCAGTGCTTGTAGAAAATACCTTACTGAAAACTGCCTATCATTTCCTTCTACTCCTCATTGGGTTCGACACTCTTACTTATCGAAAGGACTACAATAGATCCCCTACACTTGTGGGTCATCATGATTATATTTATAAAACTTTTCATGATTATGATTCCCCTTTTTCTGAACATTACCCTTTTAATGTGGAAACAATCTATAGTATTCAAGTCTCTTATGATACTCCCACTACTATGAATGAGAAGAATTTTCCTTATGTGGAGAGTAATAAAATTATATGCTTGGGGATCATGACATGGATGCTTTATGCGCTGGTTATATTGTTGAATTCATTCATGATGCTACGGAAAATTATTATGAGAGAGAATCATATGCTTGTAGGAGTTGCAATAATATCAAGTTTCCTCTCTATATGCTTAAAATCTTGAAGTTATGCTCGTTTTCCCTTCCTATGCTAGTTGATTATCGTTCCCATAAGTTTTTTGCTCACAAAATCCCTATGCATAGGAAGTGGGTTAGACTTAAATGTGCTAGTCGTATTATTCATGATGCTCTCCTTATGTTTCAATCCTTATCTTTTATGCGAGCATCATTGAAATCATCATGCCTAGCTAGGGGTGTTAAACGATAGCGCTTGTTGGGAGGCAACCCAACTTTATTTTATTTTCTTTGATTTTGCTTCAGTTTAGGAATAAATATTGCATCTAGCTTCTGTTTAGATGTGGTTTTATGTTTTAATTAGTGTTTGTGCCAAGTACAACCTTTGGGAAGACTTGTGTGAAGTTTATGTGATCTTGCTGTGAAAAACAGAATCATTAGCGCTCGCTAGAATGGTCACCAGATTTTACTGTAGCGTGCTATTTAGTTGATTCATTTTGCTTCTGGATTTTATAGGACTCATGTATTCTTGTAATGGCAAGTTTTAGGCTC
Organism: Secale cereale; assembly: GCA_902687465.1. Lineage (NCBI taxonomy): Eukaryota > Viridiplantae > Streptophyta > Magnoliopsida > Poales > Poaceae > Secale > Secale cereale. The sequence goes on along the minus strand of LR738712.1, from coordinate 819,870,965 downwards.
GGGTGTAGATTTTCCATCCTCTGCAAGATAATATGTACAAACCCTAGGCCTCTCCGGTGTGTATATAAACCGGGGGGGGGGTTTAGTCCATAGAGGCTAGAGAAGAATCATAATATCCTCATAGGCTAGACCTAGGGTTTAGCCATGACGATCTCGAGGTAGATCAACTCTTGTACACATATTCATCCATATTAATATAGCAAGAAGTAGGGTTTAACCTCGAACCAGAGGGCCTGAACCTGGGTAAACATCGTGTCCCCTGCCTCCTCTTACCATCGATCCTTAGACGCATAGTTCTGGACCCCCTACCCGAGATCCGCCGGTTTTGACACCGACAGACACCGGCTCGACTGGCGCGTCGGGAAGCCCTGTAGTGCTCGGCTCGGCAGGCTAGGTGACGGAGTGACATCACGAGTGGGCTCGGCGGACATCCAAGAGGACGCGGGCAGCTACTCATCCAGAAGCTCAAGGCATGCTCTATGCCCAGTACGTGCACCATGGTTAGGTAGCAACAGGGGTGTATATGTGGCATCAACAAATTGACCACGCAAAGGTAAAGCAAATTTGTCAGGTGCAGTGAGAGTGGTGAAAGTGACCGGAAGTGCGGAAAAAGGAAAAACATTCTCATCAAACACCACATCACGTGAGATGTAGATGCGGTTAGAGGGAACATGAAGACACTTTTACCCTTTATGAAGAGAACTATAACCAAGAACCACACACTGTTTAGACCAAAACTCCAACTTGCGTTGGTTATTTGGACGAAGATGTGGCCAACACGCACACCCAAAGACCTTGAGAAACATATTATCAGGAAATTCATTCAGCAAGAGTTCAAGTGGTGTTTTCATCTGACGGAGTCGTGTAGGGAGTTTGTTAATGAGAAAGCATGCGGTGAAAAATGCATCACTCCAAAATCGGAAAGGAACGAAGGCATGGGCAAGCAAAGAAAGACCAGTCTCAACTATATGATGATGCTTACGCTTAGCTACACCGTTTTGCTGATGTGTATGAGGACATGAGACACGATGTGTAATTCCAAGCTTATTAAAGAATGCATTGAGGTTGTGGTACTCACCCCCCCCCCCAATCAGATTACACATGAATGATTTCATGGCTGACCTGACGCTCAACGTGCGCTTGGAATTGCAAGAAAACATTAAACACATCAGACTTACATTAAAGAGGATAAAGCCAAGTGAACCGATTGTAAGCATCATTGAATTTGACATAGTAATTATGACCACTAACAGAGATTTGGGCATGGCCCCATACATCCGAAAACACAAGTTAAAGTGGTTTATTGACTACACAACTCGACTCGGAAAAAGGAAGCCGAGGACTCTTGCCTTGCTGACAGGCATCATAAACTGCATCAACATGTTTATTTGACACTACTCGAAGCTCATGCCGATGAAGTACTGATACGTCTCCAATGTATCTATAATTTTTTATTGTTCCATTCTATTATTTATGAAGTCTTGGATGTTCAATGGGCTTTATCATTCACCTTTATATCATTTTTGGGACTAACCTACTAACCCAAAGGCCCAGTCCAGATTGCTATTTTTTGCCTATTTCAGGGTTTTGCAGAAAAGGAATATCAAACGGAGTCCAAACGGAATGAAACCTTCGCGAGAGATATTTTTGGAGGAAATCACGCTCGGGAAACGTCAGGACCATGTCAGGGGACGAAGGGCCAGCCCTTGAGGGTGGAGGCGCGCCCCCCTTCCCAGGGCGCCTCGAGGCTGGCCCACATGGCCCCCGGTGCCCTCCTTCTTCCTATATATACCTACGTACCCTAGAAACTCCATACGTAGAGAGAAAACCCTAATTCCACCGCCTTAGCTGCTGTTCACGTGGAGATCCCATCTTGGAGCCTGTTCCGGGAGGGTGATCCATCACGGAGGCCTTCATCATCATCATCATCGCCCTCACCATGAGTTGTGAGTAGTTTACCACAGACCTTCGGGTTCATAGCTAGTATCTAGATGGCTTCTTCTCTCTCTCTCTGGATCTCAATACAAAGTTCTCCTCAGTCTTCGAGGAGATCTATTCGATGTAATCTCTTTTTGCGGTTTGTTTGTCGAGATCCGATGAATTGTGAGTTTATGATCAAGGTTATCTATGAAAGATATTTGGTTCTTCTCTGAACTTTTTATGCGTGCTCATAATATCCTTGCAAGTCTCTTCGAATTATTGGTTTGGTTTGGCCTACTAGATCTATAGTTCTTGCAATGGGAGAAGTGCTTGGCTTTGGGTTTCAATCTTGCGGTGTCCTTTCCCAGTGACAGTAGGGGCAGCAAGGCACGTATTGTATTGTTGCCGTCGAGGATATAAATATGGGGTTTACATCATATTGCTTGAGTTTATCCCTCTACATCATGCCATCTTGCTTAAAGCGTTACTCTGTTCGTATGAAGTCAAGACACTAGATGCATGTTGGATAGCGGTCGATGTGTGGACTAATAGTAGTAGATGAAGGTAGGAGTCGGTCTACTTGTCTCGGATGCGATGCCTATATATAATGATCATGCCTAGATAGTCTCATAATTATTCGATTTTCTATCAATTGCTCGATAGTAATTTGTTTACCTGCCGTAGAATATCGCTATCATGAGAGAAGCCACTAGAGAAAACTATGGCCCCTGGGTCTATTCTCAACATATCAATCTACATCTACTTTACCTTTCTTGCTTTTATTTGCTGTTTTATTAAAGTAAAAATACAAAAAATATAATTATCATCTGTATCAGATCTCACTCTCGTAAGTGACGGTAAAGGGATTGACAACCCCTTATCGCGTTGGCTGCGAAGTTCTTATTTGTTTGTGCAGGTGCGTGGGACTGGCGCGTGGTCTCCTACTGGATTGATACCTTGCTTCTCAAAAACTGAGGGAACTACTTACGCTACTATGCTGCATCTCCCTTTCCTCTTCGAGTGAATACAACGCAAGCTCAAGAGGTAGCAAGAAGAATTTCTGGCGCCGTTGCCTGGCAGGCTTACGCAAAAGTCATATACCAAGTACCTATCACAAACCCTTATCCTTCGAATTACATTTATTTGCCTCTCGTTTTCCTCTCCCCCACTTCACCTTTGCTGTTTTATTCGCCCTTCTTCCGCCGTGTGTTTTTCGTTCGCCTGCCTTTTTGTCTGCTTGTGAGTTTGCTTGCTTGCTTGTCATTATGGCTAGCCCATTATCCACTCCTTTGTCTCCCGAGTTTGAAGTACTTCACTTCAAGCAAAGGCGAGGAGAAAACTTAAAAGATGCTTGGTTTAGGATGATGGAATCTTATCGTAAGTGCACCTTAGAAGTAAATTTTAGAATATTACTTCGCAATTTTTATGTTGGATTGAATATGTCTCATAGACAACTCTTGGATTGCGTTGCCAAAGGAAATTTTATCGAAGTTGATCCTAGTTTCGTGCATGAAATCATAGAGGGAATAGTGGGAACACTACCTCCCCAAAAGGTGTCAAACTCAACCCAGAAAGGGATGCACGTTTTTCAGAAAATTTGCGAAGTAACGAAAATAATACAAAAATCTCTTGAACCTCTTAAGAGTGTTAGTGGGAATCTCCACCGCATGAATATGTTGATTACTCTTTGCAATAATAGGTTGGATGCTTTAGATTTTAAGATTTCTGAATATGAAGGGAAACGCAAAGAACCTCCCGGATTCGAGCTTGATACCATTAAAAGGGTGAAGACCAAAGATGGCAATACCTAGATCTATCTTGTATCGTGCCTAGCTAGGGGCATAAAGCGATAGCGCTTGTTGGGAGGCAACCCAATTTCATGTTTTGTTTATTGTTTGTGCCAAGTAGAACCTTTGGTAGGACTTGTGTGAAGTTTATACGATCTTGCTGTGAAAAACAGAATCGTTAGCGCTTGCTAAAGTAGTCTTAAGATTTTAGTCGAGCGTGCTTTTTAGTTGATTCTTTTTGCTACTGATTGGTAGACAAATTGCGCAAATTTATCAATTTAGTTTGAATTTTTTGGAATTCAAGAAGTAGGCGAACCCAGTAGATTACTACAGACTGTTCTGTTTTTGACAGATTCTGTTTTTCTTGTGTTGTTTGTTTATTCCGATGCATCTATGAGTAATATTGGAGGATATGAACTATAGAGAACTTGGAGTACAGTAGGTTCAACACCAATAAAAACAATGAATGAATTCCTTGCTGTACCTTGAGTAGTGGTTTGTTTTCTCTTACTAACGGAGCTCACGAGAATTTTTGTCTAAGTTTTGTGTTGTGAAGTTTTCAAGTTTTGAGTATTGCTTTGATAGACTATGGAACAAGGAGTAGCAAAGGCCTAAGCTTGGGGATGCCCATGGCACCCATGTAAATTCAAGATAATCAAAATTCTAAGATTGGGGATGCCCCGGGAAGGCATCCCCACTTTCGTCTTCATCCATCGGTAGCTATACTTGGAGCTATATTTTTATTCGCAACATGCTATGTGTTTTTCTTGGAGCGTCTTGTATAATTTGAGTCTTTTCTTGTGAGTTTGCCACAATTATCCTTGCTGGACACACCTATTTGAGAGAGTTAAATATGGCCTAGAAATCGTTAGAACACTCTATGTGCTTCACTTATATCTTTTGAGTTGAATAGTTTTTGCTCTAGTGCTTCACTTATATCTTTTAGAGCATGGTGGTGGTAATATTTTGTAGAATTTTTTGAACTCTCATGCTTCACTTATATCTATTTGAGAGTCTATTAAAACAGCATGTCAAAGTGTTTAGGCTAAAGAAACTAGTCTTCACATGATAAACATCCAATGTCAATGTAGTAAAAAAATTCACATCAAGTGCATTGAATAGAAAGAGATGTTCGATGCTTGATAATTGTTTTGAGACATGAGGATAGTGATATTATATTCATGCTAGTGGCGTCATTATGAAAATGAGAAATATTTGTGTTAAGGTTAGTGATTCCCGTAGCATGCATGTATGGTGAACCGTTGTGTGACTAAGTTAAAGCATGAGATATTTGTAGAGTGTCAACCTTTGTGTGGAGGTCGGGGGCGCGCGTTGGTTAACTCCTACCAACCTCCCCCCTAGGGGCACGCGTTGATTGCTTTGTTTTGATGACTCGTGAATTTTTGCAATAAGTATATGAGTTCTTATGACTAATGTTGAGTCCAAGGATTATACGCACTCTCACCCTTCCACCATTGCTAGCCTCTCTTGTACCGCGCAACTTTCGCTGGTGCCATAAACCCGCTATATATCCTTCCTCAAAACAGCCACCATATTGTTCCTCAAAAGAGCCACCATACGTACCTATCATGGCATTTCCACAGCCATTCCGAGATATATTGCCATGCAACTTTCCACCGTTCCGTTTATACGACACACATCATATTGTCACATTGCCATGCATGATCATGTAGTTGACATCGTATTCGTGGCAAGGCCACCATGCATAATCTTTTCATACATGTCACTCTTGTTTCATTGCACATACTGGTACACCGCCGGAGACATTCACATAGAGTCATACTTTGTTGTTGTAGTATCGAGTTGTAATTTCGTGTTGTAATGAAAGTGTGATGATCATCACTATTAGATCATTGTCCCATGGGAGGAAAGGCTGATTCTATAAAGCCCCTCCGCAAAAAAAAAGGAAAGGCCAAAGAAAAAAAAGGCCCAAAAAAAGAAAAAAAAGAAAAGGAGAAAAGAAAAAGGGACAATTGCTACTATCTTTTTCCACACTTGTGCTTCGAAGTAGCACCATGTTCTTCATTGTAGAGAGTCTCATGCTTAGTCACTTTCATATACTAGTGGGAATTTTTGTTATAGAACTTGGCTTGTATATTCCAATGATGGGCTTCCTCAAATGCCCTAGGTCTTCGTGAGCAAGCAAGTTGGATGCACACCCACTAGTTTCTTTTGTTGAGCTTTCATTCATATTTAGCTCTAGTGCATCCGTTGCATGGCAATCCCTACTCACTCCCATTGATATATATTGATGGGAATCTCCATAGCCCGTTGATACGCCTAGTCGATGTGAGACTATCTCCCACTTTTTGTCTTCTCCACAACCACCTCTATTCCACCCATAGTGCTATATCCATGCCTCACGCTCATGTATTGCGCAAAAGTTGAAAGGTTTGAAAAGATAGAGTATGAAAACAAGTGCTTGGCTGAAATCGGGGTTGTGCATGATATGAATATTTTGTGTGATAACAAGGGAGCGTAGCCAACACTATATGATTTTGTAGGGATAACTTTCTTTAGCCATAGTATTTTGAGAAGACATGATTGCTTTGTTAGTATGCTTGAAGTATTCTTATTTCTTATGCCAATACAGACTTTTATCTTGAATCCTTCAGATCTGAACATTTATGCCACAATTAAGAGAATTACATTGAATAACTATATTGGTTAGCATTCCACATCAAAAATTCTTTCTTTATCATTTACCTACTTGAGGACAAGCAGGAATTAAGCTTGGGGATGCTTGATACGTCTCCAACTTATCTATAATTTTTTATTGTTCCATGCTATTATTTATGAAGTCTTGGATGTTTAATGGGCTTTATCATTCACTTTTATATCATTTTTCGGACTAACCTACTAACCCAAAGGCCCAGTCCAGATCGCTGTTTTTTTGCCTATTTCAGGGTTTTGTAGAAAAGGAATATCAAACGGAGTCCAAACGGAATGAAACCTTCGCGAGAGATATTTTTGGAGGAAATCACGCTCGGGAAACGTCAGGACCAAGTCAAGGGACAAAGGGCTAGCCCTCGAGGGTGGGGGGCGCGTCCCCCTTCCCAGGGCGCGCCCCCCTGCCTCGAGGCTGGCCCACACGGCCCCCGGTGCACTCCTTCATCCTATATATACCTACGTACCCCAGAAACTCCATACGGAGAGAGAAAACCCTAATTCCACCACCGTAGCTGCTGTTCCCGTGGAGATCACATCTTGGAGCCTGTTCCGGGAGGGGGATCCATCACAGAAGCCTTCATCATCATCATCATCGCCCTGACCATGAGTTGTGAGTAGTTTACCACAGACCTTCAGGTCCATAGCTAGTATCTAGATGGCTTCTTCTCTCTATCTCTGGATCTCAATAAAAGTTCTCCTCAGTCTTCGAGGAGATCTATTCAATGTAATCTCTTTTTGTGGTGTGTTTGTCGAGATCCGATGAATTGTTAGTTTATGATCAAGGTTATCTATGAAAGATAGTTGGTTCTTCTATGAAATTTTTATGTGTGCTCATAATATCCTTGCAGATCTCTTCAAATTATTAGTTTGGTTTGGCCAACTAGATCTATAGTTCTTGCAATGGTAGAAGTGCTTGGCTTTGGGTCCAATCTTGCGGTGTCCTTTCCCAGTGACAGTAGGGGCAGCAAGGCACGTATTGTATTGTTGCCATCGAGGATTAAAAGATGGGGTTTACATCATATTTCTTGAGTTTATCCCTCTACATCATGTCATCTAGCTTAAAGCGTTACTCTGTTCATATGAACTCAATACACTAGATGCATGCTGGATAGCGGTCGATGTGTGGAGTAATAGTAGTAGATGCAGGCAGGAGTCGGTCTACTAGTCTCGGACGTGATACCTATATACAATGATCATGCCTAGATAGTCTAATAATTATTCGCTTTTCTATCAATTGCTCTACAGTAATTTGTTTACCCGCCGTAGAATATCGCTATCATGAGAGAAGCCACTAGAGAAAACTATGGCCCCCGGGTCTATTCTCAACATATCAATCTACATCTACTTTACCTTTCTTGCTTTTATTTGCTGTTTTATTAAACTAAAAATACCAAAAATATAATTATCATCTCTATCAGATCTCACTCTCGTAAGTGACCGTAAAGGGATTGACAACCCCTTATCGCGTTGGCTGCGAAGTTCTTATTTGTTTGTGCAGGTGCGAGGGACTGGCGCGTGGTCTCCTACTGGATTGATACCCTGGTTCTCAAAAACTGAGGGAAATACTTACGCTACTGTGCTGCATCTCCTTTCCTCTTCGAGGGAATACAACGCAAGCTCAAGAGGTAGCAAGTACATGGCGAACGATAGGAGTAGCAGGATGACCAAGGCGTGCATGCCAATGTGATGGAGACACACGAACACCGTTGAAGGCATTAGGAACTGGTGGCACATCAAGTGCATAGAGAGCATTATTACGCAGTTGACCTCTAAGGAGTACGTCCCTTGTGTCCCGGTCCATAACAGAAAATGAAAAGGATGAAATTCAGCAAGAACATTATTATCATGAGTAAGTTTAGGAACTGAAAGAAAACTACATGAAACAGAGGGAATACGAAGGACATTAAGAAGACGTAATTGTGTGGATCGACATGTAAGAGTTGATGCCTGTCCAATATGTGAGATATGCATACCTTCCCCATTAGCGGTACGAACCTGATCGTGTCCACGGTACGGCTCCTGTGTAGAGAGCTTACCCATCTCACTCGTCAGGTGATTGGTAGCTCCCGTATCCATGTACCAAGATGCATCAACTGGATAGGAAGGAGTATGCCCCTGCTCATGACTCGCCAGGTCAGTCTGCTTTTCATTAGCCTTGCCATTGTTCCTGATCCCCAAGAAAACCTGCTTGAAGCGACGATGACATCGGGAGGCAAGGTGACCATCAAGTCCACACAGCTGGCTGGGGACCTGAGCACCACATGGAGGACATCAGGCATGAACTCGACCTCCCGTCGAGGTAGTGGTGTTCCACGAGTTAGGCGCGGTCGGTGGAGGTTTGCCACCAGTTGGTGTCTTGTAGGGCTTGCCCTTCCCATGCGTTGCAGCGTTGGCGGAAGGGAAACTCGACGTAGAGCGAAGAGCCTGGATGCGCTGCTCCGTAGAGAGGAGACGCGCATACAACTCATGCGGCTAGATGGGAGTGTCACGACCATTGATATTCTCCACCAAATTATCATAGTCGTCATTCAGTCCGTTGAGCACATAAGAGGTGAACTCCTCCGGACCAAGCGCCTTGCCAATGGAGGCACGTGTGTCAGTCATACCTATACCTGGCCATGGGCCGGGCCGGGCCGGGCTGGGGCCGGGCCTAAAAAAACCCACGACAGAAAACTAAGGCCCAGGCCCGCCCAGGAGCTACCATCGGGCCTACTTTTCAAGCCCAAGCCCGGCCCATCTGGTAGAAAGCCCTGAAAAGCCCTTAGGGCTTAGGGTCGTGGGCCGGGCCTCTACCTTAAAATGCCAATATGCCAAGACCAAGCCCGTCCAGGCCCTGCTGGTGGGCTCAAAACTCAGGCCCAAGCCCAGCCCAGGGGCAAGCCCGTTGGGCCTAGGCCCTAGATTTTAGGGCCGGGCCTAGGTGGGCCGACAGGGTCGGGTCGGAGATGGCCAGGACTAGTCATACCCGTCAACTTGTTGAAGTAGTCGGTGACGGTGAGATCATGAAGCTTCACCTCCCCAAGCGCAGTGCGGATGCCGTACGCCCGTGCCTCAGACTGTGAAGCAAAACTAGTAGGAAGAGCCGTCCATGCGTGCCGAGACATAGCGGCAATGAAGACAAGCTACCACACTCCCTCCATAGAAGAGGACTGGATAGCAGAGAGGATGGCTTGATCTTGAGCCACCCACGCATGATGCCCCGGATGATATGGTGGAGGCCACGGCAGAGTACCATCAACAAAGCCCTCCAAGTAGCAACTACGGAGAAGTGGCAGCACCTGTGCACGCCACGACATGTAGTTATCCGTCATGAGCTTCACCGGGATGAGGTGCGTGAAGGAGAACAGTGCAGAAGTGGCGACATGATCCGGCAGAGGCACGTAGTAGTCCTGACGTGGAGCACTACCAGACGCTGGCGAGATGGGAACAAGTTCCGTGGAAGGAGCTGCAACCGGCGGAGGATACGGTGCTGGGGAAGCACCATAGGACGGAGCAGATGCACTATAATACGCCTTGACGACCAGCGATAGCGGTTGAGAGGCCAGGAACGGGGAGGCTAGGGCGGCGGCGGACGGGCCGGATGCCATCAGGAACAATCGTGGTCGAGGGCGATCGGGACAGAGTGGAAGCAATCGAAACCTAAACTGATACCATCACTAGTAGAAAACATGACTTTGGTCTAGGCCTGCCCAGCCCATTAGTCACGGTTCTGTCACGAACCGGGACCCATGGTGGCATTGGTCCCGGTTCTTGAGCCCAGAGGGCCAGCCGGGCCTCGTGGAGCATTGGTCCCGGTTCATCTGTCCTCATTGGTCTCGGTTGCACACACGGGCCGGGAGCAATGGGCCTTGCTCCTGGCCCACAACTATTGGTCCCGGTTTGTGTCTTGAACCGGGACCAAAGGGGGGCTTTTAGTCTCGGTTTCAAATACGAACCGGGACCAATGAGGTGCCTATATATACCCCCTCGCCCGCTAGCACACCACTCCACTACTCTGTTTTTTTCTGGCCGGCGAGGGGAGAGCTTTGTGGTGCTCTAGCTCACCTCCTATGCACATGATTTGTTCGATGAAATACCCTAGCCACACTACTTAAGCTTTCTCCTCTCGAAGCTCCTTGTCCAAGCTCCATTTTCCTCAAGATTTGTCTAGGTTTGCCGGTCCCTCCTGTCCCATCCCTGTCCTCACCGCCGTTATTCGCCCGTGCCGAACTCGTCACCGGCACCACCATGGTGAGCCTCCTGTTCTTAACTTCTTTATAAAAGAAAATATTCTTACTTTTATGATTTAGAAAGATATTTGTATAATTTTCTTACTTTTATTATTGTTTGTTATTATATAGTGCGATGGTTTTGGTATCCGCCCATGTCGGCCCTCGTCCTGTCCATGATTCTGATGTGGTATATTATCTTTAATTTATACCTATTTGTTTTAGTATTTATGACAATTATGCCGACCAACGTGACATAGATGTTTTTATCTAGGAGGTATGTGAACCAGAAATTTGAACCGACCCTCTTGTGGAGAGGTTAAATTAGTTGAAAAGGAAAACATTTACTTGAAGAAAAATTGAAAAAAACCGAAGGGGGGAAGATAGAATTGGAGTTGCATGTTGCCGAAGTCGTCGATGATCACAAGATCAAGATGGACCCTATTGTCAGGAGGTTAAATTTAGTGGAAGAAGAAAACAATTACTTGAAGGAAAAAATAAAAAAATTGAGGAGGAGAAGATGATATTGGAGTTGCATGTTGCGGATGCCGTCGATGATCACAAGATCAGGATGGATGCCATGCGCTTGAAGATTAAAAAGATTAGAAAATATGCCAATCATACTGAGGCTTGGTATCATTATGCCGTTCGATAAATTGTTACCTTGGTTGCGATTATGATTACATTAGTTGTTGCATTGAAATGTTTTACATAGTTTCAATGTATGGTTTAATTGGATGCTCTGGAGAACTATGTATGTATACTTTGGATTTAATGTGATCATGAACCTCAATTAATTTTGTCACACATATCTATTCATGATGTTCTGTAATGGTTTTTGACACACTTAATTATATATAATGCACACAGATGAACCGACAATGGATGTACGGTGATAGCCGCACCTCCGAGTTTATTAAGGGCATGCATAATTTTCTCGAAGTGGCTTAGGAAAACAAGTAGAATGGTTTTATGTGTTGTCCATGCCCTAGCTGTGGGGATACGAGGTCTTACTCTGACTCGAAAACCCTTCACACCCACCTGCTTTATAAGGGTTTCATGCCACACTACAATTTTTGGACCAAGCACGGAGAAATAGGAGTTATGATGGAAGACGGCGAAGAAGAAGAGGATGATGACAACTACGTGCCCATTGAATATGGTGATGCTGCAATGGGGGAAGCTGAAGATCAAGAGGAACCAGACGATGTGCCCGATGATGATCTCCGCCAGGTCATTGTTGATGCAAAGAGACAGTGTGAAAGTGAGAAGGAGAAGCTGAAGTTCGATCGCATGTTAGAGGATCCCAAAAAAGGGTTCTACCCCAATTGAGAATATGGCAACCGAAAGCTCGGTACCGTACTGGAATTGCTGCAGTTGAAGGTGGAGAATGGTGTGCCTGACAAAGGATTTGAGAAGATACTGAAAATATTGAAGAAGAAGCTTCCAAAGGATAACGAATTGCCCGATAGTACGTACGCAGCAAAGAAGGTCGTATGCCCTCTAGGATTGGAGGTGCAGAAGATACATGCATGCCCTAATGACTGCATTCTCTACCGCGGTGCGTACGAGGATTTGAACGCATGTCCGGTAGTATAAGATCAGACGAGATGACCCTGGTGATGTTAACGGCGATCGCCCCAGGAAGAGGGTTCCTGCCAAGGTGATGTGGTATGCTCCTATAATACCACAGTTGAAATGTATATTCAGAAACAAAGATCATGCCAAGTTGATGCGATGGCACGGAGAGGACCGTAAGAAAGACGGGAAGTTGAGAGCACCCGCTGACGGGTCGCAGTGAAGAAAAATCGAGAGAACGTACTAGGAGGAGTTTGCAGGTGACGCAAGGAACGTATGGTTTGGTTTAAGCTCGGATGGCATTAATCCTTTTGGGGAGGAGAGCAGCAATCACAACACCTGGCCCGTGACTCTATGTATCTATAACCTTCCTCCCTGGTTCTGCATGAAGCGGAAGTTCATTATGATGCCAGTACTCATCCAAGGCCCTAAGCAACCCGGCAACGACATTGATGTGTAACTAAGGCCATTAGTTGAAGACCTTTTACAGGTGTGGAATGGACATGGTGTACGTGTGTGGGATGGGGACAACCAGGTGGAATTTGACCTACATGTGTTGTTGTTTGTAACCATCAATGATTGGTCTGCTCTCAGTAACCTTTCAGGACAAACTAACAAGGGATACCATGCATGCACGCACTGTTTAGATGACACCAAAAGTTTATACCTGGACAAATACAGGAAGAATGTGTACCTGGGGCATCGTCGATTTCTTCCGACCAACCATCAATGTCGAAAGAAAGGCAAGAATTACAAAGGCGACTCAGATCACTGGAAGAAGCCCGCCCTCCGTACTGGTCATCACATACTTGCTATGGTCAATGTTTTACAAGTAATCTGTCAAAAGGGTCACGACGGACTATCTCTTCCGAATGACGCTGAGGGACGCGCACCCATGTGCAAGAAGAAATCTATATTTTGGGACCTACCCTACATGAAAGACCTAGAGGTCCGCTCTTCAAACGACATGATGCACGTGACGAAGAACCTTTGCGTGAACCTGCTATGCTTCTTGGGATTGTATGGGAAGACAAAAGATTCACCAGAGGCACGGGAGGACCTGCAACGTTTGCACGAAAAAGACGACATGCCTCCAAAGTAGTATGAAGGTCTTGCCAGCTATGCTCTTACCGAAGAAGAGAAGGAAATCTTATTTGAATGCTTGCTCAGTATGAAGGTCTCATCTGGCTTCTCATCGAATATAAAGGGAATAATAAATATGGTCGAGAAAAAGTTTCAGAACCTAAAGTCTCACGACTGCCAAGTGATTATGACGCAACTTCTTCCGGTTGCATTGAGGGGGCGTCTACCGGAGAACGTTCAATTAGCCATTATGAAGCTATGTGCATTCCTAAATGCAATCTCTCAGAAGGTGATCGATCCAGAAATCATACAAGGCTAAGGAGTGATGTGTCTTGTCAGTTTCGAGCTGGTGTACCCACCATCCTTTCTCAATATCATGATGCACGTCCTAGTTCATCTAGTCGACGAGATTGTCGTTCTGGGCCCCGTATTTCTACACAATATGTTCCCCTTTGAGAGGTTCATGGGAGTCCTAAAGAAATATCTCTGTAACCGCGCTAGGCCAGAAGGAAGCATCTCCATGGGCCATCAAAACAAAGGATGCCATTTGGTTTTGTGTTGACTTCATTCCTGACCATAATAAGATTGGTGTCCCTCAATCGCGGTATGAGGGGAGACTGACTGGAAAAGGCACGCTAGGAGGGAACTCAATAATATGTAGGGACGGGCATTCTTGGTCGCAGGCACACTACACAGTTCTACAGAACTCTACCTTGGTGACCCCGTATGTCCATGAACACAAGAACATTCTGTGCTCCAAACACCCGGAGCAGTGTGACGACTGGATTACATGTGAACACATCAGGACTTTCAGCAGTTGGTTGCAAACATGTCTCAGGGGTGACAACACTGTTTCTGATGAGTTGTACTCGTTGGCTAGGTGACCATCTTCGACTGTATTGACTTACAAAGGGTACGGTATAAATGGGAATAAATTTTACACAATCGCCCAAGATCAAAAGAGCACCAACCAAAACAGAAGTGTTCGCTTTGATGCAGCAACCAAGAGGGGAAATGACACATATTATGGTTTCACAGTGGACATATGGGAAATTGACTATGGGCATGATTTTAAGGTCCCTTTGTTTAAGTGCAAATGGGTCAATATGTTAGGAGGCAGGGTATAGGTAGACCCATAGTATAGAATGATAACAGTGGATCTGAACAATCTTGGGTACCCAGAAGAACCATTCGTCCTAGCCAATGATGTAGCACAGGTTTTCTATGTGAAGGACTTGTCTACCAAAAAGAGAAAAAGAAAAGATAAGGAAGGGAATAAATCATACGATGAGCCTAAGCGCCACATAGTTATTTCAGGAAAGAGAGACATCGTGGAATTGGAGGTCAAGACAGACATATCTGAAGATTTTGAAAAGTTTCATGAAATTTCTCCCTTGAATGTCAAGGTTGACGCAACCACCCTGTTAAACGATGAAGATTATCCATGGTTACCGCGCAATAAGCAAAGGGCACAAGCGAAGAAAAAGTGAAGAATTTCTCTCCACAACTATTATGATGATGCCTTTGATCTAGAATATCATTGTAGTTACATTTGAAGACATGAAATGCCTTTTGTAACTGATGAGTTTTCTTCCGAAACCCTGATCATTCGAAAGAGATTGTTTGTTTTGTACACGAAGTGCATCCAGTTTTTGTCGTAACCCTCTCAACTTTTTAGCACATGCTATGTGGGTGAAATGATGATACCATCCCAACTTTCAACCTTTTCAGAGTTCATTTGTAGTGCTTTACAATTTAAGGGTCATTTAGCTGAAATAATGAACTAATACCAAAAAGAATGAACTAAAAATAATCAATTAAAATATTATGTTATGATCAACTAAAACAAAACTACAATTTTCTTCAATAGCAAAAAGAATCCACTAAAAGGCTTTTATAAAACTTCAATAGCAAAAGGAATAAACTAAAAAAACTTTTATAAACCTCTAGTATTATTGAAACTAAAATTCTTTACCTAATAATAAAGAACGGAAGCTTTCAAAGTTCATACGTCGCCTCTTTATATCCGTTAATTTTATGTTAGTCTTAAAGATTGACGGCTAAGATCTCTTCCATATTTTTTAATATAAAACAGGAAAAGTTCCGTGGCCTAGCGATCGATATTTATTTTTTTGGAATCCTAAACTCTTTTGGCCCAGCGATCTATAACGTCGGTCTGCCCTAGCGATCTATTTTCTCTCCTATCTTTTTTTCCTAAAAAAAGGAGGAGCAATGTCTCTTATTTCGTCTTACGTCGACCCTCTTCGCTGCACTCCTCTTCTACGAGTCCTTTCCCCTCACGATTCCTTTTGCCTACAGAACCTTCCCGTCTTCCTTCCGCCTGTCTCCTAAATTGCCTCCTCTTCCCAAAATTCGTCGCTGGAAACCCCCGGGCTGCGCGGCAGAATTTTGGCTGCCCCGAGAACATCCTGATGTGCGACGTGTACCTACAGGCTACAATCTTCTTCCTGTACCAGCAAAACTAGATCGGATGGCAAAGCACACTTGCGGCCGCTACCGTTGCGCCGTAGAAGGTTTCCCAGCGGGAGGCTCCTACTGTAGACGTGGCCGCTGCTGATTCAACCACGCCGAGGAAAAGCAAGCGACGCCGAGCCGCGCAAGAGAGGTCCACTCGGTACCCAAAACTTTGACTATAGTACATGCATCTGATCTGCTGATCCTACTGTTGCAGGTACGTACTGATTTGTTTTTCCTATTGGTTTGTGTGGCGCATATTGGAACTGCCTTCTGCTGGGAAGGGGACAACGGACAAACAAAATAAGCCTAAGCTCGCAATCTGCATATGCTTCAACATCGGATGTTGATGCTACCGTCGTGGAAAAATTTGCTAATGACTGTACTGATGGGGAAGGTGTTCTATGAAACT
This sequence comes from Secale cereale, assembly GCA_902687465.1. Classification (NCBI taxonomy): domain Eukaryota; kingdom Viridiplantae; phylum Streptophyta; class Magnoliopsida; order Poales; family Poaceae; genus Secale; species Secale cereale. The sequence continues at coordinate 819,854,811 of LR738712.1, read as the reverse complement.
ATGCAGTTGGGAAAATAATGGAAGTCCTACTGCATCGGATGACGATGCTACTACAGTAGGCAAATTAGGTGATGCTTGCACTGTTGGGGAAGGTGTTCTAGGAGATTTACTATTCAAAAAAATGAGGTCCCTTGATGAGAACAGAAGAAAGATTCTAAAATCTTGTGAGGATGAGAGCACTTTTGTTAAAATTAATTATTGACTTGTATGCGCTGCTAATGAAATATTTCAACAGGCGCACGATAATCAGATTGAGCTGAGACTGGACCAAGCAACAAGATAAGAAGCCACTACCAGAAAAACTGGTGTTGCCGACGGCCAAATCTATGCCGACGGGGCCGTCGGCATAGGCAAGGCCGTCGGGACCGCACGAGCTACGCCTACGGGGGCCGTCGGCATATGACAGGCCGTCGGCATAGCCCTGGCCCACCTGCCCGGTCAGCGCAGACCACCTGACGGCGTAACTGTGGCAGAGGTATGCCGACGGCCTTGCCGTCGGCATAGGCCCCTCTGCCACGTCCACGATCTGTGTGCCACGCCACATCATCGATCCGTGGGACAACCTTGGTGTGTGCACAGATATGCCGACGGCCCCGTCGTCGGCATACATTTATTTTAATTAATTTTTTTTATTTCATTTCGGTTATCTGTGGCAGAGGTATGCCTACGGCAAAGCCGTCGGCATAGGCCCATTCGCCACGTCATCGATCCGTGTGACACGCCACGTCATAGATCCGCGGCACAACCTCCGTGTGTGTCCAGATATGCCGACGGCCTTGCCGTCGGCATAGGTGTATTTTACTTTATTTTTTAATTTTTACTTTGCTTTGTTATTTTTACTTTATTTTAGTTTTTGTTTTGCATAAGATAATTATGCCTTATCTAAAAAAATTCCCGAAAGTATATGGATTGCCGCCCCC
>LR738712.1:819821599-819849219 GCA_902687465.1 Secale cereale | reverse complement strand
CCTCCCCGCCCCATCTCCGGCCGGCCCTCTGGAAGGTAATTTTTTTTGAAGTTTTTAGTGTTTTTTTAGTAATTTTGTAGCTAGTTAGATAGATAGTTAGATAGGTAGTTAGATACATAGTTAGATAGATAGTTAGATAGATAGTTAGATACATAGTTAGATAGATAGTTAGATACATAGTTAGATAGATAGTTAGATAGGTAGATAGTTAGATAGGTAGTTAGATACATAGTTAGATAGATAGTTAGATAGATGGTTAGATACATAGTTAGATAGATAGTTAGATACATAGTTAGATAGATAGTTATATAGGTAGATAGTTAGATAGATAGATATATGTTGGTTAGATGAGATGCTATATAGATAGTTAGATAGTTAGATAGGTAGATAGTTAGATAGGTAGATAGTAAAAAAAAATTGGTTAGATGAGATGCTATATAGATAGGTAGATAGTTAGATAGATATATGTTGGTTAGATGAGATGCTATATACATAGGTAGATAGTTAGATAGGTAGATATTGTTAATGTTGTTAGTTTTTTTGCCTACATGATGCAAAAATAAATGAATGCATGTTTAAATGTTTTATATATTCTCTATGAGTTGTGATGTTCTAATTTTTTGTCGCGATGCAATTTGTAGGCTTTGTGGTTTCGCATTTCATTGGAGTGACCGTTGTCCGACGCATTGGCCCCCCCTGAGCATCCCTCTGCTATTCGACTACTTCCTCTACAGCCGAGGGTGAGCTACAAGTCCATCTCCTCCAAATTTTCATGTCACTAGATTTCATTCTCAAGTCAAGTGACGTAACCTAGGCGTCTCCCGTCCGAAAGGGTTGCATCGATAAATACGCATTCAATTGCATATTTATCACCGCACCTCTTTCGGATTGTCTAGCGTTTTCCATGGACAGCCCGAGGATGTGTAGATTGGGTATGTTCTCCATGTTCTACCCCGTTCCGAGACAGGATTTTTACGGTGCCTCCACATTGTTCTCCGGAGCACATTCTCTCGGCTATTTGCCGAGACGTGTATCTGGAGAACAGCGGGGAGGTGCTGCCGAAATTTTGTCTCGGAACGGTGTAGAATGGAGAACGTACTCAATCTACACATCCTCGGGTGGGATTAGGACCCATCTTTACCTATTAGAGATGTAGGTGGATTAAACGCGGTAGAAAACTGAAAATTTGATGTGATTAATTTAAGTGAACCCTTAATTATGTTGTGTGGGTTGCAAAAAAGCAGAGGATGGCAGATAATCAGTGGATGTACAGTGGTTTTATCCATCGGAATCGAGTAACATCAGAGTGGATCGCGAAAACCGATGTGTATTTGAAGGAGATATTCCGTCATCCAATGAGAATTATCCCTCCATGCCCCTGTGCGAGATGTGCCAGACGTCACCGTAGAAATCAGACGGACATGAGTGAGCACCTTCGCACGCACGGATATATGCCAAACTTTGACATGCCGCCGATAAACATAGCCGAGCAGGACCGTGGTAGAGAGGAGGTGATGCGACAACGCATCGATGGATATGAGGACGACGGGGTCAGGGACATGCTAGATGATGTCATTGTTGCAGAAACGGCAAATGCGACACCTTCAGAGAATGAACCGGAGGAGCCGGAGGCAACCGCAAAGGCCTTCTTGGAGTTCTTGGCCTCGTCGAAGAAACCTCTTTACGCGGGTGCGAAAATATCTCAGCTGGATGCCATCTCGCAACTGATTGCAGTCAAGGCTGAGTACGGCTGTAGCTAGAAATGCTTCGAAGCATTCCTGGGAGTATGGGCTAACAGCCTCCCTGAGGGTCATGAACTGCCGAAAAGCATGTACGATACAAAGAAAATCATGAAGGCACTCTCTATGGATTATGAGAAAATAGATGTTTGCCCGAAGAATTGCCTTTTGTTTAGGCACGAGTATGCGGATGACAAGTACTGTAGGAAGTGCGGTTCATCTCGGTACATTGAGGTGGCCGGTGAGGATGGTGAGAAAAAGCAGCTAACCATCCCCGTTAAGGTTCTTCGGTATCTTGATTTTTTAAAAATACTGCAGCGCCTTTTCATCACGAAGGAGTCTGCCAAAATGATGAAGTGGCACAAGGAAGGTATAAGGTACAATCCAAATAAAATCGTACATCCATCGGGAGGGGAAGCATGGAAGTCATTCGATGAAGAATACCCCGAGGAAGCAGCCGAGGCTAGGAATGTCAGAATAGCCATATCAGGTGATGGGTTGAATCCATATGGTATGTCGTCCAATCCATACAGCTGCTGGCCTGTGTTTGTAAGTCCGCTCAATCTTCCTCCCGGTGCCCTAATGCAACTGAAGACCATGTTCTTGTCGCTCATCATTCCGGGGCCTGACTACCCGGGGAAGCAATTGGGTGTGTTTATGCAGCCGCTTGTGGATGCTTTGCACCATTCTTGGTACTTTCCGAGGTTGACATACGACCGAGATCTGCAGAGAAATTTCTTGATGAAAGTTTGGTTGCACTATTGCATGCATGACTTTCCCGGCTATGCTCTATTCTGCGGATGGTGTACAAGTGGTAAGATGCCATGCCCAGTGTGCATGCAGGCTCTGCGAATGATTTGGCTGAGTAAGGGTGGCCAGTATGTAGCCTTTGACCTGCATCGACAGTCCCTCCCTCCAGACCATCCAGACAGGGAAGACAAGAAGAACTTCACGAAAGGTCGGGTTGTTCATGAAGTAACCGAGGTTCCAACATTTTCGGGGACAGATGTTCTTGCTCAGCTAAAAGCTCTCAAGCCTAAAGTCAAAGGCAAAGGCAAAGGCAAAGGCAAAGGCTTCGATGGATATGGTGAGACGCACAACTGGACTCACATTACCCCCTTCTCGCAGCTTCCCTATTTCAAGGACCTCAAACTTCCTTACAATACTGATGTGATGCACACCGAAAAGAATGTGGCAGAGTCCCTTTTCACAACGATCCTCAACATTACTGATAAGACGAAGGATAACGTTAAAGCTAGAGCCGATTGATACGTCCAAAACGTATCTATAATTTCTGCTTGCTCCATGCCTCTTTTGGGTGATATTGCTATGATATTAATACACTTCCATACACTTTTGATCATATTTGGACTAACCTATTAACTCAGTGCACCCCAGTGCCAGTTTCTGTTTTCGGCTGTTTTTGTATTTCAGGTTTTCAGATTACGAGAACTGCCAGGAAAAATCCAGAAAAATTATATAAAAAATCAGCGTTCCAGAAGCTACCGTGCGCCCGAAGTACAGCCGGGGGGGCCACCAGGGCTCCAGGCGCCCTGGCGGCGCGCCCCCCCCTGGGCCGCGCCGGGTGGGCACCTGGGCCCCCCGAGGCTCCGCTGATGCCCCCTTTGGCATATATTTAAAGCGTCTCCCGAAACCCTCGAGACGGGAACTCTTTTTCGCGATCTCATCTCTGTTCCGCCGCCGCCGCCGCTTCCAAGATCGGGAGCACCAGGAGAACTCTTCCCGGCACCCTGCCGTAGGGGAGGATCACCACCGGGAGCTTCTCCACCACCATGGACGCCTCCCGGATGAGTTGTGAGTAGTCTCCCTTGGACCATGGGTCCATGACCAGTAGCTATGTGATGTTCTCCTCCCGTTCTTGTGCTTCACTAATTAGTCCTCGTGAGCCGCTCTACATGATCGAGGCACATATGTAATCCTTATGCTGTTGCTATGATGAGTTTGCTGGGATCCGATGGATTATGAGATTATGTTCAGATTGTGTTTGAGTAATATATTTGATTCACCTCTTTTATATTTATGTTCGTAAGTAATTCTTGCATGTTCTCCGTTGTTACTTATTGCTTTGGCCAAGTAGTAGGTAGTGACTCCAAGAGGGAACGTTATGCTTGATTGTGGGTTCATGCCCCTCGATGACTAGCTTGAGTGACAGAAACATGAGTCTAGGGGATGTGCTGTTGCCATAAGGGGGAAAACAACGGTGCTTGTGCCCGCGGGTGCAAGGATTGTTTACTTTACGCAAAGTTCTTTTAATGCAGTTGTCTGTTGCTTTGAGTTTACACTATGGGTGGGACTCGCAACTTAATACCAGCGAGATGTTCTGGGTAGATATCTCAAGGTGGATGATTAGTAGTAGATGCAGATGCATTTCGGTCTACTTACCTCGGCGTACCGCCCATGCTTTGAACCTCAACCTTTCTTGCAATGTAGTCAGCATTGGTTTGCGCACATGGTCCTGTCAATTGCCCAGCTGTAATTCGTTTACCTCACATAGCAGTTTTATCGTCTTTTGGGAGAGAGACATCACTAGTGAACATCATGAGACTCCGGTCCATATTACCATCATTGATCACATCCGCTAATTACTTTTCTGATTTTTATTTACTATTGCAATTATACCTATCACTATTATCACTTGCGTTTGATCCTTTGTAAACTACAAGGCCGGAGGGATTGACAACCTCTCTGTACTCGTTGGGAGAAAAGTTATTTGTATCTGTGTGCATGTCCATGTTGATTGCTAATATCTGGCGCCGTTAGCAGTTGACACCTTCTTGTTGAAACTGGGAGTCTCAGGGAAAACGATCCTTGGTATTGCCAAGGGAAAACTTCTGCTACACTGCATCTCAAACCTTCCACTTCGGGTAACCAACGAGGGGTGAGAAGCCACCTAGCAAAGCAATTTCTGGCGCCGTCGCCGGGGACTCCACTCTTCAGGATAGGAGAGTTGCACGCTATCTTTTATCTTTGCTTTTAGTCTTGTTAGTTTACCTTTCATTTTTTGCTTTAGTATCTTTTATCGAAAATCACAAAAATAGTTATCTTGCTTGCTTGCTACTATGGGTTCCACCGAGAACACCAAGTTGTGTGACTTCACTAGTCACAACAACGATGACTTTATCTGCACACCTATCACTACACCTGCCACTTCAGCACCTTCATATGAAATTAAACCTGCTTTACTGAACTTAGTCATGAAAGATCAATTCTCCGGTGCTGGAGATGATGCTGCTTTACACTTAAACAATTTTGTTGAACTTTGTGATATGCAAAAGTACCAAGAAATAGATGGTGATATTGTTAAGCTTAAGCTTTTTCCTTTCTCCTTGAGAGGAGGAGCTAAATTTTGGTTTCAGTCTTTGCCTAGAAACAGCATAGATTCATGGGACAAGTGCAAAGATGCTTTTATTGGAAAATACTATCCACCTGCTAAAATTATCCAACTAAGAAGTAACATAATGAATTTTAAACAATTGGATAATGAACACGTTGCCCAAGCTTGGGAACGTGTGAAATCTCTTATTAAGAACTGCCCTACTCATGGTTTGACTACTTGGATGGTTATCCAAACTTTTTATGCAGGCTTGAACTTTACCTCGCGGAACTTGTTAGATTCGGCCGCGGGAGGAACCTTTATGTCAACTACACTTGGTGCTGCCACAAAGCTTCTCGATGAGATGATGACCAACTATTCCCAATGGCACACCGAACGCGCTCCAACAGGTCGGAAGGTAAACTCTGTCGAGGAGATTTCCTCCCTAAATGAAAAAGTTGAGTGATCATGTCTCTACTTTCGATGCAGTCTTCTATTGATCCTCGTGATGTTCCTTTAAATTCTTTGATTGCTCAAGAACAAGTAGATGTGAACTTTATCTCTAGAAACAATTTTAATAACAATGCTTATAGGAGTAATTTTGGTAGCAATCCTAGACCGTTCCCCTCTAATTCTTATGGGAACAACAATGCTTATCCTAGCACCAGGAACTCCACTACTGAACTAGAGATTATGCTTAAAGATTTCATCACTACCCAAAAAGCTTTTAATAATAGTGTAGAAGAAAAACTAAACAAACTAGGTGATATCTCTTCAAAGGTAGACAATTTAGCCAATGAGGTAGAATTGCTTAAAATTATAACTTCTCCTCTTGAGGAGAGGAAGGTCACTCCTATTAATGCTATTCAAGTGCAAATTAATAAAAATATTAGGATGACGGCTAAACTTAAAGAGAAATGGGCTAGAGAAAGGGAGGAAGAAGATAGAATTAAGAGCCTTCCTACCCACCACACTGTTGCTACTATCCAAGTTGTTGAGGATATCCAAACTCTTAGCACCCAATGCACTCCTGGTCCCATTGGACCTATTAATGGTGATGCTATGACTATAGAAACTACCAAACAAGTGAACCTAAAGGACACCACTACCACTTTACTTGATGCTAGTGACCTTGATTTTGATAATTGCACTCTTACCGAATTTATTGATTTCCTTCACAAGATGTCTAGAGACCCCCGCACTAGCACGCTTAACCTTGCCTTCATAGAGCATATCACTAATGCTCTCATCAAAGCTAGGGAGGAGAAACTTAGAGTAGAAGCCTCCATACCTAGAAAGCTAGAAGATGGTTGGGATCCTATGATAAAAATTAAGTTGAATAACTTCTCTTGCTATGCATTATGTGATGTTAGAGCTAGTACCTCTGTTATGCCCAAAAGAATATATGATATGCTTAAATTGAAACCTTTTGATTCTTGTTCTTTTGGTGTTCGTCTCGTTGATTCTTCCATAAAGAAACCTTTGGGGAGGATCGACGATGTTCTTATCATTGTCAATGACAACTATGTTCCCGTTGATTTTACTATTATGGATATTGAATGTGAACCTTCGTGTCCAATTATTTTGGGACGTCCCTTTTTACGCACCGTTGGTGCTATCATTGACATGAAAGAGGGGAATATAAAATTTCAGTTTCCTCTCAAGAAAGGGATGGAACACTTTGCTCGAAAGAAGATCAAGTTACCTTTTGAGTCCGTTATACGGGCTAGCTATTCTTTTACTCTTGATAAAACTTGATCTATATGCATTATGCCTAGCTTAAAGGCATAAAAGAAAGTGCTTTTGGGAGGCAGCCCACATGAATAAAATTTTTATTTTGCTTCTGTTGTGTCTTGATGTTGTTTACTACTGTAGCATCATCATTGTATCTTCGCTTTTCAATTTTGTGCCAAGTATAGCCTCTGATTGCTAGAAAGTTCAAAAGTTGTGACGTGCTGTCCAGGAAACAGATTCTGTCCTTGGATAGAAAAATTCGTATAAAATCACCAGATCATCTTTTTGGTCTGCATTTTTTCGAGAGCGTGATCTATATAATTGTCTTTCGTTCGACTGTTCTGAGTTTTTTTATTAGAGTTGCAGAAGTGCCCCGAACAAATCATTTACTACCTGCTGTTCTGTTTTTCACAGATTCTGTCCTGTTTTAGCTTTCCTTCATTTTGCAAACCTAGAGCTTGCTTTTTCTTTGCAAAAATCTTTTGGCAATCTTGAGAAATAGTAGACCTTCAAGAATATCTTTATTTCCAGCAAGGTACAATTATTTTATTATGGGTACTAACCTCGCTAATCAGATTATGATGAGTTATGTATGAAGGGAGTTTTCAAGTGTGCGAGGGAAGATGATAAAAAGATTCAGGAGTGTCAAACGCTCAAGCTTGGGGATGCCCCCATGCACCCCCAAGAAATATTCAAGGAGACTCAAGCATCTAAGCTTGGGGATGCCCCCGTGCATCCCCTTCTCCATCAACATTATCAGTTCGTCTTTCGTTCCACTATATTTTAATCACTTCATGTGTTATGTGCTATGCTTGGAGCGTCTTGCTTTTAATTTTCTTTAGCTTTTCATAACGAGTCGGAACTCAGCTTTCTTTATGTGGGAGAGAAACACGCTCCACTTCTACCTAGAACATAACATAGTATTTTCATGTCTATCTTTGTTGTGTGTGTTCTTTGTCTTTTAATAGCTACTATCATGTTCAGCTCTCAGTTTTCATGCTTATCTTTTTAAAGAGCTTTCGTTTAGTTGGTTGCTTGAACTCTCTTTAGTTATCATGCTTATCTTCTTAAGAGAGTTTGCTTCCGTTGCATTGGTTGATATGTCTATGATAAAGATGCTACGTCATAATGGCGCTTAGTAGTTCATGTTTTCTTATGGTTAGTCTCAAATAGCTGGGGGATTCCCAATGTGTTATTAGGAGTACCAACATGATTTGTTTCCTATGATGTGGTATGGTTTAGTAATATCTTCCTTCAAGAATTTATTTTGATTGACTTGGCGTATGCTCACGCATATTTAAGACTGTAAAGAAAGTCTGTCAAGCCTTGATGATCTTTTATTTCTGAGTAGCGATATGACTTCCATGCCTGATTCAATGTTGCTTTGTCGCTCTGCATGATTATGACCGTCATTGCTCTCTTAGTTGGTCGCTCCCAGTCTTTTGCTAACCTTCGCCTGTACTAAGCGGACTGACTGCTTGTGCATCCACATTCCTTTAAACCAGTTATGCCATATGAGTCCACCATACCTTCCTACATGGTATTTACCTGCCATTCCAAACGGAGACTTGCATGTGCCATCTCGAAATTATTCAAAGAAAAAGCATTCTTATTTTGTGCCTCTATTGTAAGTCCATGAGGAAGTAGTAGTTAATTCATGATCTTTTTAAGTTGGACAAGCTTCACCCCGGGGTTGCATGTATAATGTGCAAACCCATAATACGAGAAGGAACTGGCATTGAGTGCGCCCGGCTCAAAAGGATAATATAACAAACAAACCCTCCTTCACGCTTTGTTCATGAGAAATCAGAAAACTTTGGCAGTGATAAACAAAGGAGATTAAGAGGATGTGATCGTCCTCATTCGGGAGCCGTTCTTCGAAACTTGTCCATCTCAAGAAGTGATTGAGTTGTCTGCTAGCATTCGTTGACGAAACATGCATGATCTAAAAATAAATTATTACCTCTGTTTTAAAACCAAGAGCTCTGTTACATGTTTTGTCTTTGTTTCCGATTACGGGTTTTCAACCTTGCCAACAAAAGCCACGGTTCGAGAGTCTCCACCTTCTTTTTAAAGCACCAACTACTGAGAGCATGATTGTCATTCTGAGTGTAATGTGCATTGTCCCAAAGTAGCATTGTCTTTTGCATGATTGTGATATCGTTTATTTTGAAATCATTGTATCTAGTCATCACTTAAACCTTGGAGGTGTCCCTGCATTTATGTTTTTCTTCACTAAAGGGGTCAAGCGAGATATCACTTTATCATATTTGCACATCATGTTCATTACAAATCTATTTGATGTTTCAATATCATATTGTAAAACTTTCAGTCCTTTGTGGTTTTCTCATGAGGCAACTTAATTACTACAGATTCATTGTCTCGGTAAGCTTTTGACATATGACTATGAAAAAGTCCTATATGGTTAGTAGCATGTCACCACAGAAATTATTCTTGTTATCATTTACCCACTCGAGGACGAGCAGGAATTAAGCTTGGGGATGTTGATACGTCCAAAACGTATCTATAATTTCTGCTTGCTCCATGCCTCTTTTGGGTGATATTGCTATGATATTTATACACTTCCATACACTTTTGATCATATTTGGACTAACCTATTAACTCAGTGCACCCCAGTGCCAGTTTCTGTTTTCGGCTGTTTTTGTATTTCAGGTTTTCACATTACGAGAACTGCCAGGAAAAATCCAGAAAAATTATATAAAAAATCAGCGTTCCAGAAGCTACCGTGCGCCCGAAGTACAGCCGGGGGGGGGGGGGGCCACCAGGGCTCCAGGCGCCCTGGCGGCGCCCCCCCACCTGGGCCACGCCGGGGGGGCGCCTGGGCCCCCCGAGGCTCCGCTGATGCCCCTCTTTGGCATATATTTAAAGCGTCTCCCGAAACCCTCGAGACGGGAAGTCTTTTTCGTGATCCCATCTCTGTTCCGCCGCCGCCGCCGCTTCCAAGATCGGGAGCACCAGGAGAACTCTTCCCGGCACCCTGCCGGAGGGGAGGATCACCACCGGGAGCTTCTCCACCACCATGGACGCCTCCCGGATGAGTTGTGAGTAGTCTCCCTTGGACCATGGGTCCATGACCAGTAGCTACGTGATGTTCTCCTCCCGTTCTTGTGCTTCACTAATTAGTCCTCGTGAGCTGCCCTACATGATCGAGGCACATCTGTAATCCTTATGCTGTTGCTATGATGAGTTTGCTGGGATCCGATGGATTATGAGATTATGTTCAGATTGTGTTTGAGTAATATATTTGATTCACCTCTTTTATATTTATGTTCGTAAGTAATTCTTGCATGTTCTCCGTTGTTACTTATTGCTTTGGCCAGGTAGTAGGTAGTGACTCCAAGAGGGAACGTTATGCTTGATTGTGGGTTCATGCCCCTCGATGACTAGCTTGAGTGACAGAAACATGAGTCTAGGGGATGTGCTGTTGCCACAAGGGGGAAAACAACGGTGCTTGTGACCGCGGGTGCAAGGATTGTTTACTTTACGCAAAATTCTTTTAATGCAGTTGTCTGTTGCTTTGAGTTTACACTATGGGTGGGACTCGCAACTTAATACCAGCGAGATGTTCTAGATAGATATCTCAAGGTGGATGATTAGTAGTAGATGCAGATGGATTTCGGTCTTCTTACCTCGGCGTACCGCCCATGCTTTGAACCTCAACCTTTCTTGCAATGTAGTCACCATTGGTTTGCGCACATGGTCCTGTCAATTGCCCAGCTGTAATTCGTTTACCTCACATAGAAGTTTTATCGTCTTTTGGGAGAGAGACATCACTAGTGAACATCATGAGTCTCCGGTCCATATTACCATCATTGATCACATCCGCTATTTACTTTTCCGCTTTTTATTTACTATTGCAATTATACCTATCACTATTATCACTTGCGTTTGATCCTTTGTAAACTACAAGGCCGGAGGGATTGACGACCTCTCTGTACTCGTTGGGAGCAAAGTTATTTGTATCTGTGTGCAGGTCCACGTTGATTGCTAATATCTGGCGCCGTTAGCAGTTGACACCTTCTTGTTGAAACTGGGAGTCTTAGGGAAAACGATCCTTGGTATTGCCAAGGGAAAACTTCTGCTACACTGCATCTCAAACCTTCCACTTGGGGTAACCAACGAGGGGTGAGAAGCCACCTAGCACCGATCAACAGAGAATTTGTGATAGACCACGGCTGAACATGAAGCCTCCCACAGGCGGTCGAAAAAACTGGTTCAAGCCAGATGCTGACTTTGTCCTTAAACCGCCAGGAAGAAAAGAAGTACTTATCTGGCTGAAACAAATTTTGAAGTTCCCCGATGGTTATGCATCGAATATAAGTAAGGGAGTCAATCTTTCAACGGGCAAAGTGACCGGCCTGAAGAATCATGACTACCATGTATGGATTGAGCGGATAATGCCGGTGATGGTTCGAGGCTATGTCCCCGAGCATGTCTGGCGAGTGCTTGCCGAGCTTAGCCATTTCTTCCGCACACTCTGTGTTAAAGAAGTAAGTAAAGAGGTGATTGAAAAATTGCATAAGAAGGCACCGGAGTTGATAGTAAAGCTAGAGAAGATCTTTCCTCCAGGCTTCTTTACTCCGATGACACATCTCATTCTGCACCTCGCGAACGAGGTATTGTTGGGGGGGGGGCTGTGCAGAATCGCTGGCAGTACAGCCCTGAGAGATAGAACAAGCATCTCCGATGGAAATGTGGAAACAAAGCTAAGATTGAAGCTTCCATAGCTGAGGCGGTTATCCTAGAGGAGGTGTCAGACCTCAGGACATCATACTATCCAGACCATGTTCCCCATCTGCATAACAAGGTGCCTCGATACAATATATAAGAGCCCAAGTATCAACCCAGGCTCGATCTATTCAACACGCAAGGTGGGAGGGCTGGGTCCTCGAAATCTTATAACATGCCACGACAAGAGTGGGAGGACCTCATGTTCTATATCTTGCACAACGTCAAGGAAGTTGAGGAAGTGTGGATGAGGTAATACCACTACACCATTCCTTTATGTCTTCCACATCATCATGTTCCATGTTCACTTAGTCCCGGTCTAACACCGCTTTTCTTATTTTTAGTGATTTTGTTCAAGTGGAATGGACGGGAGTGAATCCTCCTACTGAGGCGGAGGCACTTACTCTTCTTCGTCATGGAAACACTGGACATAAAAATTTTGTTGCTTGGTTCATGGAGAAAGTAATTTTCCACACTCCCCTATTAAATACCTACTTCAACATTTATTAGTTAACCAAACTAATGCACGCAACAATTTCCATTATACTTGTACGGAAAATATCCGAACATATCTATGGATAATGAATTAAGATGGGTTTCCATGGGTTTTGACCCTGCCGTCATGACATGTAAAAAGTATGATGTGAATGGGTATCGCTTCCATACAGAGGAGCACCAAAACAGAAGCCCCGATCCCAAAACTATAAATACCGGAGTGTACACCCCCGGTCAAAATTCAGTAGACTACTGATACGTCCAAAACGTATCTATAATTTCTGCTTGCTCCATGCCTCTTTTGGGTGATATTGCTATGATATTTATGCACTTCCATACACTTTTGATCATATTTGGACTAACCTATTAACTCAGTGCACCCCAGTGCCAGTTTCTGTTTTCTGCTGTTTTTGTATTTCAGGTTTTCCCATTACGTAAACTGCCAGAAAAATCGCAGAAAAATTATATAAAAAATCAGCGTTCCGGAAGCTTCCTTGCGGCCAAAGTAGGGCCGGAGGGGGGCCACCAGGGCTCCAGGCGGCCTGCCCACGCGGCCCCCCAGGCCTCCGTTGATGCCCCCCTTTGGCATATATTTAACACCCGTCGAGGAAACCCTGATTCCGGACCCCTTTTCTCCAGACGCAATTCCGATCTCCGCCGCCATCGCCATCAAGCTTCGGGGGACCAGAATTCCTGTGCCGGCACCCTGCCGGGACGGGGATGTGCCCCCGGATTCATCTCCATCGACGTTGCTTCCTCCCTCCATGATGCGGGAGTAGTTCCTCCTCGGTGCTGAGGTTTCTACCAGTAGCTATGTGGTCAATTCTCTCTCCCATGATGTGATCTTCATTGTGATCATAGGCTATGTTAATCTAGGGTTATCCCATGATATTTCCCCTTCCTCTATGTATTGGATTGATGTACTCACTTGTCTTTATCTAGTATAATCCCCGAGACCAAGGTGACAGCGGTCTATTGGACATGGATTAGAAAAATATTTTCATGAGTGATTTCCTCTCTTGTGTGTTGATTGAAGATTGAGAGTTTCTTGGTACTTGTCTTTGACTATCCTTTAGATATGTTGTGGTGATTGTGGGACTCTCTTTGGATGGCCGCGGTGACATTGGGAAATCCTTAGATTGAGAACTACGAACTTTGAGGTGTGCTTTTGTAGCCCTACATAATTCTCGTCCTCTCTTGACCACGAAGGAATGACCTCCGGGTGCGTCTCCATTGCATGTTTTATGGGAAATATCATGTGATTCGATTATGTTAATGTTGTTGGGAGTTGCCACTAGTGAAAGTATGAAGCCTAGGCCTTGTTTCCACAATTCCAATACCATTTGTGCTCATGTTTACCACTTGTTTGCTTGCTGCACTTTTTATTACAGATTTATATTACTTTGTTTTGCCATCCATATCACTTGCCATTTAACATCTCTTCGCCAAACTAGTGCACCTATACATCTGACAAGTGTATTAGGTGTGTTGGGGACACAATAGACTTCTTGTATCTTAGTTGCAGGGTTGCTTGAGAGAGACCATCTTCAACCTCTACTTCCTTGAGTTCGATAAACCTTAGGTCATCCACTTGAGGGAAATTGCTGTTGTCCTACAAACCTCTGCGCTTGGAGGCCCAACATAGTCTACAAGAGTAGAAGCATGTGTAGACATCAAGCAATTAAATCTTTTTGTTTCTTGTTTTTATTTCATTAGTTATGTTTATGGAAAACCTTGCTATTGGATCGTTGCTTGCGGGAAGACGCCCCACACCTGTGGTGGTTGCTCCTCCCCCTACTGATATTGTGCCCTATAAAATACCAGCTGGTATTATAAATTATGTTTTGGCTAATCGTTATGCAGGAGACAGACATCCCGGTGAACACTTGCTATATCTATCACAATTATGTTCATTATTTAAGCTTGCAGGTGTATCAAGGGAGTTTGTCATGAGGAAATTGTTCGCCGTATCACTTATAGATAAAGCTTCAGATTGGTATAAGCTTCTCGATAACTCGCACTTGCTTGATTGGCAAGAGCTTATGTCTCTCTTTTACTCTAAGTTTTATCCTCTTCATGAAGTCCATAAGAATAGGAATTATGTTTATAATTTCTATCATCATGACGGAGAGAGCATAGCTCAAGCTTGGGGGAGACTGAAAACGTTAATGCTAAAATGTCCTAACCATGGGCTCCCCAAAGATATGATTATTACTAATTTCTATGCGAGGCTCTCTCGACGGGATAAAGATTTGCTCGATGCTTCCTCTGTGGGTTCTTTCACAAACGAAAAGATTGATGCTAAATGGGAACTCCTTGAAAGAATTCAACGCAACACTGAAGATTGGGAGATCGACAAAGGTAAAGAATCAGGTATAATTTATGAGTATGATTGCATTAAGTCCTTTGTTGAAACTACAAGTTTTAATAAGTTTAGTGCTAAGTTTGGACTTGATTCTCAACTCCTTGTTGATTTCCTCAAATCTTTTGCTTCAGATCTTAATATGCCTAAGGAGGATTGGATCAAGTATCATAAACCTTTTAAAGAGACTTGCAAAGAAAATGAAATTGTTCATGATGATTGCAACATGCATGATCCAATTCCTAAAAATGAAGTTTTATATAAGAATGTTAATTTTTGTGGAGTGGATAGACCTTGTGAAAGGCCTATGATTGAAGAAGAGAAGTATTGTAAGCAACATAAGCATGAAAGAACAATCACTTGTGTCAGAGATTTAAATGAAATTGCTAGAGAATTGTGTGACCTTTATCCTTTTACTTGTGAACTTTGCCGTATAGAGGGTCACTTTAATTTTCAATGCATGAACTTTCAAAACATAACTGTTAACCGGTTGTGTGATAACAGGATCACCTCTGATATTTATGATGAGCTTAGGTTATTTTTGATGTGTGAAGAGTTATCAGAAAAGACTTGTTGGCTAGATGTTAATGCCATAGGAATAAAAAACACTTTGCAAAATTGCCATCTCTATTGTGTTGTTAATTGCCATGAAAATGATTACATAAGTAAGGTTAGAAAGGAGGGAACTTTACCAAAGTATAAAAATGTCTCTTATATTTCTGCTAATAAAAAGGAGAGTTTCTACCAAGTTTCCCCTATTGTTTCTAATGATAAACCAGGATATGTGGAGAAGCTTCATCTCCAACCACTCCCTCCTAAGGTTAAGAAGAAGAAAAATAAGAGGAGGAGGAAGAGAAGCAAGAAAGAAGAAGAATGGGTATCAACCTGGCCTGAGCATATTCCTCCCATCAACTTTTATCCTAACGGTTGTAAGTTTAAAGACGATGGTGAAGTTTATTACCTTAATTATCATCTTGATGATACGTCCGTAGGTACTATTGAAGATGATTTTGATTATGATATGCATGTTAGTTATTGTGATTGGGAAAATGATGATAATGCTACTTATGATCTTGAAAATCTTTTTGGTACCAACTTTGAAAGTGATGATATGGGAAGCTCTAAGCTTGGGGATGATAGGATTGCAAATCCCTTACTAATTCCTGCTCGTCCTCGAGTAGGTAAATGATAACAAGAATAATTTCTGTGGTGACATGCTATTAACCATATAGGACTTATTCATAGTCATATGACAAAAGCTTACTGAGATAATGAATCTGTAGTAATTAAGTTGCCTCATGAGAAAATCACAAAGAACTGAAAGTTTTACAATATGACATTGAAACATCAAATAGATTTGCAATGAACATGGTGTGAAAATATGATAAGTGATATCTAGCTTGCCCCCTTTAGTGAAGCAAAACATAAATGCAGGGGCACCTTCAAGGTTTAAGTGATGACTAGATACAATGATTTCAGAATAAACGATATCACAATCATGCAAAAGACAATGGTACTTTGGGACAATGCACATTACACTCAGAATGACAATCATGCTCTCAGTAGTTGGTGCTTTAAAAGAAGGTGGAGACTCGACATAAAAGTAAAAGAATGGTCACGTGCTAGAGCTTTTTATTTTGAAAACATAGAAGCAATTTTGTCAACGGTAGTAGTACTTCATATGTGCTATGCATAAAACATCCTATAAGTTGCAGGCCTCATGCATCGAATACCAATAGTGATCGCACCTTGTCCTAATTAGCTCGGATTTCCATGGGTTATCATTGCATTACATATGTTTCAACCAAGTGTCACAAAGGGGTACCTCTATGCCACCTGTACAAAGGTCCAAGGAGACAGATCACATTTGATTTCTCGTTTTTGATAGATCTCAACTTGAGGACATCCATACCGGGACAACATAGAAAATAGATAATGGACTCCTCTCCAATGCTTAAGCATATTCTCATAAGAGATCGAGGATTAATGTCCAAGCTAAAACTTCCACCATGATACATGGCTTTGGTTGGCGGCCCAATGTTCTTCTCTAACAATATGCATACTCATTCAACCCATGGCAAATCAGCCTTACTTCAGACAAGACGAACATGCATAGCAACTCACATGATATTCAACAAAAGTGTAACACTTGATGGCCTCCCCAGAAACATGGATACCGCTCAACAAGCAACTTATAAGAAATAAGATACATAAGCAACATATTCTTTACCACAATAGTTTTTAAGCTACTTTCCCATGAGCTATGTATTGCAAAGTTAGTTCGCTTAGTACAGGTGGAGGTTAGCAAAAGACTAGGAGCGACCAACTAAGAGAGCAATGATGGTCATAATCATGCAGAGCGACAAAGCAACATTGAATCGGGCATGGAAGTTATATCGCTACTCAGAAATAAAGGATCATCAAGGCTTGACAGACTTTCTTTACAGTCTTAAATATGTGTGAGCATACGCCAAGTCAATCAAAATAAATTCTTGAGGGAAGATATTACTAAACCATACCACATCATTGGCGAGCAAATCATGTTGGTACTCCAATAACACATTGGGAATCCCCCAGCTATTTGAGACTAACCATAAGAAAACCTGAAATACTAAGCGCCATTATACACGTAGCATCTTTATCATAGATATATCAACCAATGCAATGGAAGCAAACTCTCTTAATGAGATAAGCATGATAATTAAAGAGAGTTCAAGCAACAAACTAAACACAAGCTCTTTAAAAAGATAAGCATGAATACTAAGAGCAGAGCATGATAGTAGCTATTAAAAGACAAAGAACACACACAGCAAAGATAGTCATGAAAATTCTATGTTATGTTCTAGGTAGAAGTGGAGCGTGTTTCTCTCCCACATAAAGAAAGCTGAGTTCTGACTCGTTATGGAAAACTAAAAAGGAAACTAAAAAGCAAGACGCTCCAAGCATAGCACATAATACATGAAGTGATTAAAATATAGTGGAACGAAAGACGAACTGATAATGTTGATGGAGATGGGTTGCACGGGGGCATCCCCTAGACGCTTGAGTCTCCTTGAATATTTCTTGGGGGCGCACGGGGCCATCCCCAAGCTTGAGCGCTTGACACTCCTGAATCTTTTTATCATCTTCCCTCGCACACTTGAAAACTCCCTTCATACATAACTCATCATAATCTGATTAGCGAGGTTAGTACCCTTAATAAAATAATTGCACCTTGCTGTAAATAAAGATATTCTTGAATTTCTACTGTTTCTCAAGATTGCCAAAAGGTTTTTTCAAAGAAAAAGCAAGCTCTTGGTTTACAAAATGAAGGAAAGGCAAAACTGGACAGAATCTGTGAAAAACAGAACAGCAGGTAGTAATTGATTTGTTCGGGGTACTTCTGCAACTCAAATCAAAAAACTCAGAACAGATGCACGAAAGACAATTATATAGAGAACACTGTCGAAAAAATTCAGACCAAAAAGATGATCTGGTGATTTTATACGAATTTTTCTGTCCAACGACATAATCTGTTTCCTAGACAGCACCTCACAACTTTTGAACTTTCTAGCAATCAGAGGCTATACTTGGCACAAATATGAAAAGCAAAGATACAATGATGATTCTACTGTAGTAAACAACATCAAGACACAACAAAAGCAAAATAAAAATTTTATTCATGTGGGCTGCCTCCCAAAAGCGCTTTCTTTTATGCCTTTAAGCTAGGCATAATGCATAGAGATCAAGTTTTATCAAGAGTAAAAGAATAGCTAGCCCGTACAACGGACTCAAAAGGTAACTTGATCTTCTTTCGAGGGAAGTGTTCCATCCCTTTCTTGAGAGGAAACTGAAATTTTATATTACCCTCTTTCATGTCAATGATAGCACCAACGGTGCGCAAAAAGGGACGTCCCAAAATAATTGGACAAGAAGGATCACATTCAATATCCATAATAGTGAAATCAACGGGAATATAATTGTCATTGACAATGATAAGAACATCGTCGATCCTCCCCAAAGGTTTCTTTATGGAAGAATCAACGAGACGAACACCAAAAGAACAAGAATCATAAGGTTTCAATTTAAGCATATCATATAGTCTTTTGGGCATAATGGAGGTACTAGCTCCAACATCACATAATGCATAGGAAGAGAAGTCATTCAATTTATTTTTTATCATAGGATCCCAACCATCTTCTAGCTTTCTAGGTATGGAGGCTTCTACTCTAAGTTTCTCCTCCCTAGCTTTGATGAGAGCATTAGTGATATGCTCTGTGAAGGCACGGTTAAGCGTGCTAGTGCGGGGATCTCTAGACATCTTGTGAAGGAAATCAATAACTTCGGTAAGAGTGCAATTATCAAAATCAAGATCACTAGCATCAAGTAAAGTGGTAGTGGTGTCCTTAAGGTTCACTTGTTTGGTAGTTTCTATAGTCATAGCATCACAATTAATAGGTCCAATGGGACCAGGAGTACATTGGGTGCTAAGAGTTTGGATATCCTCAACAACTTGGATAGTAGCAACAGTGTGGTGGGTAGGAAGGCTCTTAATTATATCTTCTTCCTCCCTTTCTCTAGCCCATCTTTCTTTAAGTTTAGCCATCATCCTAATGTTTTCATTAATTTGCACTTGAGTAGCATTAATAGGAGTGACCTTCCTCTCCTCAAGAGGAGAAGTTTTAATTTTAAGCAGTTCTATCTCATTGGCTAAGTGGTCTACCTTCAAAGAGAGATCATCTAGTTTATGTAGTTTTTCTTCTACACTCTTATTAAAGGCTTTTTGGGTAGTGATGAAATCTTTAAGCATAATCTCTAGTTCAGTAGTGGAGTTCTTGGTGCTAGGATAAGCATTGTTGTTCCCGTAAGAGTTAGAGGGGAACGGTCTAGGATTGTTACCAAAGTTACTCCTATAAGCATTGTTGTTAAAATTGTTTCTAGAGATAAAGTTCACATCTACTTGTTCTTGAGCAATCAAAGAATTTAAAGGAACATCACGAGGATCAACAGAGGATTGCTTCGAAAGTAGAGACATGATCAAGTCAACTTTTTCATTAAGGGAGGAAATCTCCTCGACAGAGTTTACCTTCCTACCTGTTGGAGCGCGTTCGGTGTGCCATTGGGAATAGTTGGTCATCATCTCATCGAGAAGTTTTGTGGCAGCACCAAGTGTAGTTGACATAAAAGTTCCTCCAGCGGCCGAATCTAACAAGTTCCGCGAGGTAAAGTTCAAGCCTGCATAAAAAGTTTGGATAACCATCCAAGTAGTCAAACCGTGAGTAGGGCAGTTCTTGATAAGAGATTTCATACGTTCCCAAGCTTGGGCAACATGTTCATTATCCAATTGTTTAAAATTCATTATGTTACTTCTTAGTTGGATAATTTTAGCAGGTGGATAGTATTTTCCGATAAAAGCATCTTTGCACTTGTCCCATGAATCTATGCTATTTCTAGGCAAAGACTGAAACCAAATTTTAGCTCCTCCTCTCAAGGAGAAAGGAAAAAGCTTAAGCTTAACAATATTACCATCTATTTCTTGGTACTTTTGCATATCACAAAGTTCAACAAAGTTGTTCAATTGTAAAGCAGCATCATCTCCAGCATCGGAGAATTGATCTTTCATGACTAAGTTCAGTAAAGCAGGTTTAATTTCATATGAAGGTGCTGAAGTGGCAGGTGTAGTGATAGGTGTGCTGATAAAGTCATCGTTGTTGTGACTAGTGAAGTCACACAACTTGGTGTTCTCGGTGGAACCCATAGTAGCAAGCAAGCAAGATAACTATTTTTGTGATTTTTGATAAAAAGGTACTAAAGAAAAAACTGAAAGGTAAACTAACAAGACTAAAAAGCAAAGGTAAAAGGTAGCATGCAACTCCGCTATCCTGAAGAGTGGAGTCCCCGGCAACGGCGCCAGAAAAACTCTTTGCTAGGCTTCTCGCCCCTCGTTGGTTACCCCATGTGGAAGGTGTGAGATGTAGTGATGCGGAAGTTTTTCCCTTGGCAAAGATACCAAGGATCGAATCTCTAGAGACTCCTAGGTTCAACAAGAAGGTGTCAACTGCTAACGGCGCCAGATATTAGCAATCAACGTGGACCTGCACACAGATACAAATAACTTTGCTCCCAACGAGTACAAAGAGGTTGTCAATTCCTCCGGCCTTGTATTTCACAAAGGATTAAACGCAAATGATAGTAGTGATAGATAATGTTGCAATAGTAAGTAAAAGCGAAAAGTAAATAGCGGATGTGATCAATGATGGTAATATGGACCGGAGTCTCATGATGTTCACTAGTGATGTCTCTCTCCCAAAAGACGATAAAACAGCTATGTGAGGTAAACGAATTACAGCTGGGCAATTGACAGGACCACGAACCCAAACCAATACTGACTACATTGCAAGAAAGGTTGAGGTTCAAAGCATGGGCGGTACGCCAAAGTAAGTAGACCGAAATCCATCAATATCTACTACTAATCATCCACCTTGAGATATCTATCCAGAACATCTCGCTGGTATTAAGTTGCGAGCCCTACCCATAGTGTAAACTCAAAGCAACAAACAACTGCATTAAAAGAACTTTGCGTAAAGTAAACAATCCTTGCACCCGCGGGCACAAGCACCGTTGTTTTCCCCCTTGTGGCAACAGCACATCCCCTAGACTCATGTTTCTGTCATCGAGGGGCATGAACCCACAATCAAGCATAACGTTCCCTCTTGGAGTCACTACCTACTACTTGGCCAAAGCAATAAATAACAACGGAGAACATGCAAGAATTACTTACGAACATAAATATAAAAGAGGTAGATCAAATATATTAATCAATCACAATCTGAACATAATCTCATAATCCATCTGACCCCAGCAAACTCAACATAGCAACAAAATAAGGATTACATATGTGCCTCGATCATGTAGGGCTGCTCACGAGGACTAATTAGTGAAGCACAAGAACGGGAGGAGAACATCACATAGCTACTGGTCATGGACTCATGGTCCAAGGGAGACTACTCACAACTCATCCGGGAGGCGTCCATGGTGGTGGAGAGGCTCCCGGTGGTGATCCTCCCCTCCGGCAGGGTGCCGGGAAGAGTTCTCCTGGTGCTCCCGATCTTGGAAGCGGCGGCTACGGCGGAACAGAGATGGGATCGCAAAAAGAGTTCCTGTTCCGAGGGTTTCTCGAAACGCTTTAAATATATGCCAAAGGAGGGCATCGGAGGAGCCTCGGGGGGCCCAGGCGCCCCCCCGGCGCGGCCCAGGGGGGCCGCGCCGCCAGGGCGCCTGGAGCCCTGGTGCCCCCCCCCCCCGGCTGTCCTTCGGGCGCACCGAAGTTCTCGTAATGTGAAAACCTGAAATACAAAAATAGCCGAAAACAGAAACTGGCACTGGGGTGCACTGAGTTAATAGGTTAGTACAAATATGATCAAAAGTGTATGGAAGTGTATAAATATCATAGCAATATCACCCAAAAGAGGCATGGAGCAAGCAGAAATTATAGATACGTTTTGGACGTATCACTTACCCACTAGTGATGTGATAATTGATAATTCTTTTGCTAGTAAGAATAAAGACAACATGTTTACAAATATAGTTGCTAGCAATGATAATGCTCTTCTCTACCATGATGATGTTATAACTCCAATCTATAGTGATTATAAAGGTACCTATGATATAAGGAGAAATTATCCTTATGAAACTTGTCATAATCATGGAGGGAATTACTCCCTTGTTGAACACCATCTTCCTAATACACAATTAATCTATAGTGTTCAAGTTGTTTATGATAGTCGTACTTCCACTATTACCAATGAGAAAGATTATGCTTATGTGGTGAGTAAGAGTACCTTTTTGCATGTGGATCATGGTAACAATGCTTTATGTGATGCTTATATTGTTGAGTTCATCCATGATGCCACTGAAATTTATGATGAGAGAGGGAGACTTGGTTCTAAATATCTTAATAATAAGAAGTTTCCTCTCTTTAATGTGAATATTTTGAAGTTATGCTTGTTTTGCCTTCCTATGCTAGTTGCTTTGTGCTTCAATGAATTATTCTATTGCAATATTCCTATGCATATGAAGCATGTTAGGCTTAAATGTGTTTGATATTTGCTTCTTGATGCTCTATTTTGCTCTTCAACTCTTATTCCGACGAGAGCTTCATTAAAGTCTTAAGCCTATCTTTGTGGCTATAAGGAAAGAGCTCTAGGGAGACAACCCTTGTTATCTTTGCTTTCAGTTTGTTCTTTCAGTTTTTAGTGGTCTTGATGTTTGTTACTACTGTAGCAACATCATTGTATCTTTACTTTTCAGCTTTGTGCCAAGTGTAGCCTCTGATTGCAAGAAAGTTCAAAAGTTGTGACGTGCTGTCCAGGAAACAGATTCTGTCCTTGGACAGAAAAATTCGTATAAAATCACCAGGTCATCTTTTTGGTCTGAATTTTTTCGACAGCGTGCTCTATACAATTGGCTTTCGGGCGTCTGTTCTGAGTTTTTTTATTTGAGTTGCAGAAGTACCCGAAAAAATCATTTACTACCTGCTGGTCTGTTTTTCACAGATTCTGTCCGTTTTGCCTTTCCTTCATTTTGCAAACCTTGAGCTTGCTTTTTCTTTGCAAAAACCTTTTGGCAATCTTGAGAAACAGTAGACCTTCAAGAATATCCTTACTTCCAGCAAGGAACACTTATTTTATTATGGGTACTAACCTCGCTAATCAGATTATGATGAGTTATGTATGAAGCGAGTTTTCAAGTGTGCGAGGGAAGATGATAAAAAGATTCAGGAGTGTCAAACGCTCGAGCTTGGGGATGCCCCCATGCACCCCCAAGAAATATTCAAGAAGACTCAAGCGTCTAAGCTTGGGGGTGCCCCTTGCATCGCCTTCTCCATCAACATTATCAGTTCGTCTTTCGTTCCACTATATTTTTATCACTTCATGTGTTATGTGCTATGCTTGGAGCGTCTTGCTTTTAGTTTCCTTTTTAGTTTTCTTTAGCTTTTCATAACGAGTCGGAACTCAGCTTTCTTTGCGTGGGAGAGAAACACGCTCCACTTCAACCTAGAACATAACAAAGAATTTTCATGTCTATCTTTGCTGTGTATGTTCTTTGTCTTTCAATAGCTACTATCGTGTTCAGCTCTTAGTATTCATGCTTATCTTTTTAAAGAGCTTTTGTTTAGTTGGTTGCTTGAACTCTCTTTAGTTATCATGCTTATCTTATTAAGAGAGTTTGCTTCTGTTGCATTGGTTGATATGTCTATGATAAAAATGCTACGTGCATAATGGTGCTTAGTAGTTCATGTTTTCTTATGGTTAGTCTCAAATAGCTGGGGAGTTTCCAATGTGTTATTGGAGTACCAACATGATTTGTCTGCCTATGATGTGGTATGGTTTAGTAATATCTTCCTTCTAGAATTTATTTTGATTGACTTGGCGTATGCTCACACATATTTAAGTCTGTAAAGAAAGTCTGTCAAGCCTTGATGATCTTTAATTTCTGAGTAGCGATATAACTTCCATGCCTGATTCAATGTTGCTTTGTCGCTCTGCATGATTATGACCGTCATTGCTCTTTTAGTTGGTCGCTCCCAGTCTTTTGCTAACCTCCACCTGTACTAAGCAGACTGACTGCTTGTGCATCCAAATCCTTTAAACCAGTTATGCCATATGAGTCCACCATACCTTCCTATACATGGTATTTACCTACCATTCGTAACGAAGACTTTCATGTACCATCTCGAAATTATTCAAAAAAGCATTTCTGTTTTGTGCCTCTGTTTTAGTTCATGAGGAAGTAGTAGTTAATTCATGATCTTTTTAAGTTGGACAAGCTTCACCTCGGGATTGCATGTCTAATGTGCAAACCCATAATAGGAGATGGAACTAGCATAGAGTGCGCCCGGCTCATTAAAAAATAATATAAACAAACAAACCCTCCTTCACGCTTTGTTCATGAGAAATCAGAAAACTTTGGCAGTGATAAACAAAGGAGATTAAGAGGATGTGATCGTCCTCATTCGGGAGCCGTTCCTCGAAACTTGTCCATCTCAAGAAGTAATTGAGTTATCTGCTAGCATTCGTTGACAAAACATGCATAATCTAAAAAAATAATTATTACCTATGTTTTTAAAACTAAGAGCTCTGGTACATGCTTTGTCTTTGTTTCCGACCACGGGTTTTCGACCTTTCCAACAAAAGCCACGGTTCGAGAGTCTCCACCTTCTTTAAGCTCCAACTACTGAGAGCATGATTGTCATTCTCAGTGTAATGTGCATTGTCCCAATGTAGCATTGTCTTTTGCATGATTGTGATATCGTTTATTCTGAAATCATTGGATCTAGTCATCACTTAAACCTTGGAGGTGCCCCTGCATTTATGTTTTGCTTCACTAAAGGGGGCAAGAGAGATATCACTTTATCATATTGCACACCATGCTCATTACAAATCTATTTGATGTTTCAGTATCATGTTGTAAAACTTTCAGTTCTTTGTGATTTTCTCATGAGGCAACTTAATTACTACAGATTCATTGTCTTAGTAAGCTTTTGTCATGTGACTATGAAAAAAGTTCTTATATGGTTAATAGCATGTCAGCACAGAAATTATTCTTGTTATCATTTACCTACTCGAGGACGAGCAGGAATTAGCTTGGGGATGTTGATACGTCCAAAACGTATCTATAATTTCTGCTTGCTCCATGCCTCTTTTGGGTGATATTGCTATGATATTTATGCACTTCCATACACTTTTGATCATATTTGGACTAACCTATTAACTCAGTGCACCCCAGTGCCAATTTCTGTTTTCTGCTGTTTTTGTATTTCAGGTTTTCCCATTACGTAAACTGCCAGAAAAATCCCGGAAAAAATATATAAAAAATCAGCGTTCCGGAAGCTTCCTTGCGGCGAAAGTAGGGCAAGAGGGGGGCCACTAGGGCTCCAGGTGGCCTGCCCACGCGGCCCCCCTCTTGGCCGCGCCGGGGGGCGCCTGGCCCCCCCAGGCCTCCGCTGATGCCCCCCTTTGGCATATATTTAACACCCGTCGAGGAAACCCTGATTCCGGACCCCTTTTCTCCAGACGCAATTCCGATCTCCGCTGCCATCGCCATCAAGCTTCGGGGGACCAGAATTCCTGTGCCGGCACCCTGCCGGGACGGGTAAGTGCCCCCGGATTCATCTCCATCGACGTTGCTTCCTCCCTCTATGATGCGGGAGTAGTTCCTCCTCGGGGCTGAGGTTTCTACCAGTAGCTATGTGGTCAATTTTCTCTCCCATGATGTGATCTTCGTTGTGATCATAGGCTATGTTAATCTAGTGTGATCCCATGATATTTCCCCTTCCTCTATGTATTGGATTGATGTACTCACTTGTCTTTATCTAGTATAATCTCCGAGACCAAGGTGACAGCGGTCTACTGGACATGGATTAGAAAAATATTTTCATGAGTGATTTCCTCTCTTGTGTGTTGATTGAAGATTGAGAGTCTCTTGGTGCTTGTCTTTGACTATCCTTTAGATATGTTGTGGTGATTGTGGGACTCTCTTTGGATGGCCGCGGTGACATTGGGAAATCCTTAGATTGAGAACTACGAACTTTGAGGTGTGCTTTTGTAGCCCTACATAATTCTCGTCCTCCCTTGACCACGAAGGAATGACCTCCGGGTGCGTCTCCATTGCATGTTTTATGGGAAATATCATGTGATTCGATTATGTTAATGTTGTTGGGAGTTGCCACTAGTGAAAGTATGAAGCATAGGCCTTGTTTCCACCATTGCAATAGCATTTGTGCTCACGTTTACCACTTGTTTGCTTGCTCCACTTTTTATTACAGATTTATATTACTTTGTTTTGCCATCCATATCACTTGCCATTTAACATCTCTTCGCCGAACTAGTGCACCTATACATCTGACAAGTGTATTAGGTGTGTTGGGTACACAAGAGACTTCTTGTATCTTAGTTGCAGGGTTGCTTGAGAGAGACCATCTTCAACCTCTACTTCCCTGAGTTCGATAAACCTTAGGTCATCCACTTGAGGGAAATTGCTGCTGTCCTACAAACCTCTGCGCTTGGAGGCCCAACATAGTCTACAAGAGTAGAAGCGTGTGTAGACATCAACTACTACGGAAGGGTACAAAATATATACGAGGTTCAATTCCGCCAGGGGCGTGAGACCCTAAGTCTTCCTGTGTTCAAATGTCGATGGTTCGATCCGCGGGAGGGGGTAAAACATACGCCTTCCATTGGTTTGGTAGAAGTTAAACCATCAACCGTCTATGCCGGAGCCGATCTCTTCATTGCGGCTACCCAAGCTACACAAGTATATTATCTGCCTTACCCATGCCAGAAAGTGTATCTAAAGGGTTGGGAAGTTGTGTTCAAGGTGTCGCCACATGGTAAGCTGCCAGACCCAAATGAAGACGATTACTACAACATTAACCCCATGACATACGAGGGACTGTTCTATCAAGAGCAACCTGATGATGATGATGATGATGATGATGATGATGATGGTGTGGTTAGAAACGATGACGCTAGACCATTGGGTCATGATGATGTGGACCCAAACGTCGACGATACACGGAATGATGGTGAGACCATTGTCAATGAAAATGACATACTTATGCTAGAAAAGTTAAACGAAGACGCTGACGACGAGGAAGAGCCTCCACCTCCGTCGGACAACAAAGATGATATGATTGATAGTGATGATGAGACGGACCGAGAAAGAGGTTACAACAGTGATGATTCATATGGGTTCTAGCAGATGTACGTTTGAAGTATTTTTTTTCTATAGTTTAGGAATATGCCTTTTTATGCATTTTTATTAATGTGTTTATTATCATGCCTTTTCCTTCAGTTCATTAATTTACTAATTGCTTTTTCTCTTTTCAATGCAGGTTCGTGGAACATGGGCAAGGGGAAGGCCAACGGCGTGGGTTTCTTACGCAAGGTCGCCGGCCTGCCTAGTCGGAGTGGTCGAGCACGTAATCCTCCCCCTCGGCTACTTGACGATGACTCCTCACAGGGAGGTCGAGGGAGAGGTGCCCCTAGAGGAGGAGGGGGCGGGGGGAGATCCTCTAGAGGACGATGTGCTGGGGGGAGAGCCACTACAGGGGGTCGCGGCCAGAAAGAGCGCACCCTCACCGACTTAGGGGTGTTGTCTTAGAGGCCCTCCTCTAGTGAGGTACCCTCCTCTAGTGAGGTACACTCTAGGGAGGAGGAGGAGGAGG
>LR738712.1:819711055-819814484 GCA_902687465.1 Secale cereale | reverse complement strand
TTTTTTTTCTTCTCCTCTATTCCTTTCTTCTTCTCCTCTTTTTTTTTCTTGTCGGGAACGAGGGTGTCGAGGATCGCCGAGCGGTCGAGGGTCGGGAACTAGGGTAGAAGTTCGAGGGTCGCCGAGGGGTCGTGCGTCATCGAGGGGTCGAGGGTAGAGGGTCGAGGATCGTCGAGGGGTCGAGGGTCATCGAGGAGTCGAGAGTCGAGGGTCGAGGATCGCCGAGGGGTCGAGAGGGGGCCGTCGATCAACCCCCTCTCGCTCGACCAACTCTCGAGGACACCCAAACCCTCGGAAAACACGTTGTCGGTCTCCTACCCCCTCCCGCCCCTACCCGACAAACTCTCTCGAGATTTATAAGAGATTTGTCAAGAATGCCCCACTATGGATGTGCACAATTAAGTTGATCCATATTTTTTCTTGATCTCGTCTACCATTCTATATGGGCACGTTCTCTTGTGTCAAAGTATTGAAGAAATCCATGGTTTCATAATTATCCGGAAGTAACAGTTGCATGATGGTATGAACCTATCCAAAATTATTTTGGAACGGAATCCTGATAGGATAACTCGCTTTTTGGTACGAAGTTCAACAAAGGCCTTCCAGATAGCGATATTCAAAAGGCTCTTGCTGAACTTCATACGAAAAAGCGAATTATCCTATCAGGACTCCGTTCCAATATAATTTTGGAGAGCTACATACCATCATGTGCCTATTACTTCTGACTAATGATGAAGCCATGGTTTTCTTGAATCCTTTGACACTAGACAACATGACATATAGAAGGGTAGATGAGATCAGGAAAAATAGAGACCATTTTCTGCACATCCAGAATGGCATTATTTTGTTAAATCCCTTGTCGGTCCGGACGTCGGACATTCATGAGAGAGGCGGTCCGGCCCAAACCCAAGAAGAGTTGCCGAGGCCACCCCAAACCCTAGAAGCGTCGAGGCCACCCCAAACCCTAGAAGTGTTGTCGAGTCCACCCAAATTTACCAAGTTAAAAGAGCTAGCGTTGTCGTCGAGGCCACCTCAAACCATAGAAGCATTCTCTTCGCGGCCACTAATTAATATTCCTTGTTGTGATTAGCTAGCTAGGTCTATGTTTGCCGCTAATATATCCATCTGTCATGTTTGTATATTAATTGTTATGTTGTAATATTTGCAGAAACTATGGAGCACCGAGACGAGGAAACAGAACTGTTGTTGCGGGATATAATCAATGGCGGAGGTAATTTATTGTCGTTTCTCAACGATAATGATGGTATGGCAGGAGAGAGTGAAGGCTCCAGTGATCGAACAATGGAGGATGAAGGACATGATATCCGTGATGACAGCTCCGATGACGGAATGGAGGAGGGAGGTGTTGCAAAGTCCGGCGAGGTATATGTATTAATTAAGCCTGTGGTGACTAGCTAATTGATGTATTAATTGTTTTGGTATGTACATATATTTACTCTCTTCTTTCTTCTTTTATAGCCCTCCGGATCGAGCCAAACTTCGGTAACGAGACAAGGGCCGAAGAAAAGGTTGCGCCCGGATGAAAAGTTCACGATCGCACATATCACGAACAATGGCACGATTGAACCCAGCCCGGACCAAGGAAGCATTTTCTGCTCAGTGTGGCACTATTGTTAGGGACATGATCCCGATCAGCATCAAACTATGGAATGACCCTAAGAACGTTGACCCTCAAGTTCCTTATGTCACTGATAGACAAAAAGATGATCTTTGGACAGCTCTGAAGGCAAATTTCACCCTACCGCCAGAGGAGGATCCAGAGAAGCCAGTTATAGAGCCATTTGTCAAGGCTCAAGCTCTTAAGAAGATGGCAGCTCTATTCATGAGGTGGAAGAATGAGTTGAAAGCAAAGTTTGTCGACAAAGGGAAGACTCCAGTCTTCATCGACCGATTTGAGAAGATAAGAGATCACTGATCCGCATTTGTGGCCTACAAGGAATCGGACAGGACTAAGAAGATGTCAGAAACAAACAAGAAGAATGCTGCAAATAAGCTGTATCACCATCGCACGGGGTCAGGTGGCTACATCAAAGCCCGGCCATTGTGGGAGAAGGCTGAGCAAGACTTGGTTGCTAAAGGGGTCGAACCTGAGACATTGAACTGGCCATACCGCTCAAGAACATGGTTCTTTGGGGTTGGGCGAACCTTGGACCCTCAAACAGGGAGGTGCCATTGGACGAAGGAGCAACTTGAAATACCCGTCAAGAAGCTTCAGATGTGTATCGCCGCAGCGCAGGAAGGGACGTTCGTTCCCGACAGAGAGAATGACGAGCTCATCGAGGCCCTGGGAATCCGGAGCACCCTGAACGAACATGAGGCACGCCAGGCTCCGTTCCATGGAAGGTTGGGTTTCCCGACACAGGCGGTTAAAAAACCAAGGATAGGAAGAGGAAACTAGAGCAGACCGAACTGTAGAAGCTGGATGCAAGGGTAGAATAACTAGAGGAACAAGCAGCTGACAGCCATCTCAGCGGAGAAGCGGCGTTGCTTCCACCGAGCTCCTTCAACAGCCTGACTTCACGGCTCCTAGCTACCCCGTGGATGGTATCACGGAGGCTCCACATTGCCAGCTTATGACGCAATGGCAGCAATGCAAAGTCAAGGCGGTTGTCAGCTCTGTTGCACCTCCTCAACCCGACACAACTTTTCACTGCCGTCCGATTCCACAAGGCTATGCTGTTGTGATGGTGGATGAAGTAACGGAGGGATTTGAGGAGCTCGAGCTTGACCACCCTACAGGTGAAGGGAATAGTGATGTCTACACATGCTTCTATTCTTGTAGACTATGTTGGGCCTCCAAGCGCAGAGGTTTGTAGGACAGCAGCAATTTCCCTCAAGTGAATGACCTAAGGTTTATCGAACTCAGGGAAGTAGAGGTCGAAGATGGTCTCTCTCAAGCAACCCTGAAACTAAGATACAAGAAGTCTCTTGTGTCCCCAACACACCTAATACAACTAGGAGTTGTATTGGTGCACTAGTTCGGCGAAGAGATGGTAAAATATGGATGATAGGAGTGGCAAAGCAAAGTAATATAAATCTGTAATAAAAAGTGCAGCAAGCAAACAAGTGGTAAACGTGAGCACAAATGGTATTGCAATGGTGGAAACAAGGCCTAGGCTTCATACTTTCACTAGTGGCAACTCCCAACAACATTAACATAATCGAATCACATGATATTTCCCATAATGGAGACACACTTGTTGGGGAACGTAGTATTTTAAAATTTTCCTACGATCACGCAAGATCAATCTACCAGATGCATAGCAACGAGAGGGAAGATTGTGTCTACGTACCCTCATAGACCGGAAGCGGAAGCGTCAAGTGACGCGGTTGATGTAGTCGAACTTCTTCGCGATCCAACCGATCAAGCACCGAACGTACGGCACCTCCGCGTTCAGCACACGTACAGCTTGATGACGTCCCACGAGCTCTTGATACAGCTGAGCTTCACGGGAGAGTTTCGTCAGCACGACGGCGTGGTGACGGATATGATGTATCTACCGGCACAGGGCTTCACCTAAGCACTGCGACGATATGACCGAGGTGTGTTTCTGTGGAGGGGGGGCACCGCACACGGCTAGAACAATTCAACTTGTGTGTCTTTGGGTGCCCCCCTACCCCCGTATATAAAAGAGCAATGGGGGGAGGCCGGCCGGCCCTCTATGGTGCGGCTAGGGCTGCAATCCTACTAGGAATAGGATTGCAATCCTATTCCTAGTAGGAACTACCAAACAAGGAAGATGGGGGAAGGAAAGAGAGGGGGAGGGAGAGGGAAAGAGGGGCCGCGCCCCCGTCCCCTTGTCCTATTCGGACTCCTCCCAGGGACGGAGCGTGCCACCTCCTGGCTGCTGCCCTCTCTCTCCCCTATGGCCCACCAGGGCCCATCATTCCCCCGGGGGGTTCCGGTAACCCCCCCCCCCTGGCACTCCGGTAAATTCCGAAACTTTCCAGAACACTTCCGGTGTCCGAATATAGTCGTACAATATATCAATCTTTATGTCTCGGACATTCCGAGACTCCTCGTCTTGTCCGTGATCTCATCCGGTACTCCGAACTACCTTCGGTACATCAAAACTCATAAACTCATAATACCGATCGTCATCAAACGTTAAGCGTGCAGACCCTACGGGTTCGAGAACTATGTAGACATGACCGAGACTCATCTCCGGTCAATAACCAATAGCGGAACCTAGATGCTCATATTGGCTCCTACATATTCTACGAAGATCTTTATCGGTCAAACCGCACAACAACATACGTTGTTCCTTTTGTCATCGGTATGTTACTTGCCCGAGATTCGATCGTCGGTATCTCTATACCTAGTTCAATCTCATTACCGGCAAGTCTCTTTACTCGTTCCGTAACACATCATCTCGTGACTAACTCATTAGTCTTTTGCTTGCAAGGCTTATTGTGATGTGTGTTACCGAGAGGGCCCAAAGATACCTCTCCGACATTCGGAGTGACAAATCCTACTCTTGATCTATGCCAACACCACGAATACTTTCGGAGACACTGGTAGAGCATCTTTATGATCACCCAGTTACGTTGTGACGTTTGATAGCACACAAGGTGTTCCTACGGTATTCGGGAGTTGCATAATCTCATAGTCATAGGAACATGTATAAGTCATGAAGAAAGCAATAGCAGTAAAACTAAACGATCATAGTGCTATGCTAACGGATGGGTCTAGTCCATCACATCATTCTCCTAATGATGTGATCCCGTTGATCAAATGACAACTCATGTCTATGTCTAGGAAACATAGCCATCTTTGATCAATGAGCTAGTCTAGTAGAGGCATACTAGGGACATACTGTTTTGTCTATGTATTCACACATGTACTAAGTTTCCGGTTAATACAATTCTAGCATGAATAAAAGACATTTATCATGATATAAGGAAATACAAATAACATCTTTATTATTGCCTCTAGGGCATATTTCCTTCAGCACTCGGACGTCATTCCTTTGTGGTCAAGAGAGGACGAGAATTATGTAGGGCTACAAAAGCACACCTCTAACTTCGTAGTTCTCAATCTAAGGATTTCCCAATGTCACTGCGGCCATCCAAAGAGAGTACCACAATCACCACAACATATCTCAAGGATAGTCAAAGACAAGCACCAAGAGACTCTTAATCTTCAATCAACACACAAAAGAGGAAATCACCCATGAAAATATTCTTCTAATCCATGTCCAATAGACCGCTGTCACCTTGGTCTCGGGGATTATACTAGATAAAGACAAGTGAGTACATCAATCCAATACATAGAGGAAGGGGAAATATCATGGGATCACCCTAGATTAACATAGCCTATGATCACAACGAAGACCACATCATGGGAGAGAGAATTGACCATGTAGCTACTGGTAGAAACCTCAGCCCCGAGGAGGAACTACTCCCGCATCATGGAGGGAGGAAGCAACGTCGATGGAGATGAATCCGGGGGCACTTCCCCGTCCCGACAGGATGCCGGCACAGGAATTCTGGTCCCCCGAAACATGGTGGCGATGGCGGCGGAGATCGGAATAGCTTCTGGAGAAAAGGGTTCTGGAATCAGGGTTTCCGCGACGGGTGGTAAATATATGCCAAAGGGGGTCACCAGAGGCGGAGAGGGGGGCCCAGGCGCCCCCCCCGGCGCGGCCAAGGGTGGGGCCGCGTGGGCTGCCCCTGGCTCCCCTCTGGCCCCACTTCTGGCGCGTGGAAGCTTCTAGAGCGCTGATTTTTTATATATTTTTTCCGGAATTTTTCTGGCAATTTAAGTAATGGGAAAACCTGAAATACAAAAACAGCATAAAACAGAAACTGGCACTGGGGTGCACTGAGTTAATAGGTTAGTCCAAATATGATCAAAAGTGTATGAAAGTGTATAAAAAGCATAGCAATATCACCCAAAACATGCATGGAGCAAGCAGAATTTATAGATACGTTTGGGACGTATCAACATCCCCAAGCTTAATTCCTGCTCGTCCTCGAGTAGGTAAATGATAACAAGCATAATTTCTGTGGTGACATGCTACCAAAGAGTCTTTTACAATCACATGACAAATGCTTATTGAGATAATGAATCTTTAGTAATTAAGTTGCCTCATGAGAATATCACAAAGAACTGAAAGTTTACAATATGATGCTGAAACACCCAATAGATTTGTAGTGAGCATGGTGTGCAAACATGACAAAGTGATACCTCGCTTGCCCCCTTTAGTGAAGCAAAACATAAATGCAGGAGCACCTCCGAAGTTTAAGTGACGACTAGATACAATGATTTCAGAATAAGAGATATCTCAATCATGCAGAAGACAATGGTACTTTGGGACAATGCACATTACACTCAGAATGACAATCATGCTCTCAATAGTTGGTGCTTTGAAGAAAGAAGGTGGAGACTCTCGAACCGTGGATTTTGATGGCAAGGTCGAAAACCCATGGTTGGAAGCAAAGACTAAACATGTACCAGAGCTCTTGGTTTTGAAAACAGAGGTAAAAATGATCTTTGGGAGGTGCATAATTCGTCAAGGAATGCTAGTAGATAACTCAATTACTTCTCGAGCTGGACAAGTTTCGAGGAACGGCTCCCGCACGAGGACGATCACATCCCCTTAATCTCCTTTGTTTATCACTGCCAAAAGTTTTCTGATTTCTCATGAACAAAGCGTGAAGGAGGGTTTGTTTGTTGTATTCTCTTTTATGAGCCGGGCGCACTCATGCCAGTTCCTTCTCGTATTAGGGGTTTGCAGATTAGACATGCAATCCCGGGGGTAAAACTTGTCCAACTTAAAAAGATCATGAATTAACTACTACTTCCTCATGAGCTGAAACAGAGGCACAAAAGAGAAATGCTTTTGAATAATTTTGAGATGGTACAAGAAAGTCTTCGTTAGGAATGGCAAGTAAATACCATATATAGGAAGGTATGGTGGAATCATATGGCATAACTAGTTTCAAGGATTTTGGATGCACAAGCAGTCAGTCCGCTTAGTACAGGTGAAGGCTAGCAAAAGACTGGGAGCGACCAACTAAGAGAGCAATGACGGCCATAATCATGCAGAGCGACAAAGCAACATTGAGTCGGGCATGGAAGTTATATCACTACTCAGAAATTAAAGATCATCAAGGCTTGATAGACTTTCTTTACTTCTCTTCTTCAATCATAGGCCTTTCACAAGGTCTATCCACTCCACAAAAATTAACATGCTTATATAAAACTTCATTTTTAGGAATTGGATCATGCATGTTGCAATCATCATGAACAATTTCATTTTCTTTGCAAATATCTTTAAAAGGTTCATGATGCTTGATCCAATCCTCCTTAGGCATATTAAGATGTGAACCAAAAGATTTGAGGAAATCAACAAGGAGTTGAGAATCAAGCCCAAACTTAGCACTAAACTTATTAAAACTTGTAGTTTCAACAAAGGACTTAATGCAATCATAGTCATAAATTATACCTGACTCTTTACCTTTGTGGATCTCCCAATTTTCAGTGTTGCGTTGAATTCTTTCAAGGAGTTCCCATTTAGCATCAATCTTTTCGTTTGTGAAAGAACCCATAGAGGAAGTAGCATAGAAATTAGTAATAATCATATCTTTGGGGAGCCCATGGTTAGGAAATTTTAGCATTAACTTTTTCAGTCACCCCCAAGCTTGAGCTATGCTCTCTCCGTCATGAGGATAGAAATTATAAACATAATTTCTATTCTCATGGACTTCATGAAGAGGATAAAACTTGGAGTAAAAGAGAGACTGGATGTCTTCCCAATCCAGCAGGTGAGAGTCATCTAGTAGCCTATACCATTCCAATGCTTTTCCTTTCAGTGACAAGGCAAATAATTTCCTCATGACTCCATCTCTTGTCAAACATGAAATCTTAAACAACTCACAAAGTTCTGTAAGTTTCACCAAATGAATACTAGGATTGACTGTCCCATCATAACAATCATTCCTAATTATTTCAATTATCCCAAGTGGTATTTGGAACGGGATACATTCAGTAGGTGGAGGAGACTTCTCTACCACGGGTGTGGTAAAGTGGCCTTCCCCAAGCAACGAACTAAGAGTGAGGTTTTCCATAAACATAACTAGTGAAACTAAAAACAAGAAATGAAAAGATTTAATTGCAAGATCTAGAGAAGGTACCTTCACTTACCTCACTTCCCCGGCAACGGCGCCAGAAATAGCTTGATGTCTACACATGCCTATTCTTGTAGACTATGTTGGGCCTCCAAGCGCAGAGGTTTGTAGGACAGCAGCAATTTCCCTCAAGTGGATGACCTAAGGTTTATCGAACTCAGGGAAGTAGAGGTCGAAGATTGTCTCTCTCAAGCAACCCTGCAACTAAGATACAAGAAGTCTCTTGTGTCCCCAACACACCTAATACAACTAGGAGTTGTATAGGTGCACTAGTTCGGCGAAGAGATGGCAAAATATGGATGATAGGAGTGGCAAAGCAAAGTAATATAAATCTGTAATAAAAAGTGCAGCAAGCAAACAAGTGGTAAACGTGAGCACAAATGGTATTGCAATGGTGGAAACAAGGCCTAGGCTTCATACTTTCACTAGTGGCAACTCCCAACAACATTAACATAATCGAATCACATGATATTTCCCATAATGGAGACGCACTCGGAGGTCATTCCTTTGTGGTCAAGAGAGGACGAGAATTATGTAGGCTACAAAAGCACACCTCTAAGTTCGTAGTTCTCAATCTATGGATTTCCCAATGTCACCGCGGCCATCCAAAGAGAGTACCACAATCACCACAACATATCTCAAGGATAGTCAAAGTCAAGCACCAAGAGACTCTCAATCTTCAATCAACACACAAAAGAGGAAATCACCCATGAAACTATTCTTCTAATCCATGTCCAATAAACCGCTGTCACCTTGGTCTCGGGGATTATACTAGATAAAGACAAGTGAGTACATCAATCCAATACATAGAGGAAGGGGAAATATCATGGGATCACCCTAGATTAACATAGCCTGTGATCACAATGAAGATCACATCATGGGAGAGAGAATTGACCACGTAGCTACTGGTAGAAACCTCAGCCCCGAGGAGGAACTACTCCCGCTTCATGGAGGGAGGAAGCAACATCGATGGAGATGAATCCGGGGGCACTTCCCCGTCCCGGCAGGATGCCGGCACAGGAATTCTGGTCCCCCGAAACTTGGTGGCGATGGCGGCGGAGATCGGAATAGCTTCTGGAGAAAAGGGTTCTCGAATCAGGGTTTCCGCGATGGGTGGTAAATATATGCCAAAGGGGGTCACCAGAGGCGGAGAGGGGGGCCCAGGCGCCCCCCCGGCGCGGCCAGGGGTGGGGCCGCGTGGGCTGGCCGCCTGGGCTGCCCCTGGCTCCCCTCTGGCCCCACTTCTGGCGCGTGGAAGCTTCTGGAACGTTGATTTTATATATATTTTTCCCGGAATTTTTCTGGCAATTTAAGTAATGGGAAAAACTGAAATACAAAAACAGCAGAAAACAGAAACTGGCACTGGGGTGCACTGAGTTAATAGGTTAGTCCAAATATGATCAAAAGTGTATGAAAGTGTATCAAAAGCATAGCAATATCACCCAAAACATGCATGGAGCAAGCAGAAATTATAGATACGTTTGGGACATATCAAATACTAAGATGGGTCTTGCTCTGAAGACTCCATGTCTACGGCGGAAGGAGCTCATCAAGTTTCCGAACTGGACGCCTCCGCCTCCTCCTCCTCCTCCTCCTCCGGCAAGTGATGCCACTCAGCCTCCTCCTCCTCCTCCTCCAGCGAGTGATCAGGGCACTCCGCCTCCTTCTCCGGCTGCTCTGGTGCGTGAGGGCAGCACTTCGCCTGCTCCGGCGCGTCTGAGCAGCCCGCCTCCTCCGCTGCCTCGTTAGCGGCGGAAGACAGGAGCTGCCGCTCCGGCTGCTCCGGCGCGTTGAAGCACTCCGGCTCCTTCTACTACTCGTCAGCAGCAAGGGAAGAGAGGCGCCGCCGCTCCGGCGTCTAGCAGTACAGCCAGACGTGGGAGGCAATACAGATTGGCTCCTTCTTTCAAGCCTCTAGAGAAGTTACCATACGAGATGAGCAAGGAGGAAAACCAGAAGATCTATCAAGCACAAGTGAAGGACTTCTTTGAAACACAAAGAGCTAAGAAACATCCACCTCCGGAGGAGAAGATAGATTCGGTTAAATCGAAGCGCAATTTCGATGCGCTGAAGTGACCATCACCGTGTCCGCCACAAACCAACTATGAGCGCATTATTGAAAAGACATATCTAGAAGCGAAGCAGTCGGGAAGTACTTGCAGTGATCGAAGGTTAGGATATCGAAGAAGTGGAAAAAAAAATCCCCAGCTCGGCGAACAAGCGAACCAATCGAGCCCCCCGCTCAAGGTGCCTAGCGGCATCATCGATAATCATCCAGGGATGGCGCCCGGTACCAATCTTGGAGATTACCTGGGCGATGATGTAGAGTTTGATATGTTAGAGGTGGACGAACACAAATACTGGTACGGGAAGCCTCTCATCAAACCTGGTGATCCTCCTCTAACAATGATGATGTGTAAATTCCAAGACTGGTACATGGAAGTCTGCAAAAATTCTGGCAAGGACACTTTGATGCTGAGAGTTAAAGATGAGCACGACTGAGGGAGTCCTGGGTTCAGGGGTCCTCAAGCGTCCGGGTCGATGAAGCTGGGCCGTATTGATAGGCCGCGAAGATAGAAGCAGAAGATTCTCCCCCGTATTCGGTCAGGAGTCCTATGTACGTCGAAAGGCAGGCATGATGTCCGGATGTAGCTATTACTTCCTCCCCAAGTCACCTTTGTAACCCTAGGCCCCCTCCGGCGTGTATATAAGCCGAAGGGTTTAGTCTGTAGAGGCTAACGACAGAATCATTACATCCACATAGGCTAGGCTTTAGGGTTTAGCCATTACAATCTCGAGGTAGATCAACTCTTGTATCCCATATTCACCAAGATCAATCAAGCAGGAAGTAGGTTATTACCTCGATCGAGAGGGCCCGAACCTGGGTAAACATCATGTCCCCATTCTCCTGTTACCATCGGTCCTTAGACGCATAGCTTGGTCCCCCCTACCCGAGATCTGCCGGTTTTGACACCGACAACAGTGATTTTCATTGAGAGCTCCGCAATAAGCGATCGATGGCTCATCTCGTCATCAGCGACGAGATCACCCTTGGAAACAACTTGGCCATTGGCCAGGTTCTCCGGCTCGGCGGGTTCGCTGTATGCGCCCGCGTGGCCTCCGCACTTCCCGCGGTCGTCGAGCATCACCCTTATGTTGACTTTGGCCACTCCGATGATGCGACCTCGGCAGATTTCTCGCCCTTAAACAAGCTGCTGGATCGCATTGCCGTCCTGGGGCTTTCATCGCCAGGAGATCATATCGGACCTAAATCCGGTCAGGATGAGATCGATCCCATCCCGATCACTCATCTAGTGGCGGAAGTTGAGGACGGAGCCGAAGATACTACCCCTCTTGAGACGGAGACCGTCATAGTTCGGATCTCCGAACCCATTGAGCCGAACGCGCCCCTGTCGGGTGGCACTTTGTGTTTTTTGAGCTCTGGGATTGACGTCGGGCCCAGGGAATGATCAGATCCTGCTGAGCCCAGGTCGTCCACACCGGAGGTTGTTAAAACCCCGAATACCACGTTGGGTCATGACTTAGAATTACCAACACCCACCCACCCTCGGAAAAACTCTCCAAGCAAATCCGGATTCCCGGACATAAACGATCACACGAACATACAACACCAGCCCGAGGAGACGGTTAACCACTTTTGGGCCAGATTCCTGCTTGTCAAGAACAAGCTTGAGGACTAATGTGACGACGATGCGGTCCCCTTATTTCACCGCAACTGTACGGATGAGGGAGTTTTGAATGCCCTCAATTGACGTCGTGTTCTGAGTTTCACAGACCTGTCGCACTTAGTACGAAAGTATTGTGCAATGGAAAACACTTGGAAATCCTAGAATACACCTCTAGAACAGTCCATATTCGGACAACACACTGTTAAGGCTAAACAGACATACCCCAGTGATGTCTACTACACAACCTTCCTTTTTAGACGTTCTTGGGCCTCTAAGTGCATAGGTTTGTAGGACAGTAGCAAATTTTCCTTAAGTGGATGACCTAAGGTTTATCAATCCGTGGGAGGCGTAGGATGAAGATGGTCTCTCTCAAGCAACCCTGCAACCAATTAACAAAGAGTATCTTGTGTCCCCAACACACCCAATACGATGGTAAATTGTATAGGTGCACTAGTTCGGCGAAGAGATGGTGATACAAGTGCAATATGGATGGTAGATATAGGTTTTTGTAAACTGAAAATATAAAAACAGCAAGGTAGCAAGTGGTAAAAGTGAGCATAAACAGTGTTGCAATGATACGAAACAAGGCCTAGGGTTCATACTTTCACTAGTGGAAGTTCCCTCAACAATTATAACATAAACGGATCATATAAGTATGCCTCAACATGCAAGAAAGAGTCACTCCAAAGTCACTAATAGCGGAGAACAAACAAAGAGATTATGGTAGGGTATGAAACCACCTCAAAGTTATTCTTTCTGATCGATCTATTCAAGAGTCTGTAGTAAAATAACACGAGGCTATTCTTTCCGTTCAATCTGTCCTAGAGTTCGTACTAGAATAACACCTTACGATACAAATCAACCAAAACCCTAATGTCACCTAGATACTCCATTGTCACCTCAAGTATCTGTGGGTATGATTATATGATATGCATCACACAATCTGAGAAACATCAATTCAACCAACACATAGAACTTCAAAGAGTGCCCCAAAGTTTCTACCGAAGAGTCAAGACGAAAACGTGTGCCAACCCCTATGCATAGATTCCCAAGGTCACGGAACCCGCAAGTTTATCATCAAAACATACATCAAAATGAATCAATACAATACCCCATTGTCACCACAGGTATCCCACGCAAGACATACATCAAGTGTTCTCAAATCCTTAAAGACTCAATCTGATAAGATAACTTCAAAGGGAAAACTCAATCCATTACAAGAGAGTAGAGGGGGAGAAGCAACATAAGATCCAACTATAATAGCAAAGCTCGCGATACATCAAGATCGTGCCATCTCAAAAACACGAGAGAGAGAGAGAGAGAGATCAATCACATAGCTACTGGTACATACCCTCAGCCCAGAGGGTGGACTACTCCCTCCTTGTCATGGAGATCGCCGGGATGATGAAGATAGCCAACGAAGAGGGATCCCCCCCCTCCGGCAGGGTGCCCGAACGGGTCTAGATTGGTTTTCGGTGGCAACAGAGGCTTTCGGCGGTGGAACTCCTGATCTAGGTTATTTTCCGGAGGTTTCTGTATATATAGGAGGTGTTGGAGTCGGGGCCAAGCAAAGGAGGTCTACGGGTTGTCCATGAGGCAGGGGGCACGCCCCCACCCTCGTGGGCAGCTTGTGGGTCTTCTCGTCCCCCTTTGGCACTCTATGGGCTTCTTCTGGTCCAAAAATGATCTCCGTTGAATTTCAGGTCAATTGGGCTCTGTTTGATATTCCTTTTCTGCGAAACCCTAAAACAGGAGAAAAACAGAAACTGGCACTGGGCTCTGGGTTAATAGGTTAGTCCCAAAAATCCTATAAAAGTGTATAATAAAGCCCATAAAACATCCTAGAAGGATAATATAATAGCATGGAACATTCAAAAATTATAGATACGTTGGAGGATTATCAGCATCCCCAAGCTTAATTCGTGCTCGTCCTCGAGTAGCTAAATGATAAAAACAGAATTTTTGATGTGGAATGCTAACCATCATAAATTTCAATGTAGTTCTCATTACTGTGGCATGAATGTTCAGATCCCAAAGATTCAAGATAAAAGTCTATATTGACATAAGAATAATAATACTTCAAGCATACTAACAAAGAAATTATGTCTTCTGAAAATATCATGGACAAAGAAAGTTATCCCTACAA
Source organism: Secale cereale (assembly GCA_902687465.1). Taxonomy (NCBI): domain Eukaryota; kingdom Viridiplantae; phylum Streptophyta; class Magnoliopsida; order Poales; family Poaceae; genus Secale; species Secale cereale. Next base: position 819,800,495 of record LR738712.1, on the reverse strand, counting down.
AATAATATAGTCTGGCTATGCTCCCTCTTCATCACACAAAATATTCATATCATGCGCAACCCTGATTTCAGCAAAGTACTTGTTTTCATACTCAATTTTTCAAACCTTTCAACTTCCATGCAATACATGAGCGTGAGCCATGGATATAGCACTATGGGTGAAATAGAGTGGTGGTTGTGGAGAAGACAAAAAGGAGGAAGATAGTCTCACATCGACTAGGCGTATCAATGGGCTATGGAGATGCCCATCAATAGATATCAATGTGAGTGAGTAGGGATTGCCACGCAACGGATGCACTAGAGCTATAAGTGTATGAAAGCTCAACAAAAGAAACTAAGTGGGTGTGCATCCAACTTGCTTGCTCATGAAGACCTAGGGCATTTGAGGAAGCCCATCGTTGGAATATACAAGCCAAGTTCTATAATGTAAATTCCCAATAGTATATGAAAGTGACTAAACAAGAGGCTCTCTATCATGAAGAACATGGTGCTACTTTGAAGCACAAGTGTGGAAAAAGATAGTAGCAATTGTCCCTTTTTTTCCTTTCTTTCTTTTTTCTTTTTTTGGGCCTTTTTTTTGCCTTTCTTTTCTCTTTTTTTTGGAGGGTCTTCCTTTATTTAGCCTTTCCTCACATGGGACAATGCTCTAATAATGATGATCATCACATTTTCATTAAATTACAACTCAATATTACAACTCGATACTCGAACAAAGTATGACCGATATGAATGCCTCCGGCGGTGTACCTGGATGTGCAATGAATCAAGAGTGACATGTATGAAAAATTATGCTTGGTGGCCTAGCCACAAATACGATGTCAGCTACATGATCATGCATGGCAACATGACAATATGAAGCGTGTCATATGAACGGAACGGTGGAAAGTTGCATGGCAATACATCTCGGAATGGCTATGGAAATGCCATGATAGGTAGGTATGGTGGGTGTTTTGAGGAAGATATATGGTGGTTGTTTTGAGGAAGGATATATAGTGGGTGTATGGTACTGGCGAAAGTTGCGCGATACAAGAGAGGCTAGCAATGGTGGAAGGGTGTGAGTGCGTAATATCCATGGACTCAACATTAGTCACAAGAACTCATATACTTATTGCAAAAATTTACGAGTCATCAAAACAAAGCGATCAACGCATGCTCCTTGGGGGGAGGTTGGTAGGAGTTAACCATCGCGCGCCCCCGACCTCCACACAAGTGTTGACACTTTACAAATACCTCATGCTCTAACTTTGTCACATAGCGGTTCACCATATGTGCATGCTACGGGAATCACTAACCTTAACAGAAGTATTTCTCAATTTCATAATAACTCCACTAGCATGACTCTAATATCACTATCCTCATATCTCAAAACAATTATCAAGCATCCAACTTCTCATCATATTCAATGCACTTAGTGTGGAAGTTTTTACTACATTCATCTTGGATGTCTATCATGTGAAGGCTAATTTTATAGCCAAAGCACATTACCATGCTGTTTTAATAGACTCTCTAAAATATATAAGTGAAGCATGAGAGATCAACAATTTTTCAAAATATAATTACAACCGTGCTCTAAAAGATATAAGTGAAGTACTAGAGCAAAAACTATTCCACTCAAAAGATATAAGTGAAGCACATAGAGTGTTCTATCAATTCCTATGGCATGTTTATCTCTCTCAAAAAGGTGTGTCCAGCAAAGGATAATTATGGCAAACTAACAAGCAAAGACTCAAATTATACATGACGCTCCAAGTAAAACACATATCATGTGGTGAATAAAAATATAGCTCCGAGTATAGTTACCGATAGATGAAGACGAAAGAGGGGATGCCTTCCCGGGGCATCCCCAAGCTTAGGCTTTTGGTTGTCCTTGAATTTTACTTTGGGGTGCCTTGGGCATCCCCAAGCTTAGGCTCTTTCCACTCTTGGTTCCATAGTCCATCAAAGCAATACTCAAAGCTTGAAAACTTCACAACACAAAACTTAGACAAAAATCTCGTGAGCTCCGTTAGTATAAGGAAACAAACCACTACTCAAAGGTACTGTAATGAATTCATTCTTTGTTTACATTGGTGTTAAACCTAATGTATTCCAACTTCTCTATGATTCATATCCTCCAATACTACTCATAGATGCATTGAAATAAGCAAACAACACACGAAAAACAGAATCTGTCAAAAACAGAACAGTCTGTATTAATATGTAACTTTCGCATACTTATGTAACTCCAAAAAATTGAAATAAATTGGTAAACGTGAGGAATTTTTGTATTAATCATCTGCAAAAAGAATCAACTAAACAGCACACTCCAGTAAATTCTGGTGACCATTCTAGCGAGCGCTAATGATTCTGTTTTTCACAGCAAGATCATATAAACTTCACACAAGTCTTCCCAAAGGTTCTACTTGGCACAAACACTAATTAAAACACAAAACCACATCGAAAAAGAAGCTAGATGCAATATTTATTCCTAAATAGAAGCAAAAGCAAAGAAGATAAAATAAAGTTGGGTTGCCTCCCAACAAGTGCTATCTTTTAACGCCCCTAGCTAGGCATATTGATGCTCACATGGAAGATAAGAATTGAAACATAAAGAGAGCATCATGAAGAATATGACTAGCACATTTAAGTCTAACCCACTTCCTGTGCATAGGGATTTTGTGAGCAAAAAACTTATGGGAACGATAATCAACTAGCATAGGAAGGGAAAACAAGCATGGCTTCAAGATTTTAAGCACATAGAGAGGAAACTTGATATTATTGCAATTCCTACAAGCATATGATCCTATCTCATAATAATTTTCAGTAGAATCATGAATGAATTCAACCATATAACCAGCACATAAATCATTCTTTTCATGATCTACTTGCATAGAAATTTTACTACTCTCCACATAAGCAAATTCATTCTCATCAATACAGTAGTGGGAGCAAACTCAACAAAATAACTATCATGTGAAGCATAATCCAATTGAAAATTAAAATCATGATGACAAGTTTCATGGTTATATTTATTCTTTATAGCATACAAGTCATCACAATAATCTCCATAGAGAGCAACTTTGTTCTCATAATCAATTGGAACCTCTTCCGAAATAGTGGATTCATTACTAAATAAAGTCATGACCTCTCCAAATCCACTTTCCTCAATATTATCATCACAAGTAGGAGGCATGCTTTCGTCATAATAAATTTTCTCATCAAAACTTGGGGGACTAAACATATCATCTTCATCAAACATAGCTTCCCCAAGCTTGTGGCTTTGCATATAATTAGCATCACGGATATTCAAAGGATTCACACTAACAACATTGCAATCATGCTCATCATTCAAGTATTTAGTGCCAAACATCTTAATGCATTCTTCTTCTAGTAATTGGCCACAATTATCCCTTCCATCATTTTCACGAAAGATATTAAAAAGATGAAGCATATGAGGTAACCTCAATTCCCTTTTTTGTAGTGTTCTTTTATAAACTAAACTAGTGATAAAACAAGAAACTAAAAGATTCGAATACAAGATCTAAAGATATACCTTCAAGCACTCACCTCCCCGGCAACAGCGCCAGAAAAGAGCTTGATGTCTACTACACAACCATCTTCTTGTAGATGTTGTTGGGCCTCCAAGTGCTGAGGTTTGTAGGACAGTAGCAAATTTCCCTCAAGTGGATGACCTAAGGTTTATCAATCCGTGGGAGGTGTAGGATGAAGATGGTCTCTCTCAAGCAACCCTGCAACCAACTAACAAAGAGTCTCTTGTGTCCCCAACGCACCCAATACAATGGTAAATTGTATAGGTGCACTAGTTCGGCGAAGAGATGGTGATACAAGTGCAATATGGATGGTAGATATAGGTTTTTGTAAACTGAAAATATAAAAACAGCAAGGTAGCAAGTGGTAAAAGTGAGTATAAACGGTGTTGCAATGATATGAAACAAGGCCTAGGGTTCATACTTTCACTAGTGGAAGTTCTCTCAACAATAATAACATAGCCGGATCATATAACTATCCCTCAACATGAAACAAAGAGTCACTCCAAAGTCACTAATAGCGGAGAACAAACGAAGAGATTATGGTAGGGTATGAAACCACCTCAAAGTTATCCTTTTTGATCGGTCTATTCAAGAGTTTGTAGTAAAATAACACGAGGCTATTCTTTTTGTTCAATCTATCCTAGAGTTTGTACTAGAAAAACACCTTAAGATACAAATCAACCAAAACCCTAATGTCACCTAGATACTCCATTGTCACCTCAAGTATCCGTGGGTATGATTATACGATATGCATCACACAACCTCAAAAACATCTATTCAACCAAAACATAGAACTTCAAAGAGTGCCCCAAAGTTTCTACCGGAGAGTCAAGACGAAAACGTGTGCCAACCCCTATGCATAGATTTCCAAGGTCACGGAACCCGCAAGTTGATCACCAAAACATACATCAAGTGAATCAATAGAATACCCCATTGTCACCACAGGTATCCCACGCAAGACATATATCAAGTGTTCTCAAATCCTTAAAGACTCAATCCGATAAGACAACTTCCAAGGGAAAACTCAATCCATTACAAGAGAGTAGAAGGGGAGAAGCAACATAAGATCCAACTATTATAGCAAAGCTCGTGATACATCAAGATCGTGCCATCTCAAGAACATGAGGGAGAGAGATCAAACACATAGCTACTGGTACATACCCTCAGCCCCGAGGGTGAACTACTCCCTCCTCGTCATGGAGAGTGCCAGGATGATGAAGATAGCCAGTGGAGAGGGATCCCCCCTCCGACAGGGTGCCAGAACGGGTCTAGATTGGTTTTCGGTGGCAACAAAGGCTTTCGACGGCAGAACTTCCGAACTAGGTTATTTTCCGGAGGTTTCTGTATATATAGGATGTGTTGGAGTCGGGGCCAAGCAAAGGAGGTCTACGGGCTGTCCACGAGGCAGGGGGGCACGCCCAGTAGGGGGGCGCGCCCCCCATTCTCGTGGGCAGCCCGTGGGTCTTCTCGTCCCCCTCCGGCACTCCATGGGCTTCTTCTGGTCCAAAAATGATCTCCGTTGAATTTCAGGTCAATTGGGCTCCGTTTGATATTCCTTTTCTGCGAAACCCTAAAACAGGAGAAAAACATAAACTGGCACTGGGCTCTGAGTTAATAGGTTAGTCCCAAAAATCATATAAAAGTATATAATAAAGCCCATAAAACATCCTAGAAGGATAATATAATAGCATGGAACAATCAAAAATTATAGATACGTTGGAGACGTATCACCCAGCAGGTCATTCGATAATATGCCAGCGGCAGGAAGAACAAACCTTGTACAGGACGCAGGTCCGTACTTGACGAACTGCTCGATAAACCTTCCCAAATACATGCAACCTCGGACAATATCCCAAACCACTGCCTCAAGGCATGTTGGGTACTCCGACAGGTAGCAAAGAGTGGTGCAGCAATCCTTGCCACCGCAGTATCGGGGGAGAAAGATGTCGGTGTCTTCACTGTCTTTGAGACATTCTCCTCAAACAACCGCCACAAGAGAGCAAATTATGAACTCGCCGAGGTCAATCAAATTAGCTCTGCAAACCCATGGAGCGACACAGCAATTACTTTTTCTACCAAGGACGCACCTTGAGTCCGGCCGGTCCGAGCAATAGCAGCTCTTGTACTAGATACAGTAGTAGACGGCCTTCGCCTCACTAAAGTACTCATGGACGGAGGAAGCGGACTCAACCTCATATATGAGGAAACGCTTGCAAAAATGCAGATTGATAAATCCCGCATTGAGCACACTAACACAACCTTCAGAGGAATTATTCCCAGCCGGGAAGCCCGGTGTTCGGGAAGCATTAAGTTTGACGTAGTATTCGGCTCATCCGAGAACTACAGATCGGAGGAACTGCTCTTCCACATTATTCCCTTCAATAGAGAATACCGCGCTCTTTTACGACGGGACGCTTTCTCGCACTTTCAAGCCATACACCACTATGGGTACATGAAGCTTAAAATTCCATGGCCCAATGGAGTAATCACATTAACAAGTGATCCGGACAGAGCACTCCGCGCCAAGAACAGAACGGCGTCTTTAGCCCTAGAGGCATTATCTGAAGCCCTCGTGGCCGAGGAATTAACCGCCTTACGATCCACGATGGACAAGGACGATGTAATCCTTGCCAAAAGATCGAAATCTACCTCCTTCAAGCCAACAGATGAAATTATAAAATTTCAAGTGCACTCAACAGACCCTAATAAGACAGTGTCTATTGGGGCACAGCTGGATCCGGCGGTAGATAGCTCCTTATGAGCCTTTCTTCGCGACAATTGGGATATATTCGTCTGGCACCCTTCAGATATGCCTGGAATCCCACGCAGGCTGGCCGAACATAGCCTCAACATTATCAAAGGGTCCAAACCAGCCAAGCAGTCATTGCGACGATTTTCCGAACCCAAAAGACAAGCAATGGGAGAAGATCTAGCCAAACTATTGGAGGCCGGATTCATCAGAGAAATTAAACATCCAGATTGGCTAGACAACTTAGTCATGGTATCGAAGAAGGATAAGTCATGGCGCCTCTATGTCGACTTTACAGACCTAAACAAGGCCTACCTAAGGATCCCTTTCCTCTGCCTCACATTGATCAAATTATCGATGCAACGGCCGGACATGACTCGTTGTGTTTCCTTGATGCTTACTCCAGATACCATCAGATAATAATGAAGGAATCCGATCAGGCCGCAACGGCATTTATCACCTCGTATGGCCCTTTCTGTTTCAACACTATGCCCTTTGGATTTAAAAACGTTGGTGCCACGTATCAACGCATGATTCAAACATGCTTAGAAAAACAAATTGGCAAGACAGTGGAGGCATATGTTGACGACGTAGTCGCTAAGACCAAATACGTCGAGACACTGGTGGATGACCTCCGCCTTATGTTTGATAACCTTCAAGCATACTACATAAGGCTCAATTGAAAAGAATGCGTCTTCGGCGTTCCAGCCGTAAAGCTATTGTGGTTCATCGTATCCCATAGAGGAATCAAAGCTAACCCAGCTAAAATCCGGTCCTTGTCACAGCTCAACTCGCCAACTGACCTCAAACAAGTGCAAAAATTAGCAGGCTGCGTAGCGGCCTTGAGCCGTTCATCTCCAGCTTATGAGAGAAAGCATTGCCACTTTATAGATTGCTACGACGCACTGACAACTTCGAATGGACGGATTGGAAGAAATAAAAACTCTACTAGCAAGCAACCCAATCCTAGCCACCCCAGGTGTTGGCGAACCAATGCTGCTGTATATATCAGCAACTCACCAGGTAGTGAGTGTCGTGCTCGTCGTTGAACGTGCCGAAGAGGGGCATAAGTTCTCCGTTCATAAACCCGTATACTATGTATCTGAGGTTCTCACACCGTGTACATCACGGGACCCCCACTATCAGAAAATTGCCTATGCGGTCTTCATGTCATCTCGGAAGCTCCGACACTACTTTCAAGAGTGTTCGATCACAGTGGCATCCAAAGTACCACTTAACGATATCATAAACAATAAAGATGCCACAGGACGCATAGACAAATGGGCCATCGAGCTCTTACCGTCGAAATATCATATAAACCGCGTCGGACTATTAAATCCCAGGTGTTGGCTGATTTCATCGCAGAATGGACTGAAGCCGAACTCCCTAAAGAGTACGGCTCATATTCCCACTGGACAATGTACTTCGACGGTTCCAAAATGCTAGCCGGATTGGGGGCCGACATCATTCTGATATCTCCAACAGGGGATACAGTCCGGTATGTACTACAAATCAAGTACATGGACTCGAACAATGCAGCCGAATATGAGGCACTACTACATGGTCTCCGCCTAGATGTATCCATGGGCATACGACGCCTTGAGGTACGCGAAGACTCAAACCTCGCTATCTCTCAAATAAACGGAGACTTTGATGCGAACGATTCAAAGATGGTAGCTTATCGCAATCCCATATTGAAAATATCGGCTCGATTTGAGGGGTTGGAATTCCACCATGTAGCCCGGGATAACAACCAGGTAGCGGACGTACTTGCTCGTATCAACGCTAAACGTGACCGAGTCCCTCCTAACACCTTCGTGGAAGGTTGTTTAAGCCATCAGTAACATGGCAGGATGAGAGCGGCATGGAAATAACATCTTCGGCTCAGACATGGAGACACCCCCAGCCGAACTCAACCCAGATGTCATCAGGGACTCAGACATGGTGATAACATCTTCGGCTCACGAGATCATGGTTGTCATAGCCCCCTGGACAGAGCCCTTCTTAGCTTACCTTAATAGGCAAGAGCTCCCCGATGACTGATACGTCTCCAACGTATCTATAATTTTTGATTGTTCCATGCTATTATTTATGAAGTCTTGGATGTTTAATGGGCTTTATCATTCAGTTTTATATCATTTTTTGGACTAACCTACTTACCCAAAGGCCCAGTCCAGATTGCTATTTGTTGCCTATTTCAGGGTTTTGCAGAAAAGGAATATCAAACAGAGTCCAAACGGAATAAAACCTTCCCAGGAGATATTTTTGGAGGAAATCACGCACGAAAGACTTCGGGGCCAAGCCAGAGGACAGGGGGCCCACCCTCGAGGGTGGGGGCGCGCCCCCCTTCTCAAGGCGCGCCCCCTGCCTCAAGGGTAGCCCCTGTGGCCCCTGGTGCCCCTCTTCTTCCTATATATACCTACGTACCCCAGAAACTCCATATGCAGAGAGAAAACCCTAATTCCACCACCGTAGTTGCTGTTCCCATGGAGATCCCATCTTGGAGCCTATTCCGGGAGGGGGATCCATCACGGAGGCCTTCATCATCATCATCATCATCGCCCTCACCATGAGTTGTGAGTAGTTTACCTCAGACCTTCGGGTCCATAGCTAGTATCTAGATGGCTTCTTCTCTCTCTCCGGATCTCAATACAAAGTTCTCCTCGGTCTTCGAGGAGATCTATTCGATGTAATCTCTTTTTGCGGTGTGTTTGTCGAGATCCGATGAATTATGAGTTTATGATCAAGATTATCTATGAAAGATATTTGATTCTTCTCTGAACTTTTTATGTGTGCTCATAATATCCTTGCAAGTCTCTTCGAATTATTGGTTTTGTTTGGCCTACTAGATCTATAGTTCTTGCAATGGGAGAAGTGTTTGGCTTTGGGTTCAATCTTGCGGTGTCCTTTCCCAGTGACAGTAGGGGCAGCAAGGCACGTATTGTATTGTTGCCATCGAGGATAAAAAGAAGGGGTTTTCATCATATTTCTTGAGTTTATCCCTCTACATCATGTCATCTAGCTTAAGGCGTTACTCTGTTCGTATGAACTCAATACACTAGATGCATGCTGGATAGCGGTCGATGTGTGGAGTAATAGTAGTAGATGCAGGCAGGAGTCGGTCTACTTGTCTCGGACGTGATGCGTATATACAATGATCATGCCTAGATAGTCTCATAATTATTCGCTTTTCTATCAATTGCTCGACAGTAATTTGTTTACCCGCCGTAGAATATCGCTATCATGAGAGAAGCCACTAGAGGAAACGTTGGCCCCCGGGTCTATCTTTATCATATTACTTTCCCGTCAATTTCTGTTGTCGTTGTTTATTTGCTTTCTTTACATTCTGTTTCTATACCAAAAATATCAAAAATATAATTATCATCTCTATCAGATCTCACTATCGTAAGTGACCGTAAAGGGATTGACAACCCCTTATCGGGTTGGCTGCGAAGTTCTTATTTGTTTGTGCAGGTGCAAGGGACTGGCGCGTGGTGTCCTACTGGATTGATACCTTGTTTCTCAAAAACTGAGGGAAATACTTACGCTACTGTGCTGCATCTCCCTTTCCTCTACGAGGGAATACAACGCAAGCTCAAGAGGTAGCAAGAAGAATTTCTGGCGCCGTTGCCGGGGAGGCTTACGCAAAAGTCATATACCAAGTACCTATCACAAACCCTTATCCTTCGTATTACATTTATTTGCCTCTCGTTTTCCTCTCCCCCACTTCACCTTTGCCGCTTTATTCGCCCTCCTTCCGCCGTGTGTTTCTCGTTCGCTTGCTCCTTGTTTGCTTGTGTGTCGCTTTCTTGCTTGTCATTATGGCTCTCCCCTCTAGCGGTGACCCTCACCTCAGGAGGCTGGAGGAGATTGAAAACAATGTTAGACATTTTATGACTATACAATTTGAGCATAACGACTTGTTCAGAAGTGAGCTTAAAGAACAGAAAAAGTTTATGGAGTATATGAATAAAGACCTTGATGATATGACCAAGGAATTTTATGGCTTGAAATCTCAGTTTGCTCATCTTGAGAACTTAATTGCCCAAATTTCGGATAAACAGTCCACCTTGATTAATGTCGGGGGAAACTGTCCGCCACGAACACCTATGGGACCGGAGCCCCTTGTCTGTGCGGTACAAGGGCGGAGGGAGCACGAAGAGCAGATCGTAGCGAGCACGCGGGCAGTTTTACCCAGGTTCGGGCCGCGGTAGACGCGTAAAACCCTACTCCTGCTTAGTTGTGTATTGAGTTGGAGAGCTCGGGAGCTTGAAGAAGCAGCTGCACCGGGCGTATGAGTGATATAGCTTCCGAACCCCCTCCACGTTGTGCATGGGCCTCCTTTCATAGTGCAAGGGGTCACCGACAGGTGTCAACGTAGGAGAAAGGGGTAAAAACGTAAAAGAGGTGGTAGTTGTAATAGTGCGAGAACAGTGGAGTCACAGTGCAGAACAGTGGTCTATACCTACTTTGACAGTGGGGGACAAAGGCATTCAATGCCCGTCGCCGTCGACCCCAAAAGCTCCCGCCCTTGCGTCTCCGTTTGCCACGGCGATGAATCCACCACCGTGGAGTGCCACCGTGTCCCCCAGGCTGCACAGCCATCCGCCACGCGTCCCTGGATAGGCCCCAGGGCGACGCGTGGGCCGATGAGCTGGAGCGCGGGCACACAGCGCAGCCTTCCCGGCAAGCACCTTGCCGGGGTCTCGGTCTTGCCGGGTCCGGGAGCTTGCCGCTCCCTGGACCCTTGCCGGGGCGTATCTTTTATGACATAATCTTCTAGTCTTCCTGGCAAGCTCCTCTTGCCAGGGCCTTGTGCTAGTGAGGTAATCTTAAGCCTGGTACGGCCTTCCCGACAAGCTCCTCTTGCCGGGGTCTCGATCTTCTGTCTTGTATACTTTGTTTTTGAATGGTTTGATAGGGAGCAGGAAGGTCTCCGGCGAGCACGCGGTAAACCCTGCCGCGGGAAGCTGCAACTGCCCGTGCACAAGTTGGGGTACTGAGGCACCCCTACCTTAGTACACCGACAGGAGCCCCCGGGCCTGGGCCACACACGGTGCCGAGCGCTGTTGGGCCAGGCCCAAAACAGTGCACGGGCACACGCGGCCCGCGGCGCGCCGAATCCACTTCCGTATCCGCCGCATCCCCCTGTAACGGCACGCGTCGATTGCGGCGTCGTGGGATGGGACGTGCCCACGATCTCTTAATGGAAAGGGCGAAACGCCCCCCACTTCCCCATAAAAGCGAAGGAAGCAGGAGCGGTTCCCCTCCTTGCGCTTTCATTGCATCTTCTCCTTCCTCCAGAGATTCCTCTTGCGCTCCGCCTCCACACCTCCGCCGCCGCCGTCTGCATCTCCGGCGTCGTCGGACTCTTCGCCCCCCCTTCCTTCCGCCGCGTCTGCCATGGCGCCGAAGACCGACAAGGCGAAGGCGGAGAAGGCCAAGAGGGAGAAGTCGGAGCAAGCGGCGAAGCTCGCCGCGTACCGGAAGAAGCACCTCGTCTTCCCGCCGAAGCTCGGCGTGCGGGAGCTCTGGAACAAGTACTACTTGTTCTGGGCCAAGGACACCAAGGCGCACCCCCGCACGCGAGCTTATCCGGCCGCCGCCAAGGACGACTATCCCGGCGGGTACTACTTCTTCGCAGCCTTCTTTCACTGCGGTCTTTGCCCTCCTTTCTCTGATTTCTTCTGCGACATTATGCACACATACGGCTTCCATCTGCTTGACTTCACCCCCAACGCCATCCTCACCATGGCGGTTTTCGCACACATGTGCGAAAACTTCATAGGAGTACACCCAAACGTAGCGCTTTTTAGGCACTTCTTCACTCCTAGAGCAGAGGCCGACGCCCCCCTCTCCGGAGGAATTTCTTGGGTTTTCCGTCTGAATAAGAAGGGATCCTACTTGCCGGGGGAGCTCTGCGGCAAGTGGGAGGAATGGCGTGCGGAGTGGTGCTGGATTGTTGAGGACGAGCCGCAGGCCTTCACCGCGCCGCGCACAACGCCAATCGTGCGCGGCAGGGACTGGAGTGAGCTAGACTCGGACGACATCAAGCTCGACATTGCCCTCGTCCGGATTCTTCGTCTTCGGATGGCAAAGCTGTCCGTTGCAGAGGTGGGCGCAGACTTCCTCCGCCGCCGCATCGCCCCTCTCCAAGACAGGAAGAGGCCGGCCTGGGAGTACGGCGGCCCGGCGGATATAATGAGGCTGCGCCCCGGGCTCAACTTCAACTTCACCACGCTGGAGCTGAAGGGGATGGTCCGGGAACTCTTCAAGTACGACCCGGCACACCCTGAGTGGTTCAGACCTCCCCGGGAAGTGGTGCCGCTCTGCAATAGCACAGTCCGGGATCGTCTCCTTGCTATGATGCCCATGTGCGATTCGCACGGCGTGGACCGCACGTGGATCGCGCCCAAGCCCATCGACGTCCTCAACTTCTACGACAACCTCGCGGAGGTGGCGAAGAACAAGAATGACCTCAAGGAGCATACGCGGGACACCACCGACCAGGAGATTGCCTACATGGCTTCTCGGGCTGAAGAGGCCGCCGCAGCTGCAGCGGCAGGAATTTTTGGATACACGCCTGAAGAGGCGGAGGTTGCGGATGCGTCCAGCCAGGCGGAGGAGGCGGAGATCCGCAGATTGCTGCAGCTCCCTCCTGACGCGCTTGTCGGGGTCCCCTCCTTGAGGCACTCCGGGATCCACGGAATCGTGGCCGAGGCCGCGGCAATGGAGGGTGTCGCCGGAGGGAGCAGAGGCGCCGCGAGGGGCGGAGGCGCCGGAGGGAGCGGAGGCGCCAAGGGAAAGGGGGCCGCAGCGCAGGGCGCTGGGCCCAGTGAGCCGGCCGGGGAAGAGGAGGAGGAGGAGGCCGAGGACTCCGGCGGATCTACGGAGCTCTACGCCGACGACCTCTCCTCGTCGGAGAGCTCCCCGCCCCCGGCAAGCCCAAGGCAGTCCCCGCCGAAGCGTCTCCGCATGACGGCGACGGGGGAGAGGGCGCAGGCGCCCCGGCAACAGCCAGCTCGCCGGGCAGCTCCCCGGGGGAGCCAAGCCGCGCCAAGGCCGACCGGCGCACCAGCCACAGCAGAGGCGGCCCGCGCGCGGACCACGACGGAGGCGCCTCGCAGGCCGGCGCCGAGCCGACAGGGGTCTTCTCGGAGCGGAGCAGCGGCTCCGCCCGCTCCCCGGGCCCCGGCTACCACAGGGGCTGGGGCTTCGCAGCCCCCAGCCCCCGGGATCGCCAAGCGCCCGAGGGAATCTTCATCTTCCGCTCCTCGCGCCGACGCGCCCCCGGTGGAGTACGACTTCTCCGCCTTGAGCGAGGACGACGAGGAGGACCAGGAGTAAGAGCCCGAGATCTTACATCTTCTCGAGTTTTGTCTTGATTTTTGTTGATGCTGACTTTGTTTGTTGCTTTGATTTCAGGACCTTGGTTGAGCGCGCGGCGAAGAAGGCCAAGGCGCCCACGGTCGAGGCCGCGGAAGACTCAGCAGCCGCGGCAACAGGAGGCGCGCCGGAGCCGAGCCTGCCGGACCCGAGCGCTGCTCCGAGGAGCAGCCCCCAGCGCAGCCCCCAGCGTAAGTCTGGGGTCCATCCTTCCGCTTGTCGGGGTGCGCTTAGGGATTTTGTCCTCTTTTAACGTCTTGATGTTTGTTGTCTTGACTTGTGCAGAGGAGGAGCCACAGCGGCAGGAGCGCCCGGAGACTGTCCTTGAGGAGCCGTAGGCCCCGCCGTCCCCGCCAAGGCCGAACTCTCCGGCAAGGGAGAGTGCTCCGCCAAGGGCGGGTGCTCCGCCGCCAAGGCAGAGTACCCCGCCAAGGGCGAGCAGCCCGGCGAGGGCGGCCACTCCGCCAAGGCAGAGCTCCGCGGCGAGGGAGGCCACTCCGCCAAGGCAGAGCTCCCCGGCGAGGGAGCCCGCCGCCGAGGACGTCCGCCAAGGTATGTCTTGTAGTTTGTCTTCTTGGCTTCATTTCTCTTTGGATATTTGCTTGAATCTTGAACTTCTTTTTCTTCTTTTAGAATCCTCCTCCTCCCGAACCTATGGAGACGGAGGTCATCAACGTCGAGGACGAGGAGGGCGCGCAGGGCGGCGGCGGCGACATCCCTGTCGCCGAGGACACGGCGAGAGCCGCCGAGCCGGCCGCGCAGGAGACCGCTCCGGCTGCAGACGCAGCGGCCGGGGAGGGGGACGGCGACCGCACCGCCGACCCGGAGGCGGCGGGAGCATCAAGTGCTGCGCCGGCCGTCGACCCCTCCGCCAGCAAGGAGCAGGGCTACTACCTTGAGGCCCCCAACGGCGTCTTCATCCAGATGCCTTGGGGGTCATCATTGCGAGCTCCCGCGGAGGGCGAGGCGTTTGACGGAGAAGTCCTCGCCTCCGCGGGCCTGAAGATCGTCGAGGCGCCCGGCGGGAGTGAAGGGCCCGAGGAGGAGAAGCTGCTCCACCAACTCCTGGCCCTTTACCGGGCCAGGCAGGCGAAGCTCGCCTCCCAGGAAGCCCTTGCCGCCAAGGCCGCCGCGGAGATGGAGAAGCGCGCGGCGGAGCTCAGCGCCGCCAACCAGGCGGCCCTTCGCGAGGTGGCGGAGGAGCGCGAGCGTCTCGCCGGCGAGTACCAGGAGTGGTTGTTGGAGAAGGCTGAAGCTGAGGAGCAGCAGCGGCTCGCCGGGGTGGAGATGTCCCGGCGAGAGGGAGAACTTGCCCAGCGGAAGGTCAACCTCGACTCCCATGAGGAGGACCTTGCCGCTCGGGAAGCGGCCCTTGGCGGGGAACTGAAGGAGGCGAAAGCCGCCGCGGTTGCCGCGGAGACTGCCAAGAAGGAGCTCGCCGCCAAGGTCGTGCAGCTGGAGAAGGCGATGAAGGTGAGCGCGGAGAAGGTTGCCGCGCTTATCACGGAGCGCGAGAAGGACGCCCACACAAATTCAGAGCTCCAGGTGAGCCTTTCTAAGAGGGGCGACGAGTTGAAGGCCGCCAAGGACTCCATCGAGGACTTGGAGTTGAAGGTCACTACATTGAAGGATTCGCTCGACGCTGCCCGGGCTTGGGAGACCAAGCTGAAAGAGGAGCTCCGCAAGGAGCGGACCTTGGTGGACAGCGTCAACAAGGCATCCGAGCTCTTCCGCCAGACCATTGAGGTATGGACCGAAGACTTGGTATCTTCTGCGTCCAACATCGACCAGGAGCTGCTGGCGCTGAAGGTTGAACATCTTATCTACTCTCCGGATCCGGACCTCCCGCACAGCGCCAAGCTCAGCCTCTTCTTCAGAGGGATCGCGCCGGCCCTTGCAGGTCTCCGGAACCGAATCCCCGCGCAGCTGGCCGAGGTGTCGCGCCTGCTCTGCGCGGGAACTCTGGAGCGCGTGCTGACGAAGATCGTGTTCCGCAATCCGGGCATCAATCTCACCAACGTTCTTCGCAGCCTGCCGGCCGATGCGAACACGGAGGCCCTGAAGGAGCAGGTCGCCCACATCATCGAGAAGGTGGCCAAGATCTCCAGGAAGGAGGGCGACCGCGTAGATTAGGCCTCCATTATCTTTATTTCTTTTTGCTGCTGCACATTATGTTATGAACTCATTAGTCCATTGCGACAAGTTATCCTTTGTAAGATATTTATCTCATTTTGATCAATCAGTGCAATGTTATCTTCCTTGTCTTAATCCTTGATTCTGTATGTTTTTCACCCTACGCTCCCGGGGAGCTTGCCGGCAAGGGACCTTTGCCGCGAGCGCTGAGTGCTGGACTCTGAGCAGCCTGCTGGCCAAGGTCTTACCGGCAAGCAACCTCGCCGCGGCTAGTCGCAACGCACTTAGCTTGCTGAGCGTACTCGGAAACGAAGCAAGGGCGCGACACTTGTCGCAGCTCACTTGAATCGTTGAGTGAGCTCGGAAACAAGATAAGGGTGCGGCAAGCTACGGGTAGGTTCCTCCGTGCACAGGTTTTCCATACAAAGTGTGATCGTTCAAGGAAGACAACTAAAATTTAAAATTTGAACTGGTCAAATTCTAACAACTTAGCTTTCATATATTGCTTGCTTTCCGGTAAGGCTTCTCTTTCTTGAACAGCACTTGGTTCCTCCTCCACCTCCTTCCCCCCCGGCAAACTTGTGCGCGAGGAACGTTCCTTCTGCTTAAGAGGAAAGAAAAGGGAGAGGGAAACAAGTATTTGGCCTTTCGGCGTGCTAATGCTTACCGGATACTTGGGTGTTGCACCAAATGCCAAACAAAACATGCAAATAGCAAAGAAAAGCATGCAAAAGGCAATCGGTGCGAGAAACACAAAAACTTTACTGATGCACGGGGTCTGCGCCCGGCTTTGTACAAAGGGTTACATGCAACAGCGGCAAAGCTTGTACAAAAGGTGGTTGCCGGAACGGATCACGGCAACCGCGCCTTAGGGGTGAAACTTGCGAAGATGCTCTATGTTCCAGGAGTTGCTCACCGGTAAGCCTTCTTCGGTCTCGAGGCGGACAGCGCCGGGCCTCGTGACTTGTCTCACCCGATAAGGGCCTTCCCACTTCGGCGTCAACTTGTTGGAGTTCTTGGCGGACTGAACACGCCGAAGAACAAGGTCGCCTTCCTCGAGACTCCTGGCCTTGACCTTGCGGCTATGGTAGCGACGCAAGGCTTGCTGGTATCGAGCAGCTCGAACAGCAGCCTGGAGACGTTCCTCCTCAAGGAGCAATGCATCATCTTGTCGCAGTTGCTCTTGCTCGAGCTCATCATAAGCGAGCACTCGAGGAGATCCGTATACGAGTTCCGTGGGGAGAACTGCTTCTGCTCCATAGACTAGAGCAAAGGGTGTCTGTCCGGTGGCTCGACTTGGTGTCGTTCTGATTGACCAAAGAGCCGCCGGTAGCTCCTCTATCCAATTCCTTCCGCACTTGCGCAGCCTGTCAAAGGTCCTTGTCTTGAGTCCGCGCAGCACTTCAGCATTGGCCCTCTCCGCTTGGCCGTTGCTCCTCGGGTGAGCAACATAAGCGAAACAGACCTTGGCGCCAAGGTCTTGGACGTACTGCATGAAGGTGCGACTAGTAAATTGTGTACCGTTGTCGGTAATGATCCTGTTAGGGATCCCGAAACGGCAAACAATCGACCTGAAGAACCTGACTGCTGACTGTGCTGTCACCTTTCTCACTGGCTCCACTTCTGGCCACTTTGTGAACTTGTCGATTGCAACGTACAAGTACTCAAAGCCTCCGACGGCTCGGGGGAAGGGGCCGAGGATATCGAGCCCCCAGACCGAGAAGGGCCAGGACAAAGGGATTGTTTGGAGAGCTTGAGCTGGCTGATGAATCTGCTTCGCATGGAACTGGCACGCTTCACACTTGGTTACTAGTGCAGTTGCATCTTGGAGGGCTTCTTGCCAAAAGAACCCTTGCCGGAAAGCTTTCCCGGCAAGCGCCCTTGCGCCAATGTGGTGGCCGCATATGCCTCCGTGTATTTCCGCCAACAGCTTCTGTCCATCTTCCCTGGGGATGCACTTCAACCTGACTCCATTGAGTCTTCTTCTGTACAGTTCGTTATCCACGAACTGGTACATACTTGACTGCCTGGTTATCTTCTCTATCTCTTGAGGGTCGTCGGGAAGTTCCCCAGTTTGCAGGAATCGGACTATCTGCTGTGCCCATGCCGGAGCCTGAGGCTCAACGGCAAGGACTAAAGGCTCGAGGGCCGCTGCGGGAACCTCAGCTTCTACGGCGAGGACCTCTGGTCCTGCCGGAGCTGATGGTTCCCCGGCAAGCTCGCCGGGGCGAGGCTTGTCGGGAACACTTGCTTCAACTGTACAGGCCCGAGGACTTGCAGGAGCAAACTGTTCCTCAGCGTTTTGGTTGTTGATCTTGGGGACCTTGGCGGCGGGCTCTAGAAGATCCGCCGGCAAGTAGTCGCCGGAGACCAACTTTCTCTTCCTGGACTGCCCATATGATGGTGTAACGGATGGCTGAGTCAGCTTGAGCAAGAAGGTTCCTGGTTCCACAGGTAACTTCATCGCGGCGCACTTTGAAAGGCCATCTGCTATTTCATTTTGAGCTCTCGGGACGTGCTCCATTTGCAGACCTTCAAAGTGCTCCTCAAGCTTCCTCACTTCATCGACATAGGCTTCCATCAAAGGGCTCTGGTAGCTCTTGTTGACTTGCCGGACCACCAACTGAGAATCTCCTCGTACAATCAGCTTCCTGATCCCAAGTTCGGCCGCAATCCTGAGGCCGGCGAGCAAGCCTTCATATTCAGCAGTGTTGTTTGTCGCTTGCTCCCTGGGAAAGTGCATCTGGATAACATATTTGAGGTGTTCTCCGTTGGGCGCGATAAGTACCACGCCAGCACCGGCGCCTTGCAGCGAGAAGGCACCATCAAAATACATTACCCATTCACTTGTCGCTTCTTGTACGGGTGCACTTGTTTCTTGGACTTCTTCGTCGGGCGTTGGGGTCCACTCAGCTATGAATTCTGCCAAAGCTCGGCTCTGTATGGTTGAAGTACTTTCAAACTTGAGTCCAAAGCTCGACAGCTCCAGTGCCCACTCAACGATCCTGCCTGTTGCTTCTGGGTTGTGCAATATCCTCTTTAGCGGAAAGCGAGTGACCAGTGTTATCTCATGGGCTTGGAAGTAGTGGCGCAGCTTTCTCGAGGCCATGAGGAGGCCGAAAAGCAACTTTTGCACACCGGAGTATCTTGACCTAGCCCCCTGGAGAAGGGAACTCACAAAATACACCGGGCGCTGCACCATCTTCTTCCGCACCTCATCCTGTCCCTGCGCAGAGTTATCCTTGTCGGGGCCAGAGCTTGCCGGAGCAGCCCCCTGCTTGTCGCTGGATTCGCTTGCCGGTGGTGCTGACTCCTCGTCGGACTCCCTCTCCGCTACTAACGCAGCACTGACCACCTGGTTGGTTGCCGCTAGGTATAGCAACAACTTTTACTGTGGTCTAGGTGCGACAAGTATTGGAGTGGAGGACAGGTACCGTTTCAAATCCTGCAGCGCAGCCTCCGCTTCCGGAGTCCACTTCATGGGACCTGCCTTCTTCAAGATTTTGAAGAAAGGTAGGGCGCGTTCTGCAGACTTTGAAATGAACCTACTGAGGGCACCCACACATCCTGCAAGCCTTCTGACATCCTTGACGCGCTTCGGGGCCTCTATCTGCTCAATGGCTTTAATCTTGTCGGGGTTGGCTTCAATCCCCCTCTGTGACACAAAGAACCCGAGAAGCTTGCCGGAGGGAACTCCAAAGACGCACTTCTCGGGGTTCAACTTGAGCTGAATTCTGCGCAGGTTCTGAAATGTCTCTTCTAAATCTTGGACCAAGGTTTCTTTGCTCTTGCTCTTCACCACGATGTCATCCATGTAAGCCTCTACATTTCTGTGGATCTGTGGCTCAAAAGCAGTGTATACTACCCTTGCAAAGGTTGAGCCTGCATTCTTCAGTCCAAATGGCATGCGTATGAAGCAATAAGTGCCACATGGAGTGATAAATGCAGTCTTCTCTTCATCCTCTTTGGCCATAAAGATCTGATGGTAGCCTGAATATGCATCAAGAAAGCAGAGTAGCTCACATCCGGCAGTGGAGTCAACAATCTGGTCAATGCGCGGCAAAGGGAAGGGATCCTTGGGACATGCTTTATTCACATCGGTGAAGTCTATACACATTCTCCACTTCCCGTTGGCCTTGCGCACGACGACTGGGTTTGCCAACCACGTCGGATGGATCACACCTCTAACTAGACCTGCTGCTTCTAGCTTCTTGATCTCTTCATTGATGAATTCTTGGCGCTCCACGGCTTGCTTCCTCACTTTCTGCTTGATGGGCCGCGCATGAGGACAGACAGCAAGCTTGTGCTCAATTACCTTCCTGGGAACACCGGGGATGTCAGATGGCTGCCAGGCAAACACATCGACATTCGCCCGCAGGAAGGCAACGAGCGCGCTTTCCTATTTGCTGTCAAGCGTGGCACTGATGGTGAAGGTACCACCAGTGCCGTCCTCCTTGGCGGACACCTTCTTGGTTGCCGGAGGAGCGGCCATTCCTTTCTTACTCTTGCCGGTGGAGCTCGATGGAATGTCCTCGACGGCAGCGCAGCACTCCGAAGAGGTGCGGTTGCCGGAGTGAGTCCCAGAGCACTTGCCGGACTTGGTCTTCGTCTTCTTCCCCCCGGGAGCTTCAGCGGCAAGAGTATCCTTCTCGGCCGCGGCTGCTGCATCCCGGTAGATCTTGTCGGCGCAGACAAGCGCATCCTTCTTGTCGCCGTGGACGGTGATGACGCTTATCGGCCCCGGCATCTTGAGTACGTTGTAAGCATAGTGGGAAGCTGCCATGAACTTGGCGAGGGCAGGACGGCCAAGTATTCCATTGTAGGGCAATGGAATATCGGCAACGTCAAAAGTGATGTGCTCAGTGCTGAAGTTGAGCTCCCCGCCAAAGGTCACCGGCAGAGTGATCTTTCCCTTGGGCTTGCTCCTTCCCGGGTTGATTCCTTGGAATGAACCGGTTTCTTCGAGCTCGCCATCTGGAATCTGGAGTTTCTTGATCACAGCAGAGGAGATCAAGTTCAGCCCGGCCCCGCCGTCAACCGACATTTTGGTGACCTTGAGGTTGCGGATGGTGGGTGAGACCAGCATCGGCAAGCACCCGACCGCAGTGGTGCGGTCAGGGTGATCCTCAAGATCAAAAATGATGGGCGTGCTGGACCATTTGAGGAGCCTGCGTGACTCCACGGGCGGCTCCGCTGCGTTCACCTCACGCACCCACTGCTTGAGCTGGCGGTGGGAGGTGTGCAGAGAGGCGCCACCGTCGACGCACAGGACCTCCGTGGCCTTCTGGAACTCCTGCTCGATGTTATCCTCGTCCTCCATGTCTTCGTCGTCGTCCTCGTCCTTGTCGCGGCCCCGGGGAGGTCGATCTCCTTGCCGCTGCTTGGCCTTGCCGCGGCGTCCTCCCCGGCCGTTGAACGGCCGCTTCTTGCTGGGCTCTTCCCCGCCACCTTGGGCCTTCTCCTTGTCGCGCCTCTCGTACTCAGCTTTCTGCTGCTCGACGAGGTACTCAACGCGCTTGCAGTTGGAGAGGTCGTGACCCTTGGTGCGGTGGATCTTACAGTATTGCTTGTCGGAGGCGTCCTGCTTGTCGGCCGCCGCTACAGGGGCAGGCTCCTTGCCGGAGCCGCCAGCCTGCGTTTGCTTGGCGGGGGCCTCCTTGCCGGACTTCTCGATGGCAAGCACCTCTTTCTTGCCCTTCCTTCTGTTGTTCCGCCGCCGGTTCTTCTTTGCCGGGGCGGCGTCGTCGCTGTCGCTTCCTCCTGCGCCAGCATCCTCCCCGGGGAGTCTCCTCCCCTCTTCTGCGCGTGCGCACTTGTCAGCAAGAGCATAGAGCTCGCTGACATCCCGAATCTTGGTCATCGCCATTTCCTCACGCATGCGGCGGTTACGCACGTTCTGGTGGAACGCGCTGATAACCGCGGCAGGGTGGACATCGGGGATGTTGTGCTGCACTCGGCTGAAGCGTTGGATATACTTGCGCAGGGACTCTCCCTCCTTCTGGGCCAAGATGTGGAGATCGCTCTCCTGGCCGTGGGGTTTGTGGCCGCCGGTGAAGGCGCCAACAAACTGGTGGCAAAGGTCGGCCCAAGAGGAGATGGAACCTTCCGGCAAGTGCATAAGCCACGAACGGACGTTCGGCTTTAGCACGAGCGGAAAGTAGTTAGCCAAGATCTTCTCGTCGCGCCCCCCGGCAGCCTGCACCGCGATGGTGTAGACGCTGAGAAACTCCGAGGGGTGCGTCTTGCCGTCGTACTTCTCCGGTACGTCGGGCTTAAAATTCTTCATCCTGGGCCACTGGACGCGCCGCAGCTCGCGGGTGAACGCAGGACAGCCTGCCGCGTACGGCAAGTCGCCTGGCTCACCGGGCGCGTGCGCGTCGACAGTGTTCCCAGCTCTCTTGTCTGATTGTCGCCGAGCTTCTCGGCGGCGCTCGATTGTGGTCCGAGCGTCTTCTTCTCGCCGGTCGTCGAGGACCTGGCGCTGGTCCCGACGGGCCCGCGGGTCCGACGAGGCTGTGGAGCCGTCGTCGGCGTTGTTCAGGCGGGGTGGCGTCTTCTGCTTCCGCTACGGGGAGTGCACGCTTGTCGCACCCCCGGCGGTCTTGTCGCCGTCGGCCTTCGTCTTCTCAGCTTGCCGCGGCCGCGAGGCCGACGGCTGCTGTGGAGAATCGTTGTTGGCGAAGGCGATCAGGCTCTGGATGGTGGCCCTCCAGTCCTCGGCCTTGTCTGCCGCTGGAGGGAAGTCGAGGAGCAGTTGCGCTCTCGCGAGCGCTTCTGCTGGAGTGGAGGGGAACGCGGGCGAGCGGTGCGAGGAGCGGGATACGCTCGGACTTCTAACGATGTTAGAAGGAGCGGGGTCCCGCGCCGGCGCCTTCGCTTTGCTGGTGCCCGGACGGGGGTCCGGGGCGTCCCGCGAGCCTCCGGTTTGGCCTTGCCCCAGCAAGCGGATACCACCTCCTGTGGTATGGCGCTGCTGGGTCGTCGTGTGCTGGGATGGACGTGGCGCGTCCACGGAGACCGAGGTTCGGTCATCCGTCCTGTTCTTGGATCTGGTGGCGCCGTGAGTGTCCTCACCGGCGACCACCCTTCCGACGGCGTCTCCCCCGCCCACCGTTGGCTCTGGTGGCGGCGGGTGAGACGCAGACGGGCCTCCGACCTCCGAAGCCTTCTTCTTCGGGGCCATGATGCTGTTGCTGATGAAGTTGACGAATTCGGAGAGGTTGATGAAGAATGCGCCCGCGCGAACGCCGGATCAGGTTCGCACAACCTCGACGCCCCCTACCTGGCGCGCCAAAGATGTCGGGGGAAACTGTCCGCCACGAACACCTATGGGACCGGAGCCCCTTGTCTGTGCGGTACAAGGGCGGAGGGAGCACGAAGAGCAGATCGTAGCGAGCACGCGGGCAGTTTTACCCAGGTTCGGGCCGCGGTAGACGCGTAAAACCCTACTCCTGCTTAGTTGTGTATTGAGTTGGAGAGCTCGGGAGCTTGAAGAAGCAGCTGCACCGGGCGTATGAGTGATCTAGCTTCCGAACCCCCTCCACGTTGTGCATGGGCCTCCTTTTATAGTGCAAGGGGTCACCGACAGGTGTCAACGTAGGAGAAAGGGGTAAAAACGTAAAAGAGGTGGTAGTTGTAATAGTGCGAGAACAGTGGAGTCACAGTGCAGAAAAGTGGTCTATACCTACTTTGACAGTGGGGGACAAAGGCATTCAATGCCCGTCGCCGTCGACCCCAAAAGCTCCCGCCCTTGCGTCTCCGTTTGCCACGGCGATGAATCCACCACCGTGGAGTGCCACCGTGTCCCCCAGGCTGCACAGCCATCCGCCACGCGTCCCTGGATAGGCCCCAGGGCGACGCGTGGGCCGATGAGCTGGAGCGCGGGCACACAGCGCAGCCTTCCCGGCAAGCACCTTGCCGGCGTCTCGGTCTTGCTGGGCCCGGGAGCTTGCCGCTCCCTGGACCCTTGCCGGGGCGTATCTTTTATGACATAATCTTCTAGTCTTCCTGGCAAGCTCCTCTTGCCAGGGCCTTGTGCTAGTGAGGTAATCTTGAGCCTGGTACGGCCTTCCCGGCAAGCTCCTCTTGCCGGGGTCTCGATCTTCTGTCTTGTATACTTTGTATTTGAATGGTTTGATAGGGAGCAGGAAGGTCTCCGGCGAGCACGCGGTAAACCCTGCCGCGGGAAGCTGCAACTGCCCGTGCACAAGTTGGGGTACTGAGGCACCCCTACCTTAGTACACCGACAATTAATAAGATGGCTGCTAAACCGGAAGAGCATGAAAATAAAGATGAAGATCTGAAAGATATTGATGTGTCTCCTATTAGATCCTTGTTTTCTAGTATTAATCCTGATGAGAATAGGATTGGAGGTGATTCTGCTTTAAGGTGTCCTAGTAATTCAGAGTTTTTAGATCTTGATGCTAAAATTGCTAAAAGTGGAATTGAAGAGATTAAAACTTTGCATAGTGATGAACCCACTACTTTGGATTTCAAGGGATTCAATTAAGATAATTACTCTTTGATTGATTGTATTTCCTTGATGCAATCCGTGCTAAATTCTACGCATTCTTATAGTCAAAATAAAGCTTTCACTAAACATATAGTTGATGCTTTGATGCAATCTTATGAAGAAAAACTTGAGTTGGAAGTTTCTATACCTAAAAGGCTTTATGATGAATGGGAACCTACTATCAAAATAAAAATAAAAGATCATGAATGCTATGCTTTGTATGATTTGGGTGCTAGTGTTTCCACTATCCCAAAAACATTGTGTGATTTGCTAGGATTCCATGAGTTTGATGATTGTTCTTTAAATTTGCATCTAGTGGATTCCACTATTAAGAAACCTATGGGAAGAATTAATGATGTTCTTATTTTTTCCAATAGGAATTATGTCCCCGTAGATTTCATTGTTCTTGATATAGATTGCAATCCTTCATGTCCTATTATTCTTGGTAGACCTTTCCTTAGAACGATTGGTGCAATTATTGATATGAATGAAGGAAATATTAGATTCCAATTTCCGTTAAGGAAAGGCATGGAATACTTTCCTAGAAAGAAAATCAAATTACCATATGAATCTATTATGAGAGCCACTTATGGATTGCCTTCCAAAGATGGCAAGACCTAGATCTATCTTGTTTCGTGCATAGCTAGGGGCATAAAACGATAGCGCTTGTTGGGAGGCAACCCAATTTTATGTTTTTTGCTTTTGTTGCTGTTAGGGAATAAATATTGCATCTAGCCTTCCGAGTAGATGTGGTTTCATGTTTTGTTTAGTGTTTGTGCCAAGTAGAACCTTTGGTAAGACTTGTGTGAAGTTTATTTGATCTTGCTGTGAAAAACAGAATCGTAAGCGCTCGCTAAAGTAGACTTCAGATTTTACTGGAGCGTGCTTTTTAGTTGATTCTTTTTGCTTCTGATTGGTAGAAAAATTTCGCAAATTTACCAATTTAGTTTTAATTTGTTCGAGTTCCAGAAGTAGGCGAACCCTGCAGATTACTACAGACTGTTCTGTCTTTGACAGATTCTGTTTTTCGTGTGTTGTTTGCTTATTCCGATGCATCTATGAGAAATATTGGAGGATATGAACCATAGAGAACTTGGAGTACAGCAGGTTTAACACCAATATAAAAAGGAGTGAATTCATTTATGTACCTTTGAGTAGTGGTTTGCTTTCTCTTACTAACAGAGCTCACGAGAATTTTTGTCTAAGTTTTGTGTTGTGAAGTTTTCAAGTTTTGAGTATTGCTTTGATGGACCATGGAACATGGAGTAGCAAGGCCAAGCTTGGGGATGCCCATGGCACCCCAAGTAAATTCAAGATAATCAAAAGCCTAAGCTTGGGGATGCCCCGGGAAGGCATCCCCTCTTTCGTCTTCATCCATCGGTAACTATACTTGGAGCTATATTTTTATTCACAACATGCTATGTGTTTTGCTTGGAGTGTCTTGTATAATTTGAGTCTTTGCTTGTTAGTTTGCCACAATCATCCTTGCTGGACACACCTATTTGAGAGAGTTAAATATGCCCTAGAAGTTATTAGAACACTCTATGTGCTTCACTTATATCTTTTGAGTTGAATAGTTTTTGCTCTAGTGCTTCACTTATATCTTTTAGAGCACGGTGGTGATAATATTTTGTAGAAATTGTTGAACTCTCATGATTCACTTAGATCTATTTGAGAGTCCATTTAAACAGCATGGTAAAGTGTTTAGGCTAAAGAAATTAGTCTTCACATGATAAACATCCAATGTCAATGTAGTAAAAAAAATCACATCTAGTGCATTGAATAGAAAGAGATGTTGGATGCTTGATAATTGTTTTGAGACATGAGGATAGTGATATTAGAGTCATGCTAGTGGAGTAATTATGAAATTGAGAAATATTTGTGTTAAGGTTGGTGATTCCCGTAGCATGCACGTATGGTGAACCGTTATGTGCCTAAGTTAAAGCATGAGGTATTTGTAGAGTGTCAACCTTTGTGTGGAGGTCGGGGGCGCATGATGGTTAACTCCTACCAACCTCCCCCCTAGGGGCATGCATTGATTGCTTTGTTTTGATGACTCGTTGATTTTTGCAATAAGTTATGAGTTCTTATGACTAATGTTGAGTCCACGGACTATACGCACTCTCATCCTTCCACCATTGCTAGCCTCTCTTGTACCGCGCAACTTTTGCCGGTGCCATAAACCCACTATATATCCTTCATCAAAACAGCCACCATACCTACCTATCATGGCATTTCCATAGCCATTCCGAGATATATTGCCATGCAACTTCCCACCGTTCCGTTTATATGGCCCGCATCATATTGTCATATTGCCATTGCATGATCATGTAGTTGACATCGTATTTGTGGCAAGGCCACCATGCATAATTTTTATGCATGTCACTCTTGTTTCATTGCACATACCCATACACCGCCGGAGGCATTCATATAGAATCATACTTTGTTGTTGTAGTATCGAGTTGTAATATTGTGTTGTAATGAAAGTGTGATGATCATCATTTTTAGAGCATTGTCCCATGGAAGGAAAGGCTGAATCTATAAAGCCCCTCCGCAAAAAAAAAAGAGAAAAAAATAAGAAGAAAGGCCAAAGAAAAAAAAGGCCCAAAAAAAGAAAAAAAGAAAAAAAAAGAAAAAAGGGACAATTGCTGCTATCTTTTTCCACACTTGTGCTTCAAAGTAGCACCATGTTCTTCATTGTAGAGAGTCTCATGCTTAGTCACTTGGCTAGTGGGAATTTTCGTTATAGAACTTGACTTGTATATTCCAACGATGGGCTTCCTCAAATGCCCTAGGTCTTCGTGAGCAAGCAAGTTGGATGCACACCCACTAGTTTCTTTTGTTGAGCTTTCATTCATATTTAGCTCTAGTGCATCCGTTGCATGGCAATCCCTACTCACTCACATTGATATCTATTGATGGGCATCTCCATAGCCCGTTGATATGCCTAGTCGATGTGAGACTATCTCCCTCCTTTTTGTCTTCTCCACAACCACCTCTATTCCACCCATAGTGCTATGTCCATGGCTCACGCTCATGTATTGCATGAAAATTGAAAGGTTTGAAAAGATAGAGCATGAAAACAAATGCTTGGCTGAAATCGGGGTTGTGCATGATATGAATATTTAGTGTGATAATAAGGGAGCATAGCCAACACTATATGATTTTGTAGGGATAACTTTCTTTAGCCATAGTATTTTGAGAAGACGTGATTGCTTTGTTAGTATTGCTTGAAGTATTGTTATTTCTTATGTCAATATAGACTTTTATCTTGAATCTTTCAGATCTGAACATTCATGCCACAATTAAGATAATTACATTGAAAAACTATATTGGTTAGCATTCCACATCAAAAAATCTTTCTTTATCATTTACCTACTCGAGGACGAGCAGGAATTCAGCTTCAGGATGCTTGATACTTCTCCAACATATCTATAATTTTTGATTGTTCCATGCTATTATTTATGAAGTCTTGGATGTTTAATGGGCTTTATCATTCACTTTTATATCATTTTTGGGACTAACCTACTAACCCAAAGGCCCAGTCCAGATTGTTGTTTTTTGCCTATTTCAGGGTTTTGCAGAAAAGGAATATCAGACGGAGTGCAAACGGAATAAAACCTTCGCAGGAGATATTTTTGGAGGAAATCACGCACGAAAGACTTCGGGGCCAAGCCAGAGGACAGGGGGCATCCTCGAGGGTGGGGGGCGTGCCCCCCATCCCAGGGCGCGCCCCCTACCTCAAGGGCAGCCCTTGTGGCCCCTGGTGCCCCTCTTCTTCCTATATATACCTACGTACCCCAGAAACTCCATACGCAGAGAGAAAACCCTAATTCCACCGCCGTAGCTGCTGTTCCCGTGGAGATCCCATCTTGGAGCCTCTTCCGGGAGGGGGATCCATCACGAAGGCCTTCATCATCATCATCATCGCCCTCACCATGAGTTGCGAGTAGTTTACCTCAGACCTTCGGGTCCATAGCTAGTATCTAGATGGCTTCTTCTCTCTCTCTGGATCTCAATACAAAGTTCTCCTCGGTCTTCGAGGAGATCTATTCGATGTAATCTCTTTCTGCGATGTGTTTGTCGAGATCTGATGAATTGTGAGTTTATGATCAAGATTATCTATGAAAGATATTTGGTTCTTCTCTAAACTTTTTATGTGTGCTCATAATATCCTTGCAAGTCTCTTCGAATTATTGGTTTGGTTTGGCCTACTAGATCGATAGTTCTTGCAATGGGAGAAGTGATTGGCTTTGGGTTCAATCTTGCGGTGTCCTTTCCCAGTGACAGTAGGGGCAGCAAGGCACATATTGTATTGTTGCCATCGAGGATAAAAAGATGGGGTTTTCATCATATTGCTTGAGTTTATCCCTCTACATCATGTCATCTTGCTTATGGCGTTACTCTGTTCGTATGAACTCAATACACTAGATGCATGCTGGATAGCGATCGATGTGTGGAGTAATAGTAGTAGATGCAGGGAGGGGTCGGTCTACTTGTCTCGTACGTGATGCCTATATACAATGATCATGCCTAGATAGTCTCATAATTATTTGCTTTTCTATCAATTGCTCGACAGTAATTTGTTTACCTGTCGTAGAATATCGCTATCATGAGAGAAGCCACTAGAGAAAACTATGACCCCTGGGTATATCTTTATCATATTACTTTCCCGTCAATTTCTGTTGCCGTTGTTTATTTGGTTTCTTTACTTTCTGTTTCTATACCAAAAATACCAAAAATATAATTATCATCTCTATCAGATCTCACTATCGTAAGTGGTCGTAAAGGGATTGACAACCCCTTATCGTGTTGGCTGCAAAGTTCTTATTTGTTTATGCATGTGCGAGGGACTCGCGCGTGGTCTCCTACTGGATTGATACCTTGGTTCTCAAAAACTGAGGGAAATACTTACGCTACTGTGCTGCATCTCCCTTTCCTCTTCGAGGGAATACAACGCAAGCTCAAGAGGTAGCAATGACCAAAATGAGGCCCGCCGCATAATTCGGCGTTCTAAAGCCTACAAAGTTCACAAAGGTGAATTATATAAGAGAAGCGCTACTGGTATTCTCCAAAGGTGCATATCCGAAGAGGAGGGACGGAAACTTCTCACTGAAATTCACGCTGGAATAGGCGGCCATCACGCCGCAGCCCGGGCACTCGTGAGCAAAGCTTTTTGAGCTGGCTTTTTTCCGGCCATGGCCCGAGCAGATGCCCAGAACCTAGTCCAACATTGCGTTGGCTGCCAGCTCTTTGTAAATCAAAGTCACATGCCTCCCACCGCTTTGAGAACCATCCTCATTACTTGGCCTTTTGCGGTCTGGGGGGTAGATATGGTGGGACCTCTTAAAGGGGAAGCCATAAAAGGAAATACTTGCTGGTGATGGTGGATAAATTCACTAAATGGATAGAAGCCAAGCTAGTAAAAATAGCTGAGGCAGGGCTGGTGATAGATTTTATATCTGGTGTAGTACACCGTTTTGGTGTCCCACACAGTATTATCACGGATAATGGCACCAACTTTACAGCTGATGAGGTAAAAAACTGGTGCGCAAAGTTAGGCATTACACTTCCGTGTACCATCCTCAAACAAACGGTCAAGTCGAAAGAGCCAATGGTCTGATAGTGAGCGGCATTAAACCCCGACTAGTGCGCTCCCTACGGGAGTATGATAAACACTGGGTAGAGGATCTTGACACCGTACTCTCGGGGCTGTGGACCACACCTAATCGGACGACCGGATATACCTCCTTTTTATGGTGTACGGCACAGAGGCGGTTCTGCCCTGCGACATTATTCCTGACTCACCTCGAGTGCGCATGTACGAAGAGAGGGAAGCCGAGCTAGATAGGCAGGACAACCTAGATGGACTTAAAGAGGAGCGCGATATAGCACAGGCCCGTTCCGCATTTTATCAACAACAGGCCAGACAGTACCAGAGCAGAGAAGTGCGGGCTAAGACATACAATTTCGGCCAACTTGTTTTACACCTCCTGGAGAAGAAAAATGTCAAGATCAAACCAAAATGGGAGGGCCCCTTCATTATTGACGAAGTACTCACCTGTAATACCCCAGATGTAACACTTTCCCAATATGGCAATATATAAACTTTGCCTTCATCATTTCCGTTCTGGGTTCTTCGTTTTGTCGTGTGCGTGTGTGCATTTCATCCATGTCATGTTGTCATGTGCATTGCATTGCATTGTGTTGTCACTTGCATCCGGTCCCACTCGTCTCTTCCGGTTGTCCGTTTCGAGTTCCGAATCTCACACACGTGCCCGTGGCATCCCCGAGTCCTTCTTTCGTGTGTGGCCGTGTAATGTTTCCGATTTGGCGTGAGACTTGTCGTGCGATGTTGTTTTGGTACGTGTAGGCCGCCTATCAAGTTTCGTCGCGTTTGGAGTTCGTTTGGTACTCCAATAGTTAACCTAGTGGGCTAAAAGAACCTCTTATTTGAGTCCCAAGACCCCCTCCACAACAGCCCACCAACCCAGCACAACCCTTCCCATCATCTCGGTTGTCGAATTGTGATCGCGTGGCCGAAAACCGCTCCCCATTTGGAGTCTCCTAGCTCCTTGTGCCTATAAAAACGTACCCCCATGTCTATTTTCGTCCAAAAACTCTAGCTCTCTTCCCTCCGCCGGACGCGCCAGACCAATCGCCTGCTGCCACGTGGCCACCGCTGTCGTCCCACCGCGCCGGCCCGCGAGGCCCAAGGCGGGCCCGCCGCCACCGCCGTCCGGGCCGCACCTCCCGCGCGCCTCCGCTTCGCCTCCGCGCCGGCCGCCGATCTCTGGCGCGGCTCCGCGCCATCGGCCGCCGTGAGGGCTGCTGCGCCCGCCGATGGCCGGCCTCGCCCCGCCGCCCAACCGCCGCGTCGCCGCCGCCGGCCTCGCCCCAAGCCGCCGCCTCGCCTCCTCCGGCCGGTCGCCGCTCCGGCCGGCCCCAGCTCCCGCCGGCCGCGAAGCCCCGTCACCCCGGCCGCTCCCCGTCGCTGCCGGCCACTGCGGTCGTCGGAGACCCGAGCTCCGTGTTGATCCGATCTGAGCCGCAGCGGCTGCCCGAACCCTAACGGGTCCCGCGCCCGTAACCCGCTCCACGCCCGCGCCTGATCCGCTGGGTCAACCCGACCCGCGAGGTGATCCCCCTGTTTTTTTTGCCAAGTCTTTTGTTATTTTTTTCTTATTGTCTGATGGCATTTTGTGATGGCGATATCTTTTAGTGTGCTAGTCTGATTTGTGCATATAATATGTCAAAATGACGGTGGTGATGTGTACTATGTTTTGTTCCATTGTGTCATGCTTGTTTGAGTCCATCTTAATGTCTTAATCTTCATGACAAGAGTGCTACTTGATATAAACTGCTGCTAGTTGTTATTTTCATGCCATGTTTGAGATGTGATAACTTGGTGCATGTTTATCCTAATGAAGCAAATGATATGTCAAAAATGTTCATCATGAGATGCTCTACATGTTGGTTGCTATAGCATGCATGTTAGAGTTCATATTGCCATGTTCATCTCTGTTGCAAAAGTGCATGTGGATGTTAGGTTTTGTAACTTGTTACGAGATGCCTAGTTGAGGAGCTCGTTGTTATTGATGTGTTTGTCCCCATGTCGCATGCTCATATGTTTTAGATTCCCCATCATGTGTTCTTTGCTGTGGTGCAAACCATTTGCCATGTTATGCTTTAAGATGACTTAAACATTCTTGCAAACATGCCTTGCCAACTTAACTGTTTTAACACTTAGTGAAATTTCACTAAGTCTGGAATCTGTAATATCCTGATGCTATGTTTGCTTGATGCCCTAGGCAAATCCATGTTAGTTTTGGGGTGGCCATTGATCATTCCTTGCTTTATATGTTGTTGTCTATCCATCCATGCCCTCACTTTCTCATATGATTTGATGTAGCTTATTTAATTCTTGCTCCCAAGTTGCTATAAAATATTACTGTCAGGTTTTTAGCGTCATGATCAAAATATTGTAGCTTGTTGCTGTTGATGCATGCCTCCTTTGGAGATGCTCCAATGGAGTTGTTTGCTGTAGGATATGTCTACTTCATGTCCATGCTTCTTGTCACCATGTTTGAGTGCTATAGAGTATATATTTCTTGCTCCAAAGTTGCTATGTGGCTGTTAATCACAGCTTTGCATTGTTTCTTGTTTCGAGTGTATATTTTGATCCGTTGCTCCGTTTTGAGCGTGACCTACATGTAACTTGTGTGATTTTGCATGTATAATCATAATATCATCTTGTTGACATGTTTGGATTATGTTTGCTTGATGTTGGGTGCATCTTGCACCGTTGCCATGCTTATCTTGTTTTGATCATATCTTCTAGACCGTATCTCCGAATTAAACAAACTTTATATTTCATGTAGATTATCATGGTGCATGTTAACTTGCTGTTTAATAACTTTAACTTAAGGTTTGATCAGATCTGGACTAATTTAAAACTATGCATATGAGGCCTTACCGGATTTGTCTTAAGTAGTTTCCGGACTCATTTAAACTTGTTGTTCTTCTATTGTTTCTCTATGCTTCCTACCTTGCCATGTTCTGCATCCTATATAGATCTGTCTTGCAGCCTACTTGCTTGAGCATATTGTCTTGTTCTTGTGTTGTTCTGGTGTGCTTCCTATGTTGTCATGTAATGCATCCGAAGTGCATCTGCAGTGCATCATACGTGCATCATGTAGATTGCGCATTGCACCTTGTTTGATTTCGTGCCTCGTGTGTTCTTGTGTTGAGTAGAGCCGGAAGCCGAGAACGAGTACAAGAACGAGGTTACTATCGAGGTTGAGAACGAGGAGCCGTCTTGCGATCCCATCGACGACTTGACGGGCAAGATGACCTGACCCAGATATCATTACTATCTTTGCCTATTGCTAGAAGTCTCGCTCTTTAGCTTTTTGCCTCGATGCCCATGTTTTTTTGTCATCCTCCTATTGTAACCATGAATCTGTCTAACCACCCAACCTATGCAAACCTTTGATTGGCTACGTAGGCTTCGCTCAGCCCCTCTTATAGCATTGCTAGTTGCAGGAGAAGACTCAAAGATTCTTGCTTCATGTTGAAGTATTGTTGGGATATCACACTATATAAACTCTTAAACTAAATCATGTATATATTGGTAATGGGTGGAAGGCTAAGCCTCTTGCTTGGTGATTTGTTCCACTCATGCTGCCCTAGGAACCGTATAAACCGGTGTTATGTTCCTTGATTATGCGTCCCTGACATGGTTGGGGTTTATGGGCCCCCCTTGATAACCTGCTTAGCGCTAAAACTCTTCCAGCAAGTCCCAACATTGGTACTCCATTTGCCTAACAACTAAAACTTGCATAGGGCCTTGCAAACCCTTTTCTTAATCAACAACCCGGGCCAGTGCTGCACATGAGTGTTGGTCCAAACTGGGGGTTCTGCGGGGCCGCCTTGGGGAAACCCGAGGTATTTGGTATAACCTGTAGAATCGCCCATCCGGTCGTGGCCTGAGACTAGATACGCGCGGCTACTGTCAGGGTGTCGGCACGCCGGGAGGATTTGCTGGATTAGTTTTACCTTAGTCGGAATATCTTGAGCACGAGATTCCGAGAATACTCGGGCCTTCCCACCTCGGAGTTGCTACTCCGCAGATCGTGAGCTTGTCATGGGCTAAGTTGGGACACCCCTGCAGGGTTTTGAACTTTCGAAAGCCGTGCCCGCGGTTATGTGGCACATGGGAATTTGTTAATATCCGATTGTAGAAAACTTGACACCATGTTCAGAACACACTACCAGCGTGAGTAACCGTGACGGTCATTTTCCGAAAGGGGTTCGGGAAGTGAACACGGTGGGGTTATGATTGACGTGTTTATATAGGATCACTTCGTGATCACTTTGACGCTCGTGGCACGTTTCTTATCGCTCTTAACACGTAAGCTAGTGCTAGTGCAGCTGCAACCTTTTATTCTTTCTTCAGCCTTGTTCCACATCCAAGGCTTAGATAGTTTTGCTACCCGGGAACGGGATTGCTGAGTCCTCCGTGGCTCACAGATTCTACACAACACCAGATGCAGGTACTATTGTGGACTACTCAGGTGACGGCCGAGAGTTGTACT
Source organism: Secale cereale (assembly GCA_902687465.1). NCBI lineage: Eukaryota > Viridiplantae > Streptophyta > Magnoliopsida > Poales > Poaceae > Secale > Secale cereale. The sequence goes on along the minus strand of LR738712.1, from coordinate 819,766,089 downwards.
GGGAGTACGATGAAGAACGTAGTCGATAATTGTGCACTATCCCGATGATCAGTAGTGGTTTCTACTAGGGGCGATTCGGACCTGTGGCTTTATGTATTTGGTATCTTTCAGTTGGATCTTCACCCGTAGTCGGGTTGTGATGTTATTTGGATGATGTTTTGCTATGTAATGTATTGTGTGACGTGGCGAGTGTAAGCCAACTATCCTTTTGCAATTTCTTCCCTATTTTTACATGAGTCATGCAAAGATACCGAACTTGAGATCATTCCAGAATGGGCTAATACCTTTAAGTCGTGCCTCAACACGTAGGTGGTATAGTCCCATCCTGGGCATTACAAGTTGGTATCAGAGCATTCTCCGACCTAGAAGCCCCCACTGATTGATCTAATCGTTGACGGTTGAGTCTAGGCACACACTTAAAATGTTTTGAGTCATATATATATATCGGAGAGTAGGATTTCTTTTGCTCCTCATCTCTTTTCACTCTGGTGAGGACTCCTGACGATTACTCTTGTCTCTTCTACTCTCAAAATTCACCAAAAAAAATTTAGGAATCTCGCGAGTATTGTTTGGATTGTTCCAATGTCTTTGTGACGAGAACATTGTTCTCGATGCCTCCTGTCATTAGGGGTTGTGGCATTATCCCGGGGAGTTGGGCTCCGAGGTGTTGTCGTCACAAATATATCGCAGCAGTTCTGGAATACTTAAGACGGCCCACATCGAAAACTCTCCTATGCGGTTAGTGGCAAGATAACCCCGACATCACCCAGTACTGGGGAGGTAGTTCGGGAGTATTGCCATAGCTTGTATAGTAGATACGTTTCGAAGGTCCGAGGTAGACGGTTTCTGGAAATAACTGGTTATGTGTTGAAGGATGGATACAGCTGGATCTAGGATTAGAGTTGAGTGCGCGATGCTTCCCCTGTATCCCCAACACCTGATTGCATAACTGGAAACTTTAGGAAATTAATAGGTGGTTTCATCTAGTAGCTCATACGCATTCTTCCAACGAATGAATGATATGGAGTTGGGGGTTCTACATTGAGTGAAGTGGTTTTATGGCCGTTGTTCTGATCGGGAGTTGCATCTTAAAGGGTCCTTGGCTATGCTGATTCGGGGATTGCAAAACCCTTTCATAACACGTTCCATAAGCTTTCAGCACGAATATGTCGAACGAAGCTTCTATCTTGTATTTGTTCTATCTGCTCCTTGTTGTTTTTATTTATCTTTTGTTCTCCCAAGTGGCTTCTCGTGAAGATTGTTGTTACTATTAAACTATGGATTACATTCGTTCATCTTGTTCGAATGTGCTTGTGAAAACTATCTTGCAATTCTAGCCGTTGATTCAGCTTATATATTCTTTCAATCAATGGCTAATAGTTGTCATCTCATTCAGGATGGCTCCTAAAAAGGTTCCCAACGCTAACCCAGAGGGTGAAGAGGTTCCTGATCGTCCTCCTTCCCCTCCTCCTCCGTCTGAGGCCTGGAGAGCAATTATGCGAGCGACGAACCAGAACACCCAGATGCTGATGCAAATGATGCAGAACATTCAAGCAAATCAAGCAAATCAGGGTGCTCATGGGAACCAAGGCCAAGGCAATTTGTTCAACCAACCTCACTTTGCTACGCTCAACAAGTTCCTGGCAAACCAACCGAAGGCATTCAGTTACTGTGTGGACCCTCTAGATGCTGAAGACTAGATAACGGATATCAAGAAGCATTTCGAGTGTAGTAACGTCAGGCCCGAGGACTATGTGAAGTTTGCAGCCTTCCAACTCAAGGACCAAGCCGCTGATTGGTGGCAGCAGTACAAAGATTCCAGAGAAGGACGTGTAATCTCCTGGGATGACTTCTGGAGGACTTTCATTCTCACCACATTCCAACAAGTGTCATTGAGGGTATGCGTGAGCAATTCCGCAACCTGAAGCAAGGCTCTATGACTGTCTACCAATATAATGTCAAGTTCCAGAACCTTGCCCGCTATGCCAAGCAATACATCCCAGATGCCAAGAGCAAGATCTATCAGTTTCGTGGTGGTCTGAAGGATGAACTCCAACTAGCTCTCACCTTGTTCGAGCCTGTTGAGTTTGATCAATTATATAACATGGCACTTAAGCAAGAGGCAGCCCAGCTCAAGATGGAAGCTTCTAAAAAGAGGATCAGAGATGCCATTCAATCCTCCTCTTCTTCCCAAGTGGTCGCAAAGCAACAAAAGTTTAGGCTTCCACCTCCTCCCGTGATCCGACCTCCCATCAACAACAACAAGAATTCTGGTGGACGTGCTTTCTCCCACCCACCCAACCCAAGCAATCAGTCAAAGAACCATTTTCAAGCTTCCAAGTCAAGTGCTCCTTATCACCGTCCTCTCTCAGAAGTGGTTTGCAACAAGTGTGGCAAGAAGGGTCACTATGCCAACAAGTGTACTCAAAGGCGCCTTCCGCCTCCTCCACCTGTCAGCACTGCTATTGCCAAGCATGATCTGAAGGTTGCAAGAGTGAATCTGATGAATGCAGCTCAAGCAGAGAATTCTTCAGATGTGATACTTGGTATCCTTTCAGTCAATCTCAAGCCTACTAAAGTTTTGTTTGATTCTGGTGCTTCACATTCTTTCATGTCATACCCATTTGCATCCAAGCTTAATGTGAACACAGCGGCTTTACCAAGGCAATTAGCAATTTCTTCTCTGGTAAAACAGATGCATTCTAGCCTGTATTCTCCTAATGTATCTATTCGTATGGGTGATTACCGCTTTCTGGCTTCTCTGGTTGTTCTCGGCAACTCCGACATTGATTTAATAATTGGGATGGATTGGCTTTCTCAGCATGATGCTAACATTGATTGTGCTAATAAGGAAGTCAAGCTTACTCATACCAATGAAGACATGATTATCTTCGCCTCTCGAGATAACACAATCAGGCTATTCTCTCTCAATGACAAGGGCGAGATTAATGCCATCTCTCAAATTCCGGTGGTCAATGAATATGAAGATGCTTTCCCTGAAGAGCTTCCAGGCATGCCTCCGCATCGTCAAGTTGAATTCGTCATTGAACTCGAGCCCGGTACTAAGCCATCATGCCGGCGTCCGTACAAGCTTTCCCCAGAATAGTTGAAGGAGTTGAAGAAACAGCTCGATGAGCAAGAGCGTATGGGTCTGATCAGGCCTAGCACTTCTCCTTGGGGTTGTGGTGTCTTATTTGTCAAGAAGAAGGGTGGCACGGAGCTGAAGGAAATATGCCCTAGAGGCAATAATAAAGATGTTATTTGTATTTCCTTATATCATGATAAATGTCTTTTATTCATGCTAGAATTGTATTAACCGGAAACTTAGTACATGTGTGAATACATAGACAAAACAGTATGTCCCTAGTATGCCTCTACTAGACTAGCTCATTGATCAAAGATGGTTATGTTTCCTAACCATAGACATGAGTTGTCATTTGATCAACGGTGTCACATCATTAGGAGAATGATGTGATGGACAAGACCCATCCGTTAGCATAGCACTATGATCGTTTAGTTTTACTGCTATTGCTTTCTTCATGACGTATACATGTTCCTATGACTATGAGATTATGCAACTCCCGAATACCGTAGGAACACCTTGTGTGCTATCAAACGTCACAACGTAACTGGGTGATCATAAAGATGCTCTACAGGTGTCTCTGAAAGTATTCGTGGTGTTGGCATAGATCAAGATTAGGATTTGTCACTCCGAGTGTCGGAGAGGTATCTCTGGGACCTCTCGGTAACACACATCACAATAAGCCTTGCAAGCAAAAGACTAATGAGTTAGTCACGAGATGATGTGTTACGGAACGAGTAAAGAGACTTGCCGGTAACGAGATTGAACTAGGTATAAAGATGCCAACGATCGAATCTCGGACAAGTAACATACCGTTTGACAAAAGGAACAACGTATGTTGTTATGCGGTTCTGACCGATAAAAGATCTTCGTAGAATATGTAGGAGCCAATATGAACATCCAGGTTCCGCTATTGGTTATTGACCGGAGATGAGTCTCGGTCATGTCTACATAGTTCTCGAACCCGTAGGGTCCGCACGCTTAACGTTTGATGACGATCGGTATTATGAGTTTATGAGTATTGATGTACCGAAGGTAGTTCGGAGTTCCGGATGAGATCACGGACATGACTAGGAGTCTCGGAATGTCCGAGACATAAAGATTGATATATTGGACGGCTATATTCGGACACCGGAAGTATACCGGAAAAGTTTCGGATTTATCGGGAATGCCGGAGGGGGTTACCGGAACCCCCTACGAGAGGGGATGGTCCATAGTGGGCCTAAAGGTAAAAAGAGAGGCAGCCCATAGGGCTGGCCGGCGCCCCCACCTAGGGTTCCTAGTTGGACTAGGATTGGGGGGGCGCCACCTCTCCTATTCCTTTCCCCCTTCTTCCTTTTGGTGAATCCTACTAGAAATTGGATTGCAATCCTATTCCTAGTAGGACTCCTTCCCTAGCCGCACCAGGAAGGGCCGGCCGGCCTCCCTCCCTTGCTCCTTTATATACGGGGAGCAGGGGGGCACCCAAAGACACACAAGTTGAATTTTTTTAGCCGTGTGCGGTGCCCCTCTCCACAGAATCACACCTCGGTCATACCGTCGCGGAGCTTAGGCGAAGCCCTGCGCCGGTGAACACATCATATCCATCACCACGCCGTCGTGCTGACGAAACTCTCCCGTGAAGCTCAACTGGATCAAGAGCTCGTGGGACGTCATCAAGCTGAACGTGTGCTGAACGCGGAGGTGCCATACGTTCGGTGCTTGATCGGTTGGATCGCGAAGAAGTTCGACAACATCAACCGCGTCACTTGACGCTTCCGCTCCCGGTCTACGAGGGTACGTAGACACACTCTTCCCTCTCGTTGCTATGCATCTGGTAGATAGATCTTGCGTGATCGTAGGAAAATTTTAAAATACTACGTTCCCCGACAGGAGCGCCTTTGCGTTGATTACCGACCATTGAACAAGAAGACAATAAAGAACAAGTATCCGCTCCCCAACATCAATGAATTGTTCGAGTAGCTCAATGGAGCTAAAGTTTTCTCAAAGCTCGATCTCCGGATGGGTTATCACCAGATCCGCATCCGCGAAGAAGATATTCACAAGACTGCATTCAGAACCAGCTACGGCTCATATGAATACACAGTCATGTCTTTTGGCCTCGCTAATGCTCCACCCACCTTCTCGAGAATGATGCACTACATATTCAACCCCTACACCAACGAATTTGTGCTTGTTTATCTGGATGACATCTTGGTATTCTCCAAGAATGAAGAGGATCACGAAAAGCACCTCCGTCTGGTTCTCGACAGACTCCATGAACATAAGTTCTATGCCAAGTTCTCCAAGTGCGAATTCTGGCTCGATAAGATCTTGTATCTAGGCCATATCATCTCCGCTGACGGTATTGCGGTCAACCCCGAGAAAGTTGAAGCCATTGTCAACTGGGAACCACCTCAGAACGTCAAGCAACTCCGAAGCTTCCTTGGTCTTGCTAGCTATTGCAGAAGGTCCGTTGAGAACTTCTCCAAGATTGCCAAGCCTCTCTCCAACTTGCTGCAGAAGAATGTCAAGTACAACTGGTCTCCGGATTGTGATGTGGCATTCAAAACTCTCAAAGAAAAGCTCATCTCTGCTCCGGTTCTTACTCCTCCAAATGAGTCCAAGCTGTACGAAGTATTCTGTGATGCTTCTCTTCAAGGACTTGGTGGTGTGCTAATGCAGGACAAGAAAATTGTGGCGTACACTTCTCGTCAATTGAAGCCAAGTGAGAAGAACTACCCCACACATGATCTCGAGCTAGCAGCAGCGGTACACGCCTTGATCACATGGAGACACCTTCTGTTGGGAAGAAAAGTCGACATCTTCACCGATCACAAGAGCTTGAAGTACATCTTCACACAGCCGAATATGAACATTCGCTAGACTCGTTGGGTTGAGATGATCCAAGAGTATGATCTAAGCATCGAATACACACCAGGCAAGGCCAATGTCATTGCAGATGCCTTGAGCAGAAAGGCATATTGCAACAGTCTCCTTATCAAGACGTTTCAGCCTGAGCTTTGTGAAGCTTTCAGGAAGCTCAACCTCCAAGTTGTTCCGCAAGGCTTTCTTGCAAATCTTCAAGTGGCTCCTACCTTGGAAGATCAGATTCGTGAGGCCCAACTCAGTGATGCTATGGTGCAGAAAGTGAAACATGGTATTGCAAAGGGTACTCCCAAATACAAGTGCTATCGCGTTGATGAGAGAGATACCTTGTTCTTTGAGGACAGACTTGTGGTTCCCAAAGGTGATCTCAGGAAGCTCATAATGAACGAAGCACATGACTCCCTCCTCTCGATTCATCCTGGAAGTTCCAAGATGTACCAAGACCTCAAGCAATATTACTGGTGGACTCGCATGAAAAAGGAGATTGCCCAATTCGTGAATGAATGTGATGTATGCAGAAGAGTGAAGGCAAAGCATCATCGTCCAGCCGGTCTTCTCCAACCTCTCCCTATTCCCGAGTGGAAGTTCGACCACATTGAAAGGAATTTCATTACTGGGTTTCCCAAGTCCAAGAAGGGGAATGATTCTATCTTTGTTGTGATTGACAAGCTTACCAAAGTAGCTCACTTCCTTCCAGTCAAAGAATCCATCAATGCAGCTCAGCTGGAAGAGTTGTACACTACCAGAATTGTGTCATTACATGGCATTCCTCAAGTTATCTCCTTGGACCGTGGAAGTTTGTTCACATCCAAGTTCTGGGACTCCTTTCAGTCTGCCATGGGCACTAAGATCCGTTTCAGCACTACGTTTCACCCTCAGACTAGTGGTCAAGTCGAGAGAGTGAACCAGATTCTATAAGACATGCTCAGAGCTTGTGTCATCTCTTTTGGCATGAAGTGGGAAGATTGCCCTCCGTTTGCCAAGTTCTCTTACAACAACAGTTTCCAAGCAAGTGACGGCAAAGCTCCGTTTGAAATCCTCTATGGCAGAAAGTGCCGTACTCCTCTCAACTAGTCCGAGACTGGTGAATGTCAACTTCTTGGCAATGACTTGATCTCAGAAGCCGAAGAAATGTGCAAAGTCATACGTGAGAATCTCAAGGCCGCTCAGTCGCGTCAGAAGAGCTACTATGACGGCAAGCATCGTGATTTGGCCTTCAACATTGGTGATCATGTCTATCTCCGTGTTTCTCCTATCAACTTGAGCTCCCTTCCAACTTCGCTAATGTTCATGATGTGTTCCACGTGTCTCAACTCCGCAAATGCTTCGAGACACCTGAACGCACCATTCCGTTCGAGGAGATTGATCTTCGACAAGACTTGTCTTACCGAGAGCACCCCACTGCTATTCTTGAAGAAACCGAGCACAAGACCCGCAACAAGTCAATCAAGTTCTTGAAAGTTGAGGGGTCACCCCATACCGACCAAGAAGCTACGTGGGAACGAGAAGATCACCTTCGTTCCGAGTACCCTTCCTTCTTCCAGTCCTAGATCTCGGGACGAGATCTTTTCGTAGTAGAGGAGAGTTTGTAATGCCCCAGATGTAACACTTTCCCAATATGGCAATATATAAACTTTGGCTTCATCATTTCCATTCTGTGTTCTTCGTTTTGTCATGTGCGTGTGTGCATTTCATCCATGTCATGTTGTCATGTGCATTGCATTGCATTGTGTTGTCACTTGCATCCGGTCCCACTCGTCTCTTCCTGTTGTCCGTTTCGAGTTCCAACACTCACACATGTGCCCGTGGCATCCCCGAGTCCTTCTTTCATGTGTGGCCGTGTAACGTTTCCGGTTTGGCGTGAGACTTGTCGTGCGATGTTGTTTTGGTACGTGTAGGCCGCCTGTCAAGTTTCGTCGCGTTTGGAGTTCGTTTGGTACTCCAACAGTTAACCTAGTGGGCTAAAAGAACCTCTTCTTTGAGGCCCAAGACCCCCACCACAACAGCCCACCAACCCAGCACAACCCTTCCCATCATCTCGGTCGTCAAATTGTGATCGCGTGGCCGAAAACCGCTCCCCATTTGGAGTCTCCTAGCTCCTTGTGCCTATAAAAACATCCCCCCATGTCTTTTTTCGTCCAAAAACCCTAGTTCTCTTCCCTCCGCCGCCGCCGGACACGTCCGGACGGACCAGACACGTCCGCCCGGATGCGCCAGACCAATCGCCTCCCGCGCGCCTCCGCGCCCGCCGCCGATCTCTGGCACGGCTCCGCGCCGCCGACTGCCGTGAGGGCCGCCGCGCCCGCCGACCGCCGGCCTCGCCCCGCCGCCCAACCGCCGTGTCACCGCTGCCGGCCTCGCCCCAAGCCGCCGCCTCACCTCCTCCGGCCGGTCGCCGCTCTGGCCGGCCTCAGCTCCCGCCGGCCGCGAAGTCCCGTTGCCCCGGCCGCTGCGGTCGCCGGAGACCCGAGCTCCGCGTCGATCCGATCTGAGCCGCCGCGGCTGCCCGAACCCTAACGGGTCCTGCGCCCGTGCCCGATCCGCTGGGTCAACCCGACCCGCGAGGTGATCCCCCTGTTTTTTTTGCCAAGTCTTTTGTTATTTTTTCTTATTGTCTGATGGCATTTTGTGATGGCGATATCTTTTAGTGTGCTAGTCCGATTTGTGCATATAATATGTCAAAATGACCGTGGTGATGTGTACTATGTTTTGTTCCATTGTGTCATGCTTGTTTGAGTCCATCTTGATGTCTTAATTTTCGTGACAAGAGTGCTACTTGATATGAACTGCTGCTACTTGTTATTTTCATGCCATGTTTAAGATGTGATAACTTGGTGCATGTTTATCCAAATGAAGTAAATGATATGTCAAAAATGTTCATCATGAGATGCTCTACATGTTGGTTGCTATAGCATGCATGTTAGAGTTCATATTTCCATGTTCATCTCTGTTGCAAAAGTGCATCTGGCTGTTAGGTTTTGTAACTTGTTACGAGATGCCTAGTTGAGGAGCTCGTTGCTATTGATGTGTTTGTCCCCAGGTTGCATGCTCATATGTTTTAGATTCCCCATCATGTGTTCTTTGCTGTGGTGCAAACCATTAGCCATGTTATGCTTTAAGATGACTTAAACATGCTTGCAAACATGCCTTGCCAACTTAACTGTTTTAACACTTAGTGAAATTTCACTAAGTCTGGAATCTGTAATATCCTGATGCTATGTTTGCTTGATGCCCTAGGCAAATCCATGTTAGTTTTGGGATGGCCATTGATCATTCCTTGTTGTATATGTTGTTGTCTATCCATCGATGCCCTCACTTGCTCATATGACTTGCTGTAGCTTATTTAATTCTAGCTCCCAAGTTGCTATAAAATATTACTGTCAGGTTTTTAGCGTCATGATCAAAATGTTGTAGCTTGTTGAAGTTGTCCATGCCTCCTATGGAGATGCTCCAATGGAGTTGTTTGCTGTAGGATATGTCTACTTCATGTCCATGCCTCTTGTCACCATGTTTGAGTGTTGTAGAGTATATATTTCTTGCTCCAAAATTGCAATGTGGCTGTTAATCACAGCTTTGCATTGTTTCTTGTTTCGAGTGTATGTTTTGATTCGTTGCTCCGTTTTGAGCGTCCCCTACATGAAACTTGTGTGATTTTGCATGTAGAATCATAATATCATCTTGTTAACATGTTTGGAGTATGTTTGCTTGATGTTGGGTGCATCTTGCACCGTTGCCATGCTTATCTTGTTTTGATCATATCTTCTAGACCGTAGCTCCGAATTAAACAAACTTTATATGAAACTTGACTAGAATTTCATGTAGATTATCATGGTGCATGTTAACTTGCTGTTTAACAACTTTAACTTAAGGTTTGCTCAGATCTGGACTAATTTCAAACTATGCATATGAGGACTTACCGGATTTGTCTTAAGTAGTTTCCGGCCTCATTTAAACTTGTTGTTCTTATGTTGTTTCTCTGTGCTTCCTACCTTGCCAAGTTTTGCATCCTATATAGATTTGTCTTGCATCCTACTTGCTTGAGCATATTGTCTTGTTCTTGTGTTGTTCTGGTGTGCTACCTATGTTGTCATGTAATGCATCCTAAGTGCATCTGCAGTGCATCATACGTGCATCATGTAGATTGCGCATTGCACCTTGTTTGATTTCGTGCCTCGTGTGTTCTTGTGTTGAGTAGAGCCGGAAGCCGAGACCGAGTACGAGAACGAGGTTACTACCGAGGTTGAGAACGAGGAGCCGTCTTGCGATCCCATCGACGACTCGACAGGCAAGATGACCTGACCCAGATATCATTACTATCTTTGCCTATTGCTAGAAGTCTCGCTCTTTAGCTTTTTGCCTCAATGCCCATGTTTGTTTGTCAGCCTCCTATTGTAACCATGAATCTGTCTAACCACCCAACCTATGAAAACCTTTGATTGGCTACGTAGTCTTCGCTCAGCCCCTCTTATAGCATTGCTAGTTGCAGGAGAAGATTCGAAGATTCTTGCTTCATGTTGAAGTATTGTTGGGATATCACACTATATAAACTCTTAAACTAAATCATCTATATATTGGTAATGGGTGGAAGGCTAAGCCTCTTGCTTGGTGATTTGTTCCACTCATGCCGCCCTAGGAACCGTATAAACCGGTGTTATGTTCCTTGATTATGCGTCCCAAACACGGTTGGGGTTTATGGGCCCCGCATGATAACCCGCTTAGCGCTAAAACTCTTCGAGCAAGTCCCAACATTGGTACTCCATTTGCCTAACAACTAAAACTTGCATAGGGTGTTGCAAACCCTTTTCTTAATCAACAACCCGGGCCAGTGCTCCACATGAGTGTTGGTCCAAACTGGGGGTTCTGCGGGGCGGCCTTGGGGAAACCCGAGGTATCTGGTATAATCTGTTGAATCGCCCATCCGGTCGTGGCCTGAGACTAGATACACGCGGCTACTGTCAGGGTGTCGGCACGCTGGGAGGATTTGCTGGATTAGTTTTACCTCAGTCGGAATATCTTGAGCACGGGATTCCGAGAATACTCGGGCCTTCCCACCTTGGAGTTGCGACTCCGCAGATCGTGAGCTTATCATGGGCTAAGTTGGGACACCCCTGCAGGGTTTTGAACTTTCGAAAGTCGTGCCCGCGGTTATGTGGAAGATGGGAATTTGTTAATATCCGGTTGTAGAAAACTTGACACCATGTTCAGAACACACTACCAGCGTGAGTAACCATGACGGTCATTTTCCGAAAGGGGTTCGGGAAGTGAACACGGTGGGGTTATGATTGACGTGTTTAGATAGGATCACTTCGTGATCACTTTGTCGCTCGTGGCACTTCTCTTCTCGCTCTTAACACGTAAGCTAGTGATAGTGCAGCTGCAACCTTTTATTCTTTATTCAGCCTTGTTCCACACCCAAGGCTTAGATAGTTTTGCTACCCGGGAACGGGATTGCTAAGTCCTCCGTGGCTCACAGATTCTACACAACACCAGATGCAGGTATTATGGTGGACTACTCAGGTGACGGCCCAGAGCTGTACTGGGAGTACGATGAAGAACGTAGTCGATACTTGTGCACTATCCCGTTGATCAGTAGTGGTTTCTACTAGGGGCGATTCGGACCTGTGGCTTTATGTATTTGGTATCTTTCATTTGGATCTTCACCCGTAGTCGGGTTGTGATGTTATTTGGATGATGTTTTGCTATGTAATGTATTGTGTGACGTGGCGAGTGTAAGCCAACTACCGTTTTGCAATTTCAACCCTATTTTTACATGAGTCGTGCAAAGATACCAAACTTGAGATCATTCCAGAATGGGCTTGTACATTTAAGTCGTGCCTCGACACGTAGGAGGTATAGTGCCATCCTGGTAACCGCCTTGAGCCAATCCCGTGGAACGCTGCCAGGCTCTGACGATTATGTGGATAGTTCGGTAGCATTTTTTCCTCCTTTTGAGTTAGGTTTTGTCTTTTGTTTTTATTGTTTCTCCTCTTCGCTTTTTTTTACTTTTCCTTTCATTCGTAAGTATTCAGCTCACACAAGATAGAACATCTTTGAATGTATCTACCTCGAAAATACTTGGGGGCTTCTTTGATGAAGCCCATTATCAAAAAGCTTCTTGCTTACAATGTCGTCTGTTTTTACAGTCTTTCCTTGCCATTATATGCACCAATATGACTTAAGTTTTGTCCAAGCTGGGTTGCCTGGCTCCTGTGCTTACCCCTACGTTCCCGATTGCTCGGCTAGGGTGTAAAGGGAGCACCTCTGCGATTGTTACAACCGGGTAATCCGGACCTGTACCTCAGACTGGGTGAAGCCGAAAGCTAGCGTTCTTAAGGGAATAATTGGTCGGCGGATACACGACATATTGCTTTTAACGCATACATTTTTTAACTATCATAGGACATAGCATCCTACAATCCTTTTACAGGATTGAAAGCCTAGGCATGCATACATATGCATGCTGACCCAGGGAAAGGAACCCTTAACGGAACTATTCTCTCTGGAAGATGTTTCTTACATTAAATAGTAATATAACATAACTCCCCAAACACAGTTTGTCTGTTCAAGAAATTATGACTGGATTGCCTGGTTTTCGAACATACCACGTGCTTACCACAGGTATAGTATTCGGAAACACTCCAGTCTTTGGGTTTATGGAGGTTAAAGCGGAAGGTCGGCCATGACAATCTTTTTATAATTTCGGCTGGAGATAAGTTTGATGTTGAATTACTTTTATACATAGAATCAAACGACTACTCTTTTTCTATTCCCTCTATAAGGTTGTCTAGTCTACAGTCCTGCTGGTAAAACCTGGCAGCTATCTTCACTTGCTCATATAACAAGCTCACGGGAATTTCTTGTCCATCCGATCCTCGAGGTCCCATGCGGGCCATATAATTCGTATCAAGGCTGGTGTAGCGTGTCTTCACCATGGCCCAGGCTTCTCGAGCACCCATGCGACATGCTAACGCTTTCCACAGTTCAAAGCGGCGTCGAGCCCCTTTGAACAAATCCGCCAAGTCCTCCATAGTTTCTGGAGGGGAATTGCCCGGCCATAAAGCCTTGGCCATATTCTTCATGGCCTTCCGAGCTCACTCGTGTACTCTGGAAAGCTCTTGCATTACGTCGCCTTGAAAACCAGACACTTCCCCTTCGGGCCGCCCAGTTAACAAAACTGCAGGCATAGTTTTACGAAAAACTTTGAAAACAAGGGACTATAAGGAGAGTTACGTTTCAGGACATACTGAATATGCCGCCTTTAAGCCTCCGGTTTTCTTCCAAGTCATCTGAGAGTTGGGCTCGCACGTCCTTTAACTCTTGTTCTAGCCTAAAAATTTTATCCTGTGCTTGGTTTCTTTCATCTATGGTTCATGTCAATACACGTTTACCAGCAGCTGTTTCCCCTTCGGCATATTTTTTATCCGTGAGAGCAGCATTTAGCTTTTTCTCCCATTGGTCGGTCGGCACTGTTGCTGCATTTCAATCAATATGTACTTAGAGACTATTAATCAGCACAAATATCATATTGTCCAGACACTATTGTCCTTACCATCAGTATCCTTTTCGGATTTTCTTCGAATTTTCCAATTCGGTGGTGGCAGTCGTCAGCTGGGTCCGGCATTCTTTTAGCTCCTTGGATAAAATGTTATTATTTTCTTGGAGTGCCTGCACAAACACAATGATCCTCAAATCAGTTGGACCAACTGCTTTAAGTCTCGGGGGCTACTAGCATGGGAACATTAAATTAACACTTACCCGCATATCTTTCAAAAGCTGGTGAGTAGCTCCAGCGAGGTCGTCCTGAGCGGCTCGGATATAAGCATCTGCAGAACTGAGGGCGTTAAACGCCTCCTCAGAAAAGGATGGGTCACGCATGGCTACTTTTCACCGCCGGTGAACCATCGCGACCTCTACTTCGGAATTAGTGATAGACATCCCATCCGAATCCTCTTGAAGTGGACAATTCGGCGCTGCATCCGCATTGGCCCTTGTCCTCGTAGATGGGCCAGGCGCCAGATTGGTTGGAGCTTGATCTGTAGGATTTCTGGACACAGTCCGGTGTATGTTCCTCCTAAAAGGAAAAAGGCGGAAAATTATAACACCGGCTTCACCACCTAGTATATATTAAAACAAACATACTTCTTCGAAGGTTCGGTGGTGTTCATGCTCCTCTTTCGCTTCAAGGCCTCACCCGGTGCAAACGTCGCCCTCTGGGATGACGTTCTTCACACAGTTTGGCGTGAGGAGCGCCGCCCCTTTTGAACATAAAAAAAGTATGATGGGTGAGGTGCGCTGGGAATCTTCTTTTTGAGGAGGTATGTCCTGGGTACTTACGTGAGAGGAAGGAATAAGGTCGGGATAATCGGCTATGATAACCACTTCGATGCCGTCATGGCTGGCTTGATAGAAAACTCTATTTTCTTGCTCTATGCCTATATCTGGATCTTCGTCGTATCCGTGGCCCATGTTTCGAAAGTGGTCCTCTGGCTGTGGGGCGGGACTATTAATCCCCGCGACCACCTTCCTCCACTCCTGGTGCGAATAACCGAATTCAGTTCGGCCAATACATCTTACAATGAAAAACGGGCAATAATAGCGGTCAAGAGAAAGACTTACCCAGTAGAGAGGATTGTACATGGAAAAACCTTTCCGGCACTTTAGGCGGAGGAAGTCTTGCTTCTCTCCCTTGTAAAGATCTTCTAGGATGGCAGCTAGAGCGGCAGGGTCGTCCGGACCCAGGCGTAAGCAGCGTGAGGCATCATCCTGGCCGTTAATATTCACAATTTTATTTTATTACCATCATTTGTGTTGAGTTTCATTCATATATATGTATTGACCCCCTTCTTCAAATTAGACGTGGAAGATGCGGGATGAACTCCTGCCACAAGATCGCATACGAGCAATTCAAGAGGAATTGGTGGGATTCTTTCTTGATCACGTCATAAATAAAGCCGTAGAATACCATGTGGGATTGTAAGAGATCTTATGTTGTATATACGTAGTCAGTACTGTTGGATAGATATGCGAAAACTTGTTGTTCGACCAATCTCTCGGAGAAAGAGAGGTCGATCACACTTCTCTCTGTATATGTTCATGACGATCTTGTGTACTTAATGGTTTCCTTCGTTTGCATAGATAGTGTGTCAATTCCTCTCTATACATATAGTACGTAGCGTCGACGAAGCACGGAGATAAGAGATGACACTTCTCTCTATTAGCTAGCTAACACAACATATGAAACCCCTAAATTAACCCTCAAAAACCTCAACCCCCCACCCCCTCCCCTCAAAAACAAAAACAAAAACCCCAGCCACTGAACTGCTGATGCGTGGATGCGCTTTGGTCCCGGTTGGTAGCACCAACCGGGACAAAAGGCCCTTCTGCCTGGGCAAGCCACAGCGGATACGTGGAGAACGTTCAGGATTTAAGCATGAAAACCCGAACAATTTAGATGGCAACTTTAATTTGCGTGAGATTAGGGAAACATGGCAATTTTTTGACAAAAAAACAAAAAATGACAGAGTTGCCATCCCCTATCAACTAAAGTTGCCATCCCCTATGAACTAAAGTTGCCATGTAAAAACGTTCGGGATGAAATGCTTAAAATCCGAACGTTCGGCAGTTACTGAGGCGGACCGGGACTAAAGGTTTGGGGCTTTAGTCCCGACACTTTAGTCCCAGTTCCACAAACGGGACAAATGGGCTTCTGGAACCGGGACAAATAGGCCTTTTTCTACTAGTGCATGTAAAAGCTATGATTCGGGAAACTGCATGACACCCTAATGCGTGGGTGGCTCGTTTTTTATTTAAGGGTACATATTATACACAAATACAATATACAGATATACACAGAAGCTCTATACAAAATAGAGTCTACCACGGTGGGCACTGATGTATATACAGTCACGCGGGCGAACATGTAATCGTTTCCTTTCCTTTTCTTTATTTACTTCAGTACTAGGCGTGCCATGTTTGTGTTGATTTGACGTTGAGCTTGCCGTGATCAGATTGGAGCTGCCTTCATGTATATATTGGTGTGTAGTACTGATTGGTTGCATTAATAAATAACAGATAGACAAAGTTTGATAATTGCAGTGATTGTATGATGAACTTCTTGAGGATGTCTATATTACAGTTGTCTGAAATTATTAGACAAATCCGGTCACCTTTTGTTAGCCTTTTGAATTTGCATGGGACACCACGGTTTTGACAAATCTCGTTTTAGAAAAAAGGTTGTGAAGTTAATCTATGGAGAAAAATACTATACTCTATGTATGATGATGAAGCAGTGATCAAGACGGAAGGTGTTGGGGACTTGGGGATGGTTTATAGTCATATACGATGGAGCTGGCTAATGGGGGGCAGCGAGGCTAATGGGGTATGAAGTATATGTGCAAGCAAAACCTTATGTGTACGGGAAAAAAATAGCATGCATCTAAAATTAGTGAGAATTATATATGCAAGCAAAACCTTATATGCACGTGAAAAATGAACATTTAGCTTCTAGGTTTTGCCAGATATGAAATAATCAATCCGCTAATTTTTCATTCATTGATCGAGGGCATTTAAGAGTTTTATTACGTCATTGTACGCTAGAGAAGGCCCAAGAATTATTCAATCTACTTTTCCTTTCAATAAAGGAGATTTTAAGGCGTGAAGTTTCTGAATTAGGAAACATTAATCTTTTTAAATCCTGAACAGTTTATTGAAAATTATGTATGCTTTCAAAAAAACACGAACAAAATTTGAAATAAGAACATCTTTTAAAATTTAGAAACATTTTTTTAAACACCAACTTTTTATAAAAACATGAGCATTATTTGAATTTGTGAACATTTTTTTTAAAGTTAGAAACATTTAGAAACATCAACAATTATCGATTAGTATTAGTTGAGCCTAAGTTTTTGCTTCTTCGCATGATATGTGCTATTCTTAAAATGCCATTCTATTTTGTTTTCCTTCCAGTTTGAATAAAATACTTAGATCTGCAAATTTTTAAATAAGAAATAATCCTCAAATAGCTACCCATTTACTTAAATACTCGCTTGATCTTCATTTATATCTTTTTGAAGCAGTTTGTTATTTACTCTTATGCTTCACTTATATCCTATGACTAAATCATTGAATGAATTGAATATCATAAATCTGAAATTATAGATGTTTCATATGATTATCCCATTGGGAGTCATGACTTCACATATAAGAAGTATAGGTGGTAAAATTTATTGAAAGTTAACAAACATAGCATTGGTCACTTGTACAATTCATGAAAGAATATTGAAAGAAGAGAGGTTTCACATATAAATATACTATGTTGGACATCTTCTATGATTGTGAGCCCTCATTAATTATTTTCAAACTTGATCAAGTAGTTGATGTTGGACAAGGAAGACAACATAATGAGTTATGTTTGTTTATATTCACATAGAAGTTATATTGTCATGGATGCTCTAACATGTGGTGCTTGCTTAGGATCTTTTGTTAGACAAAAATTTGTACTAAGTAGAGATACTACTTGTGCATCCAAAATTCCTTAAACCAAGTTTATTGCCATGAGTGTACACGATACCTACCTATGGATTGAGTAAAATCCTTCAAGTAAGTTGTCATCGTTGCAAAAATGCTATAAAAATTGCTCCTAAATGTGTTTGATCCCTTAGTGTAAGGAAAATTAAGCATTGTACGAACTTGTGATGCCAAAATAATAAAAGCGATGAACTACATAATAAAGGTTGCTAACATAAGGGGCAATATAACGTGACGTTCTTTTGCATTAAGAGATTTGGCATACAAAACCAAAAGCGCATGACAACCTCTGCTTCCCTCTCCGAAGGGCTATCTTTTACTTTTTAGTATTTATTTTTATGCAAGAGTCAATAGTATGCATTCTCATTTCAACCTCACTTATTCTCTAGTTGGCAAGCATCATGTGGTGGCGAAAGATCTAGGCACATATATCCAGTTGAATATAGATGATCATGAGTTCTTATTATTGTCTCTATGATAAATAATTTGGGAGGCGAAACATTAAGCCCATATCTTTCTCTGTGTTCGATGGATGCTATTTGTTCTAAAAATATGCTTCGAGTGTCTGCAATCAAGGAAGACGATATGATTGTTGAGTATTTGAAGCATTATTTTAAATTCCATTTTCTTTGTAGAAATCTCACATAATTTTAAAAAATAATAAAAGTTTTGGAAAATGGGAAAAAATCAAGTTCCGAATATTTTTCAAAATAGCAACAAAATGTTGGAATTTTTAACATTTTCTATAATTTGATTTTTTATTTGTGAATATATTTTTGAGAATTTTCAATCTATGAAATAAATTCTATAAGAAAAAAATACTTGGAAGGTAAAATGAGTTAGGGGAAGGAGAATAAAAATAGAAGTAAAACACAGAAACAAAGAAAACTGGGCCAGCCCATTGTCGGTTGTCCCGTGCGAGGCTCCGACTATTTATCAACTGTGTAGAAAATAGAATTTTCCCAGCTGGGTGGGCACAAAAATAAGTGGGATGTCTTCGCTGGGTCACGGCGCGTGGCCCACGTACGAAATTTTGGAAAAGCCTTCTTTTTGTTGCAGACGAACGCATAAGAATTTGGTACCACATCGGATAAAAAAATCGACAATGAACGGATGAAAAAATTGGGGAAACGCCCGTGCGTTGAACCGAAAAAAATAGCATGCATTTAAAATTAGTGAGAATTATATGTACAAGCAAAACCTTATGTGCACATGAAAAATGAACGCCGGGTATGAAGTAATCAATCTGCTACTTTTCCATTCATTGAATGAGGGCATTTAAGAGTTTTATTACATCATCGTACACCAGAGAAGGCCCATGAATTATTTCATCTACGTATCTTTTCAATCTAGGTGATTTTAAGGTATGAACTCTCTTAATTAGGAAACATGAAACATTTTTCAAATCCTGAACAGTTTATTGAAAATTATGTCCACTTTAAAAAAACGATTTTGTTTTTAAATATGAACATATTTTAAAATTTAGAAACATTTTTGAAAAACACCAACTTTTTTATAAAAAAATGAGCATTATTCAAATTTGTGGACATTTGTTTAGCACCGGAAGATGTATTCAAAAATTTATAACATTTTCAAAAATGTCTTTATTTTACATTATTTTTAATTGTAGAAAAACGCGAACAAAATTTGAAACATGAAAATCTTTTAAAATTCACAAACCGATTTCGATTCTCACACCTACACAAGTAAAGCTTTGCGAGGAGCGTGGTTAGAATGGTGGCACAAATTCAATGCAATCGTCAAAGTGACTAAATGATGTTGAAAATGGTTCACAATTTGCTCATGCAACAAGTAGATCACTAGCAAAGTAGCACACGGAACACACACACACGGATAGATAAATGTGGTTGTGCAACCAAGGGTGAGCAAAAATGTGGAATCCACGGAAAATGCTCGTGTTGCACAACACTAGAGAGACGCTAACCGATTGCTTAATAGGCGGATACGCACTTATGCACGACCTATAAGAGGCAAAACGTAACGACTATCTATCACAAGTATACTATGAGTGTATGATGTGTCGATGCTTGAGCACAAGATGGTATATTGCTATCTCATATGATCTCTTTTGATGCAAGGCGTATGATGCTATTTTCCTTTTGCTTATAAGCTTTGGTTGGCTCTTTTGCTTAAAAGCTTGTGAGCTCTTTCTTTGGATACTTATGCATGCTTCTCGGATCAAAGTAGCTATTGTGTATGCGGATCACTCTTGTGGCACACGGAGATATGATGATGTAGTATGCAATGTCTATGACTATCACTAATGTGCACAAGTGTCGTGGCCCGACAATACTCAAATGGCTAGTATCAATGGGAAAGCTACGCAAAGATGGTCCATAGGGTGACAATGCAATTGCAAGGTAGAATGAACAAGGTGTCGTCGATGTTACCGTCCTTGACGAGGTTGAGCGGTGGTGTTGTCGATGTCGTTCCGTTCCAAGGTAGCCTAAACATCCAAGGAAACGGTGAAACCACAACTCAAGTATCCAAGGCAAAGGTAGACAAAATTTTCGAAATCGTAGCGGTTAAGCAATGGTGGTTGTGGAAGTGGTGGTGGTATGAAAGGGGTTGGTGGTAGCGGAAGGTGGAACAAAATTGAAGAAATTCAGCTTCGTCAGGGTTCGTCGGACGTCCGGTAGGTCGCCGGTTGTCTGCTCGCTGGACGTCCGGTATTGGTCGGAAATCCGATGCAAGTTTCTATATATGAGGTGCCGGTCGTCCGGTGGATAACTGACGTCCGGTGCTTCGCGGGGTGCCGAACGTCCGGTAAACCGTCGATAGTCCGGTGACTCTGGGCTAGGGTTCGCGGATCCGTGGACAAATTGGTCAAACTTGTCCGAATTTGCGGAGGAAAATCGGTGAAAAGGTGGGGAAAAGCTAGATCCACTCGTGGCACAGCAAATCCATGGAACACATTCAACAAAATCTTGCCAAATCAACAGATCACAAAAAAAATTTGGGGCTATTTTTGTGGGAATTTTTCAAAATTGGGAAGAACACAACAAAAACAAGCTAGAAGACAGGGTGTGGGGCTCCAAATTCGTGATTAACCTATGCTCATGATACCATAATATGATGTAGGGTGGAACCCTACTCGGCAGATCTTTCACGAAAGGAGGTTATCCCACGATGAGCACGAAGAACACAAGGAAATCACGGAGGAAAACACGAGAGGAAACGTTCAAATCAACACAAATACGGTCACATAGGTGCTAGATCCACGATACATATCAAGACAGACGATCCATAGTCAACAACGGTGGTACAAAGATAGTCTTCTCCCGGAGGAGGTCTTGGATTATCCCTTGGGATCTTCTCCACTAAGGAGGCCTTGAATCCGAGGTGGATCTTCTTTGAAGAGGCCACGGTCTCGTAGGAGAGGAACCACTAAGGTCTATGATGAGCTATCCAAAAGCTACCTCGAAAGGATGGAAGTAAACGAGTATATATTACATGGGATGACGCCGTCGGGTCGGACGTCCGCTGATCACCGGACGTCCGGTGGTTCGGGAGGGACGGGACGTCCGGTAATCCTCGGATTTCCGCTATTTATGTTCTGTGGTCGATGTCACGGACGTCCGGTGGCTTCCGGTCATCCGGTCGTCTGGGAGTCGCCGATCGTCCGGTGATCGTCGGACGTCCGGTGCCTCGTGCGACCGGTCGTCCGGTAGAGGCCGGACGTCCGGTGCCTATAGCGTCATCAGCCGTCCTTCTTCTTCTTCCAAGCACTTGTCGATCCCGCCGTCTTGTCCACTGTGCAAGGCTGTCCCGTGGCCTTCATCCAAGTACCTGAGTATGCATAGAGTTTCTGATGAGGGTAGAAGGCATGTTCCATGTGAGTCGATAGGAAAGTGGTAAAGGATCGAGTTCACCTCGGCTTCGAGACCTCTTGTACGGGCTCGTGTCATTGGTCCTTTGGGCACTTGGTGAGTCGACGGTATGTCCATGGGGATGACCTTGGGATGCTCCGCATCACCATCACCTTTTCATCCTCGATAAAAACAATTTTCTTCCAGATCTTAATTGGAGAGGTTGCCCTTTTGTTTTAAGATCGATTGAGGAACATTGTTGTTGCTTGTTTAGTGTTCGTCTGCGTCTATGATTTTGCTTTATAGAATCTACGTTTCTACGATCCCGATAGTTCAGATTCAACGATTTGCGATCCTACCATCAAAGCTCTGATCTGATTCTTCATTAGCTCTAGTTCTCACTGTTAGAATAAATCCGAGGCATACCGTCGATCATCCGAGGACCAAGCAATCACACGAGCATGACACCGAGATTTGTTAACGAGGTTCACCGATATGGCTACATCCCCGGGGCCTGACTACGGGCGCTCCTCCCCGTGATACCGTCACAATACCGCACCCCAGCCGCCCTGGGCACCGGCACACGCCGTCGGCTCCCCCTGCGTGCTTGTGCTATTATGTTGGCATAGGTTACGTCGTGTGTCTACCCTCGCTATATATGAGAGACCTAGGATACAAGTGTCCTACTAGGACACGGCTCCATATCCTATATAAACACAATACAACTACAAGTCCAACTGTAACCTACCTTGTACACTATATTCGACACAAATCTAACAAACTCCACCTCGGCGAATATTCTTCACCACCTTAGATTCGTCAATGCGTCAAACTTCCATGTACATTGGACTTGAGGTTATCCCATGAGTACCGCTGCTACTGCAAAGACTCCATATGACTCCACCTGCAACTTGTAGTCCCTTATTTTCTTAACTACAATCAACACTCGAGCAAAATTAAGTTCCACATTACTCTAGTTAGCGCTCCCAACTTCCAGAGTATCAGTCCTTCCTTGACCAACTCACATATTGGGTGTCACACATAAGAGTTACCTGAATTCAACATCACCACTCCTTTCTTGACCACCTGTCTGAAACTTGAAGGAATTTCTCCATTGCTTGTAATCACACCGAGTCAAATTCGCAGTTGTCTCACCACATGTATGACCACCAGTGCCCTGGCCTGTCTCCATGTCCCGTGCTTACCGCACGCCTCGCCGCTATTACGGCGTCGAGCCTCCGCTGTCCCGGTCGAGTCTCAAGGGTTGCCAAACCACGCCACTCAACCTCCACTTCAGAGTACCACCGATCATCACCGACCGATGACGAGTTTCTCGCTTCCATCAGACCACTGGGCTTTAGTCCGAATTATGTGTCCCTCACTTTTTACCGCTGAATAGGATTCGACTCTCTGTGCACTTACGCCGTAGCCCCTCAATCCAGCTCCACCTTCAACATGACTCCATGGTACATGATCAGTCCACCCTCACGCCCCATTGACTTCAAGCTCCGTGTATACACCACATTGAATTAATCCCGCGTCATAGTCTTGTCAAAGCCACACAAGCCCTCTGGCCTGCGCCACGTGTTTCCACGCCCAGAAGTCGGTTACATCAGCATCACGCTCCTATGTCGCCGTCGCCGATCTCACCATCGTCTTCTGTACCAACCGACTTGCGTCGATCCGTCAGACTGTCTAGTCCGACCCAGCCAAATTTGTCAGGCTGCAACCATCTGCATCTCCTCATAGTCCCCATCGTCCGTATGGCTTGACATCCCGCAGCGCCTTCAAGCATCTCTGTTGTGCTAACAATTTTCACCCTTATCTGTCATAACCCAAGGTTTTTAGTTCCGTCGAATTTCTCCACCTCAAACCTGGTACCCGTTGGCTCCATGGTTCTTTGTATAACTGACATGTGAAAAAAATATCGAGCACTCTTTTCCTGATCCCCAAGTACAACGAGTATACTAGTTGCAAATCCAACAAGATTACTTTTGATCTTCACGTAGAGTGGCTCCTGTGGCTCAACTCCGATACTAGCTTTGCCTTGCCCAAACCTTTTCCTTTACCATGTAGTACTCCCTCCGTCCCATAATTCTTGTCTTTGATTTGTCTAAATACGGATGTATCTAGTCACGTTTTAATGTTAGATATTTCTCTATCTAGATAAATCTAAGACAAGAATTTTGGGATGGAGGGAGTACTTCCCATTGATGTTTGCATGTCTGTGTCTCGACCTCCAAGAGAACGCGTCTCCTCCAAGGACTCGGTCGTCCCCTTTTTTTTCTCAACCAAAACCTCTCATGTCTTTGCCCAGCCTGCCAGATCAATTTGTTCGCAGCTTCCGCTTCGCACGCGTCTAGCCTGGGGACTCCAGCGGCGTGGTTTGTAGTTGCCGCATCCGATCTGTGCCCCGCCAGCCTACTCGGACCCGCACCCGGACGTGGCCATCGCCTCGCGCTGATTGGGTCGTGTGGGCCTGCTACGGGCAGTGCTCTAGCCCTGCCGCTGCCACGCACCTGCTGCCCCAAGCGTCGTCAAGCCGCGTGTGCACACCACGCTGCTTCCATTGATCTGTTGCGCCGCTTCGATCGATCCCGTCGGCTTCAACATGAATCGCCTAACTCGATACTTCCTCCAGATCAACAATCACAGCCTCCGAACAACCTAGCTCATGATACCACTTGTTAGAATAAATCTGAGGCATACCGTCGATCATCCGAGGACCAAGCAATCACACGAGCACGACACCGAGATTTATTAACTAGGTTCACCGATATGGCTACATCCCCGGGGCTTGACTACGGGCGCTCCTCCCCGTGACACCGTCACAATACCGCACCCCGGCCGCCCTGGGCACCGGCACACGCCGCCGGCTCCCCCTGCGTGCTTGTGCTATTATGTTGGCATAGGTTACATCGTGTGTCTACCCTCGCTATATATGAGAGGCCTAGGATACAAGTGTCCTACTAGGACACGACTCCATATCCTATATAAGCATAATACAACTATAAGTACAACCGTAACCTACCTTGTACATTATATTCGACACAACTCTAACACTCATTTCATTGGGAAAATAGTAACCAAGGAGTATTTGTAACATGGATATGGCCAAGTCTGACTCCAGAAAATAGAAAACCCAAATCCAGTAAGTGTTCTCCATCTGGAATCCCCGTAACATCATGATTCTGGAGAGGTTGTCATTTTGTTTTAACATCGATTCAGAAACAGTCTTTGTTTGCAATTTCATTTGCATAAGATTGATTAAGACATATTATTGTTATCTCCTCAATATTTATTAATTACCTCTAGTTTTCTTTTCGTGGGGAAAACGGTAAAGTGGATCTGCCCAATTCTGACTTCAGAAAATAGAAAAGCCCGACTTCAGAATCCCCGCAACAATAAAATAAAAAGCCTGACTCCAGAAATGTACTGCATAGATTTCAGACGAAACACTCAGCAACAAACTATAAAAAATACTTCCTGCAAACCAAAGAGGTATTAAAGGATTCGGCAATTCAGGAGACTAGAATGAAATTTTCGCTGGACCAGATTTCCCATGTACACCATCAAATCTGAGATGCCAAAGCACAAAGATACAGACTTGTGACAACAACATACCAACCGGTTACAACTTACAACAGCAGATGATTCCCCAGATGATAGTAAACATGGGCAAACACTGGCAGAATTCAATTCAATCATGCCAGAACGGATCAAACTATAATACTATATGGTCCGGCACTCTTTATTTATCTCACAGGCGTCTCCGGATCCTCCGGGCAGGGAGGACATTATCCTCCTATATACTCCCTCCATCCTAAAATAAGTGTCTCAACTTTGTACTAACTCTAGTACAAAATTGTATTAAGGTTAAGACACTTATTTTGGGACGGATGGAGTATATGGTATCTCCACTATGCGGTTCCCTTCAACTATCACCTGACTGGCCTCCTCGTCCACGGCGACCAATGCCTCAGGACATCTACGCAGCCTCACGCACCGGAGGTCAACCGTCTTTGCCCGATGACTGGTACACAGCGTCCATGATGCCGTGGATCATCGACAGGCTTAGGCCGGGGAACCTGTGAGGAGCATAGGGGCGGATCTCAATCTTGACGAACGGCCATTTCATTATGCAAGCTGCACTGCGCTCATCGGGGCCGTTTCCTGTTGGAAACTCGCCGACGGGATCGATCACATCAAAGTGTGAACACACACGATCACAAAAAACTGATAGCAAAGGGCACGTGTCGTGCCCCTCTTTTCTCCTCTTTATTTTTTTTCTCAACTCATGTTGTTACAATCTCATGCAGCCCTGGTGCATATATATATCAATATATGCAGCCTCCAGGACCAATGCCTAACCGACCCAAACTAGACATAAACCTACACGACCCTGACACGGCTAACTAACTTAGTAGGACTAGACTCATGCACTGATGCACACACAGGGACACGGCAAGCCAACCTATCGTACCACGCTATTGACTCAACATGATAACTTTCCTTATCCTTAACTAATCAACCGGAAACGCTGATCACCCTAGAGACAAACTAATCCTAATCGAACTAGACTAGAACCTCACACACATATAACTGTACGTGCCAATTTTGCACTTGCCTATTACCGGTTTGGATTACTCTAACATCTCCAACTGTGCAGAAGTGGACTTTGTGGTTCAAACATGACACTAACAGAAATATAAGAATGCAGAAATTAATGACTACTGCAGCAATAATAAGTCCAACAGCAGCAACTAAACGGAAGCTGAAGAGCTTTCCAATACCAAATGATGGCAGGGAAGTGTTTATTCAAGTACGATGCTCTGAAAATACCCGGTACAGAACTTACGAGACCTCATATTTACTTACCATTTCTGAACCTGTGTACAAAAGTGTTTGCTATGAAACACAAACTGCTCGTGAATCACTGCAGAAGGGGCGTCTTATGTCAGGACCGGTTTTTCAGTAAAATAATTACCGAGAGACCGACCTTTTTATCGAACCAGCAAGGAAGAATACTTCTTGCTGATAGACAATTCCTTGATACAAAATTCCAGAGTACTGAATATTACACATGGTTGAGCTGAGGTCGCTCAACAATTTATTACAAGCACGCCTTTATAATACATAAGGGC
This sequence comes from Secale cereale, assembly GCA_902687465.1. NCBI lineage: Eukaryota > Viridiplantae > Streptophyta > Magnoliopsida > Poales > Poaceae > Secale > Secale cereale. The sequence continues at coordinate 819,739,639 of LR738712.1, read as the reverse complement.
GAATATGACACAATGGTAGGGTGGCATACTACGAACTCGTAATAAAAAGGTGGTGGGTATGTCACAGTGTGGGGGTGATGTGACTCCAATATCTCACAGTTCATCGAGTGTCGGAGTGAGACCCGATGAATTTATTTGGTGGTTGGCGGAAGTGGTTATATAACAGTGATCAACTCCAGGATCGCAAGAGACTGACTGGGACTCCACTAGACGTTGGACTCGCTATCGAACTCTTCATCCATGAGATCGCCTTCGTCAATATCTGGCAAAATCAACAAGTCAGATGAGTACTTTGAATATACTCGCAAGACAGTTCGGACATAAGATATAATAAATGCAAACATGATGCATGTGAGTATTCTAGCAATATGTATCCGAATAATATAATTTCTGTGCTGTAAGAAAAAAAATAGAAGTCGGGCGGTAGTCCTCCCGAAATCCATAGGATAAATAAAAGCAAACCAAACGAGTGTCTGAGCGACGCCTCGTGAGGAACAATCAATAAAAACATGCCACAGTCGGACGTCTGAGCGACATCACATAAAGGGCTTATAATGAAAATAAATAACAACAATGCCACAGTCGGACGTCTGAGCGACATCACATAAAGGGCTTATAATGAAAATAAATAACAAGAATGCCACAGTCGGACGTCTGAGCGACATCACATAAAGGGCTTATAATGAAAATAAATAACAAGAATGCCACAGTCGGACGTCTGAGCGACATCACATAAAGGGCTTATAATGAATAATAGCATAATGGAAAAATACTTCAAGTGATAAATCGGTGCGGAGATAACGGGTTAGTCCATCAACCTAAAATGAACTTGACCAATATCACCACTCTTGTTACTATCATAAAATTACTAGAGACGGTCACCGGGGTTGACACGAAGATTGACTCTAGGCCATAAACATGGCTACTCGGAATATTTGACTCTGTAGAGCTTGTACTCTTAAATCACAGCCAACGGATTCCACTAGCCACAGGTACTAGTTCCGTATACGGTGTTTTAGCAGAAACACAACTGACCAGTACACACCCATTTCACATCATGCTCTTCGGAATCACCCGCGACAGCATTCACGAAAAACTTTAAGACGGGGAGGCTACAACCTCGAATAGCATGGGATCAACTTTATATATGCGCGCTCTAAGGGGTGCCCCCCTCTCAGTCCCAACCGGAAACACCCATGCCCCCCGACCGGATGACGGGCTTTAATCCAGGGCCATGGAACCCTCATCCCGGCCCCTCTACTTGGTGTGTACACGGAAAGTGGTTTGCAACCGACTAGACCGTAATCTTCACAGACGGCATATGACAGTACCAAAAAGGAGACGAACGGGATCACGACTTGATCCACGTTGATACTAAAGTTAACCACTTACTGGCATGCTCCAACAATACCAGTACACAACCCATCATGTCACCACATGATCCAGGTGGTTCAACCATTATCATTCGGGGCTCACCCGAAGCTTGCTTGCATGAAATATAATCATCCACAAATGCTTATATGATCATGCCAAGAAGAACTACTCGAGCAAACATGCAACACACTCATCATATCAAAGGTTCAAACATGCTTGCCTGGTTCGGAGTAGTCGGAGTCTAACTCGGTGAAGTTCGCGGCTTCGTCACGTCCTTCGATATCTACGTATTCAAACAAAACGAATAATAACATAAATACCGTGCGTGCAAAAAAGTTGCTCCAAATATTTTTCAAATAAATATGACAAAAAACTAGACAGAAAACTAAAGAGGACAGAAAAATAATCAACTCAAAATCATCTTTAGTTAAAAAGATATTAGAGTTTCTGTCCAGGGACTCATCTGTAATGAGACTGAAAGTTTCCAGGAGCTAGAATAGAAAACAGAAAAGCGAACCGGTACGCAGTACGCCAGCCGAATAGGAAGACGTACTTTGCCCGAAGGCGCTTTCTAGAAAAACGTTTCGGAGGGAAAAGAGAGGCTGACCAGGGGGTCCCGCTCGTTAGGTTTGAAAACCGAAACAGAGCCGCGCCGGCGCCAGAAGGCTGCGGTGGTCGCTGGCACCGATCCACGGCGAGGTAGCGGAAGGGCGTGGTACCTACGGGTTCCTAGTGTTCTTCCGCGTTTGTGGGTGGTGGAGTTGAGCGTCGGCGAGCCCACGTCGACGGCGACCCTATCTCCGCCGGACGGCGGCTCGGGTGGTCGTGGGCCTCGTCGGAGAGAGCTTCTAGGGTCAAATTGGAGTGGGGGTTAGACTCATGTAGGTGCCAGGAGGCTACGAACGAGTCCAGGGCGGTGGAGGAGCTCTCACCCGAGCAGATTCTGCTGGAGCCCGAGGCGGACGTAGGTGGCCGGAGTTGAGGAAGAAGGGCCCCTCGAGGCTCTTCCAGTGGCTGGGCGTGGTCTAGTGAGGTGGTGGAGGTGTGCGGGCTCGAGAGTGAGCTCGGGGGCACTATATATAGCCGGCCCGAGGCGCACTACAAGAAATATGTCAACTTGTGACCACCACTATTGGTCACTGAATGGTCACAAATTTCCATTTGTGACCTTTTTGTGACCAAAAACATAAGGTCAAAAGCTGGCCGTCATAAACTGACTATAGCGACCTTCTCTCTGAGAAGGTCATAGACGTTTATGACCAAAATATTTCTACTCTCGTGTTTTGGTCACTAGCAGCCTCCCCAGGCCATGTAGGCATCCAGCGTGACAAGCTGATGTGTCACAAGATTCAGCCCGGTCCATTTCGGTTTTCTACATGGGCCTAGCCCAACAATTCGGCCTTTTTAATATATATTTTTCTGATAATTTTCACTAGCTACATGGGCCTGGCCCTGTAATTCAGCCTTTTTATTTCAAGGCCTCATCTATTTCGCAGTCCATTTCATTAAGCCTTTTTGTATCATATTTGCATCGTTGCGCAATATTCCACGCACTATTGTTTGGGCCATTGCCTTTTTAGAGCCCAAATATTATTCGATCCAATAGAACATTCAATCTTTTTCAATCACAGATTTCAATTTTACATATTTCAACAGCAAACAATAAATAATTTTCTCAATTAAATGCTCAAATCCAGAAATCACTAAATGAAACTCAAACAGCACGTACACGACTACCCGGTCCATCAAGTGTACATACAATCAAATACAGAGGCACCAAAACATGGTGGCAACATCAACTAATACTATGATGCACGTCTCGACAACAACAGCCACCTCGACAACATAAGATACTGATCTATATAAATTATTTACTTAAAGATTATTCTCCTGGAGTTCCTTGTACACCAACTTTTGACGAATGAAGGCCAAAATCTGCGGATTATAAATCAAAAAAGTTAGGGAACATAATCATAGCCCTGCATATAACATTCTCCTAACAATGAAACATAGCTGCAGAATTTGATATCTAATAAGAAACCATGCATATAACATCTCATAACAACAAAACTGAGATATATTTGGAAATGGCAAATGATAAGTATCAACCTGCTGCTAGATAATAGAGCTATCATGTCAAAATTATTCAGATATCCTGATATGTGTGTCACATTATACATGCATCAAGCTTCAGGCCATCAATTTTAGGATGAGTAGATACCTAACTTCATGTCGATGATATGGATGGGCTGCAGTAGAACATCTGGTAAGCACCATCTTCGCCTCCGCCCCCAGCTCCACCTCCGCCCAGGTCCTCTGCACCCACCTCCACCTCCACATCTGCCATGATCCTCCACCCAGGTCCTCCTCTGCCCTTCCCCGCGCAAGGTCGCCGGTGCTGCTCCTTCCCCGCCGCTGCTGCTTCCCTGCCACTGTCGTGGGAGTTGGGTAGATCAATATCTGTGTTAATTCTGGAAACAATCGATTTGGAAAAATTACTACTCTACTGCTAATTTTGGAAACAATATTCCTAAAAATAATGGAAACAATAAATTTTGGAAAGGATCAATAGTCCACTAACAATAAATTTTGGAAAAGATCAATAATCGATTTGGAAAGGAACAACCTATTATTTCATAAATTTTAGCATGAAATTGGTAGGATTGCAGCTAGCACAAGCTCAAGAACAGAAGCATTTCCATCCATGATCCACCTAGACATACTAATAAGGCTTCAAACAATACAGCACCCCATAGTTTCTCTAATCATAGACTTCAATTTCAAATAGAGATGGTAAATTACTCATGGAGATGAACTGATCATGATTTAATCAAGTCAAGACGCACAAAGAACTGAATAATTAACATTATAAAAACATTTGTTTTGCAGGGCTGTAGTCACTACAGCCAAATTGAAGATGAAGAAGAAGGCACTCACATGAAGAAGAAGGCACTCACAGCCAAATTGTAGTAACTACAGACTCACATTTGTTATGAACCATTCAAATGAGGGGGGTTACTTCTTATCCTTTAATTTTAATGCATCAGAGAACCATAGAAATCACGCTTAGGAACAGCTAATGATCCATCCTGCCACGAATCTCCTATTAGCGCGTAGTGGAACCACTTTAGTTATACCTGTATCTCTCTGAGTGCCTCGATGCGCTTCCAGACCTTGGGCTACAGACTTTCAAGCAGGTCCATGTGCCGCGCCGCCAATCCCTGCAGCGTGTTCTGCACAACCACTGCTGCACCTTGCTACTTCCCATCGCGCGGTAATTCATCTCAATTTAGTGGTTTGCATAACGAACAAACAATCAAGCATCAGTATCTCTATACACTCAGCAATCAAAAATAATAAAAGCAACAAAGCCAAGCATGGGAAGGAGCCAACAGTAGCTGCTCACGCGCGGCGTGGTGGCGCACGGAGTATATCAAAACAAGCGACGCGGCGTGAAACTTGTACATTCTGTTAAGTGTCTTATTCCAACCATAATCGTACCGTGGCATAGAAAACAATTTAGTGACCTCACTGCTACAAATTAACTTGATGTTCTACTACTAGACCATTCAAGCTCATAGCCAGGATTGACATAATAAACATAGAAAACATATGTGGAAATGAGTTTCTATTCAAAACAACAAATATCTCTAAATGAACAGATTCTAGAATGAACATTCTAGAGCACAGATTCTAGAATGAAACACAACGCCACGAAACTGTAGTGTAAAACTTGACTACTATAGTTCATTCTAAAGCCAAAAAAGAAAAATGCACTCCACAAAGATGAAACGTTTGAGTACTATTATAATGATCGTTTTTTTCTAGTAGCACATTACCTAGATGCAACATGAAAGTTGGTGTCCAAAAAACTGATTTCATTTCATGTACGTACTAGTAAAGAAGTCACATGTTTCTTGAGATTGGGGAGCTATCATGCAATAATTTAATTCCACATGGCACTGAGTGGCCAAAGATTACAGAGACGGTTTTCGTGTAATTTGTCAATGATGAACAAATGTCCAATTGGCAACAACGTACGCACTGAACCGGAGAAAAAGAAACCACCAGTGGCAGCTTGATCATCGCAGTCTGAACACATTTTGCAACCTCCGTGGGCCGTTCCATTTGAAGATCACAAGCAACACATCATACATTTGAGTTAAGGTCGCTGTGGTTATTCTCCAAAAGAGTTTCTAGAGCTTCTTGAGCTGCAGGAAATCTACAACTTTTTAAAGCACTACAGTTTCGTGGCGTGTACAGATTCTAGAATGAAACACAACGCCACGAAACAGCAAATATCCCTAAATGAGTTTCTATTCAAAACAGCAAATCCGAGACGAACTAATCATTTTCCATGGAACGGGTGGAATCAACTACGCACCTACATAGACTAGACTAACAGAATCAAGATCAATCGCATCTCGACTCGGCAGATCTACCCGACAATCCATGCATAATCTAGGGGGCTTTCGTGAAAACTGACTGCGGTACAACATCATCTAGAACACAACATCAAAAGCCAAATGGAGGAGCTGGGTACTTTACTCTCTGATGATGGTAGTCATGGAGGATCTCCCGGTCCTTGCGGTCCTCGACCTCCTGGGGCGCGGGGATGAGGTCGACGCAGATGGCTCCGAGGTGTAGCAGAGGATGTGGCCGATGGAGGTGCGCCATAAGGCGCGTCCCCCTGCGTCGACGCCGGACTGGGCGTCGAAGCCCGTCCCTACCGCGGAGGACGCACACCACCTCCGCCCCAAACTGGACCAGCCTGAGGAGGTTGAACCTGCGCGGAGCCTGGGGTGGGTGACGGAGACGAGCCGCCTGAGACGCGCCGTCGGTGGACGCAACACCACAGCCGAAACCCTAGCCACGGGCAAAGGGTCGCGACGAGCTTCAGATAGAGGGAGGGGCGGATCCAGTCGTCCTCGAGGACGGAGGGGTCAGAGAGCGGCAGATCTGGCAGCTGTGGATCGAGGTGGTAGAGGGAGTGGATCGAGGGCGGGGGCGGGGGTGGCGGCGGGAGTGGATCGAGGTAGTAGAGGGAGAGGGACACGGTGGGCGCCGCTGCGGGACGCGTCGAGGAAGGAGGAGGTGGGCGCTGCTGCGGGGCGCGTCGAGGAAGGAGGAGGTGGCGGAACGGAGAGGAGGCGGTGGTAGGATGCGCCGTGCAGGACGAGGAGGAGGTGGCGGCGGCGAGGAGATGAGGGGGGGAGAGATGGGATCTGAGTTAGGGTTAGTTGGGCTGCGGGTGGGGGTTTGCCATTTTCATTTGTTTTTCTTTTTGTTCTTTAGATAGATGGATGGATGGATGTGGTAGGGAGAGATGGAGAGATGGATGGATGGATGGATGCCATGTCATCGATCCGTGGGAAGGGTTCTAATTCGCTCAGAAAACCAGTGATTTAAAATAGTTCCCAAGTACTAAAAATAAAGGGATTTTGTGAAGTAGCTATCAAAAATATTTTGCAAAAGGGTACCACACAAATTTTTACTAGAATTAGACCATATTTTATGGATAAGGACCAATTTGTATGCATTTCTGATCATTCTAGCTATTTTTAATCATTTTTCGAGTGCTCAAAATGAGGTTTTTTTGTGAAGGACCTCCCAAATAATTGTTGCCAAATTGGACCAAATCATTTTTATAAAATACTAGGGCATATTTAATGCACAATTGACAAAATGGTTGGCTGTAAAAAGTTTTGATCCACCTCTCGTGAAAAAGACAAATTTCCGCCGATTCAGGTGGAAGCGGGTCAAATTTGAACTGCAGCTGCCTCATAGTTTGCTATTTATTTTTTCCAAAAATCATTTCTAGGTACATAAGTATCTATTTAATCAGAGAAACACCAAAAAAATACCAAGATTCAACCACTAGCTAGGAACGGTCATTCCCGCCGTTTTGACTGCATTTTGAAACGGGCATAAAAAATTCAAAAAAAATCAAAAAATTGGAAACCCTTCGCATTGTGTCATTATATATGACCAAGTTTCCAGTTAAAATAATAAACTTGTAATACGGCAATTCTTTTATATAGGTGTTCTCATAAATGAGCTATCATGCGTGAAGATTCATGGCTTTCATGCCAAATGATCAATCCTATGGCCACATTCATGGCATAGTTTGTTCAAATGATCTCATATTGTGCACAAAGGTGCATATTGGAACGGCAAACAATGTTGCCTAAGGAAGTTTTCATTTTCTTTGGACGAAAAATTCATTTTCCATTTTTCGAGTGCCCAAAAGGAGGTTTTTTTGTGAAGGACCTCCCAAATAATTGTTGCAAAATTGGACCAAATCATTTTTATAAAATAATAGGTCATATTTAATGCACAATTGACTAAATGGTTGGGTGTAAAAAGTGTTGATCCACCTCTCGTGAAAAAGACAAATTTCGGCCGATTCAGGTGGAAGTGGGTCAAATTTGAACTGCAGCTGCCTCATAGTTTGCTATTTATTTTTTCCAAAAATCATTTCTAGGTACATAAGTATCTATTTAATCAGAGAAACACCAAAAAAATTCCAAGATTCAACCACTAGCTAGGAACGGTCATTCCCGCCGTTTTGACCGCATTTTGAAACGGGCATAAAAAATTCAAAAGAAATCAAAAAGTTGAAAAACCTTCGCATTGTGTCATTAAATATGACCAAGTTACCAGGAAAAATAATAAACTTGTAATACGGCAATTCTTTTAAAAAAGTGTTCTCAGAAATGAGCTATCATGCGTGAAGATTCATGGCTTTCAAGCCAAATGATCAATCCTATGGCCACATTCATAGCATAGTTTGTTCAAATGATCTCATATTGTGCACAAGGGTGCATCTTGGAATGGCAAACAATATTGCTTAAGGAAGTTTTCATTTTCTTTGGACGAAAAAATCATTTTCCATTTTTCGAGTGCCCAAAAGGAGGTTTTTTTGTGAAGGACCTCCCAAATATTTGTTGCAAAATTTGACCAAATCAATTTTCTAAAATACTAGGACATATTTAATGCACAATTGACAAAATGGTTGGGTGTAAAAAGTTTTGATCCACATCTCGTGAAAAAGGCAAATTTCCGCCGATTCAGCTGGAAGCGGGTCAAATTTGAACTGCGGCTGCCTCATAGTTTGCTATTTATTTTTTCTAAAAATCATTTCTAGGTACATAAGTACCTATTTAATCATAAATACATGGTTTGGTGGCGATACGTCGAGGTTTGGGCGGTGGTCGAGGGCCCAAACTCTAGAGCGCGTACACTCGCATGCCCGCTGCGTGGTCACCGCGTGACTGTGGCGTTGCCATGTGTTCTGGGCGGCCTAGGCATGTCTAGTGGGTTGGCCACTCCCCAGGTAGGTGCTAGGAAGAAAATTACAACATAAGATTCTCACGAGGAGACCGATCGATGCTCAAACATGAATTAGCAGCCAAGTGTTTGATTAGCGGTACGGAAAATGCACATGGCTAATGGGCGTGAGTTTTGGTTGAGGATGATCTGTTACTAAGAAGACCGTCTTCACAAATTTTCAGCTCAAAAGGAGGAGTCTAGGTGGTACTTGCTTTGCAAAGTACCACACTGGACATAAATACGAATGTTGAAGATGGGCTCAAAATAATGAATGGATTGAGCTGGCATTTGGTGGAGGATAGTTATTTGGGCATAGGAAAGCACTGTAGAAAATGGATACCATTTGGACATGCCAAAGTGGTCCTTCCTTCACAAAGTGTTTTTTTTAACAGAATAGGAAAATGAATATTTTTTAATTATTTTTGAACTAGGCAAGGAAGGTTTTTTACATATTTGACGAAGATATGACCCAAAGAATTTATGAGATTTTTTGGGGAATTTTGGGAATGACAGAAATATAGGTTGCTTCACAACCTAGGGCAAAAACTGCCACATGGACATGACACATAGGCAAAACTGATGAGGTGGCGCCTAGTCGTAGCAACCCACCACAATTTTCAAGGTTATGACCATCTATATTGGTCATGATCAGCTAGAAATAAGGCAGCGAACCAGTGCTATCTGCTTTGTGACCATTTCGTGTAAGGAAATTATGACCTTTCTGACCAAAATGGTCGTTATAGTTTAGGGTTTGGAGCCCCCCGAACAGCTTTTGACCAATTGGTCTGAAATGGTCATAGATCTATGACCAATTCTTCCAGGGTCACTAACAAAAGGTCATAAGTTGACATATTTCTTGTAGTGGCGGTTGCCGTGAACGGGATAAGTCTGGTGATCGATTACGGCGGCGTTGTGGCTGGACGGTTGGTTTAGGAGCTTGAGCATCGACTAGGAGGTGTACTGGTTACATTTCAGTGCCTAACTCAGCAAGGGAGGGGCGGTTACGGTCTGTCCTCGACGGAACGGCCGTACGGCATGTCGGCGGCAGAGAGCGCGCCCTGTGCGTGCCAGGCCACGGCGACGGTGCTCCAGGCGTGCGCTGGCGAGGGAGAAGGCCACGCGGAGCCCCCAGGCGACTTGGGCGGTGCAGAACGGCATTGTGCCGCAGGGGTGCCTCCTGTCGGCCGCCACGGGAGGTTCTGCCGCCGCGGAAGACGCCGGCGTGGGCGGGCCAGGGCGCCACCGACGCCAGGAACGGGCCAAGCGAGTGTGCGGCGCTCTGGATAAGTGCGAGGTGCAGTGAGCATCGTGCCAGGGCGGGCACTGGTGAGATTGACGCCGCGACTCTGACGAAACTGATGAAGCTGCACTGTCGATTGTGATCTTCAGTTAGCTTTTTCTGAAACTGACGGAACAGTGCACGCCAGGTGTTTGACGAAATGATTTTGGCATGTGGAAAATCTTGCTGGAGCTGGTATTTGGTGGAGTGACCTCTTGATGCATCTAGAGGCTGCCTGAATTTTCACATTTTTGGAAGAAGAAAAATATGAATTTCACCAAAATTTGCAAATCTGGTCCAAACTTGCAGCAAGTGAAATTTGAAAATTTTGAACTATGGACTAGTGAAACAAGATGGATCTAGGTTGTGGTTACCAAGGACTAGCCAGGGAAGTTGGTTTGGAATCAAATATCAAAATGAACATGGTGGTTCCTTTGTAAATCACCATGGTTCGTTTTAATGGACATAAATTGTTTTTGGTGCAAAATAATTAGAAGAAAAATTCCAATAAGTTTGAAACTTGCTGGAATTGATGAGAGACTTGATTCAAGGTGAAGGGGAGGTCCTGGAGAGAAATATTTTGCCATGGGTTAATCCTATGATGGATATTCATGGAGGGAAAAGAATCATACAAACTTCTTTGAAAAGAAACTTGTGTTTGAGCCAACACAAGTGGAAAACCTTCAAGACCAAATCCAAGCTTGAGAAGAACACACAAACTTTGGTCAGAAAAGATTTTTAGAAGGGTTTTCAAGAGAAGATCAAATATCCCCCTTCCAAAAGACCAAAAGTTTGGAAGAAAAACAAATCCAAAATTTGGAGTGTTACATCTTACCAATGTTCTGGTGACCACTTAAACTCATACAAACCTACTGCAGTTCAGCTGCCTGATCTTAATTTACAGAACACAAACACTTTCTTGAAATTTCCAACCTTGATACAAGACCACCCCCACCCTCACACAAAGCCAAAAAAGTAAAAAACCATATGGTAACTATTTATATACAGTCAGTGCTTAATGTAAAGCTCTTGCAGAAATAACCAGATGTTTATTAGACTACTACGCAGTCTGGAAACTCATAAGGAAAAGATCTTGACATCTCTAAACAAAAATGGATGTCTTGTGTTACAAGATCAGGATATGCATGTCGAAAGAGTTGTACGAACAAAAAGTTTGCACACTGAATTGACATAGCACTACCACTTTCTAAGCACCGTCAAAAATTAAGGCCAAGCACAAACATCACAAGGATTAGGCCTGAGCACTATCAACCAAATAACACAAAAGAAGCCGTTGCTATAGAAAACAGAGACTGCTACTACATGAAGTCACTCATCATGTTATATCAGGGTTTTTTTAACCGGACAATCATGCTATATGAGTTGTTCAGTCATTTTCATGAAACAGAATGAAATATTATAGTTTTTACAAGAGTAATACAGACACTGGATGTCAGCATATGTAGAAGGTCACTTCTAAATGCAACATACATTGATGAAGTGGGACTAGTGGACGGCTACTTTGGTGGAGTGGTGCTTCATCCATACATTGATGGCGACGGATCTTGACGGCGTGGCGCAGTGCAGATTCGGAGTTCGATGTGGGAGGATGGACTCGCGCAGGAGGATGACGCTATCTGGCGTCGTGGTGGCGTCGATGGCAGTGAGACCTGGCATGGTAGATGCAATAGTGCAGCTCTGAAGATGGACTTGTGGCAGGTGGCTGCGGCGGCCTCATACCCGGCAGGCGTCCTGGTTGAGGAGTGCGTCGTACTGGTAGGTGCCCCATACCAGGCAGGCGTCCTGGTTGGGACCTTAGGTCTTAGATGTTTAGGTTTTGCTGCGATGTCAGTTTGGTATTAGGCCCAGACTATCAGCGCCCCTTCATCAATTGGATAGGTTGCTTAGACGGTGGCTTCAGTCTTGCTGTTGTATGACTTTGTAAGGTCTTGTGAGAATAATTAATAAACTGCCCGCATGCATCGTCCAGATGAAGAGGCCGGGGGTCATCCTCCTTTTCTAAAAATAATGCAACAACAGTACCTAATCATTTAACAAAAGTTAAAGGAAATAGAGTAAGATAAATTAATTATTGTGACACCTTTGCATACTTGTCTCCAATAGCACGATGCCTGTAGGCAAGCTTCTTTTTATTCACATCATCAAAAGGAGAACTAAAGCAGTCGGCCTCAAAATCATATTTTGTAAAGTCTTTCCCATCATCATACTCATGTAAAGAACTGAGATAGGGTTGATTGCAGTTCTCAATCTGCATATGTGAGAGAATAAAACTATCAATAGATAGAAATTGACATATAACATGGACACACATTGTAAAATCTGTAGCCAGATGTCCTATCCATATGCACAATGATCTGCATACAGAAACAATTGCTCTAGTAAACTGTGAGCAGACAGGATTTGAGGTGTCGACTGTCCTCTTCATAGAACAAGTGCTCATCGCAGAGTTCAAGAATGATGTGCTCCCAGTGCTCCCCTATTTCATTACCTTTTTCATGGTCCTTGAGGCCTTCAAAATGCCCGGCAAATGAGCCATCTAGCAGGGACTTGAGCAGAATAAGCGTTTCATCCAAGTCCCACTCGTACACGTTGATAGGCTGATCTATCGGGGTGGATGAAATTATGTCAGGATATGACTCGCTAGAGCTTGACATTCCTGGAGGTGAATGGGAGCAGACACTAGGAGAAGTCAGACGTGATGTCATTGTATGGACAAAGGATTTCATCGTCTTTCGAAACTCGGTGACAAGACCACCGACACCTCCGAGTAGCAATACACCTCTAAGTCCGTCGCGTCAGCCGACTCCACCCCTTATGTCCCAGCGGTAGGGCCAAAAGTGTAAGAGAGCACCAAGATACCCGAGCCTCCTGCCAAAAAGAAGTTAGCTTACGAGATGACTGAGGAGGAAACCAGAGCGGACGTGACTTCCGAAGTGAAGTCCCATTTTGCGCCAAAACTGCCCCCGCCGCCAAAGAATATAATACCTACGAAAACCGTACAACACTTTGTGGATATTCTAGAGCGAGTCCCGGCACATGTGGAGAATAGGCCATCTATAAGTGCATCTAGTGCCCCTTAGTGATTTTGGTGTATTGAAGAATTATAGGTTAAGGGACTAATGTATTTGTGAGTGTACACAGGTCTATAAGTCTATGAGGAGTTTGATATTTACAGGAAATTCGACCCCTAAAAATGAAGTTCTTCGACTGAAGACTTTGGATTTCTGAAGACTTTTTGAAGACTTTGAAAGTGAAGAAATTGGTGTGATCTTGAAGACTTGGTATTCACTTGAGGAACATGAAGCTTGAAGACTTTTGTTTTCATAGTTTCTTTTTCCCTTTCTTGAGCCATAGGAAACACTGTACTGTTAAAGGGGGTCGAAGAAATACTAAGAAAAAATTTCCATGTGATGCTCAACTCAAAATCCTACACCTACCAATCCCTTCGAGTGAAGCCATTGGAAATCTCATATAGTTCAGTCACATTCTTCAGTGACAGAGACGAAGTTCTTCTGGTCTCCGAGGAATTCGTTCTGACTGAGGAGTTAGGAATTCGCTAGTTCGGATTACCTACATAGTGAGGAACATGATAGCCCTGAGGAATTTGATACTCAAATTTTCGACCGTCGTTGTGCTATGCGCCAGCTGTCCCAAAATATCTACCCACCTAACGATCATATCATTAAAGGGCATTTATGTCTTATCATGTCGGGCTGCTCCCTAGGCTATAAATAGTCGCCCCCTACAACCACTAGCTGGTTGGCTGCTTCGAGAGAAACTGGCACTTGTCTTAAGAGCAACCCATCCTTCGAGGACTTTGAGCAAAAATCATCAAGTGAGGAAAAACCCAAAACCAAACCCAAACACCTACAAACCCAAAAGTGATTGAGCATCACTGAAGAGATGGATCCTGTGTGGATCCGACGCTTGTTACCTTTGAAGACTGTGCTTCTTCCAGACGGTTAGGCATCATGGTCTAGAGCATCCTAGAGGAATTGTGGATCGCCAAGTGACCTAGTCTGTGAAGGTTCGGAAGTCACCTGAAGACTTACCACGAGTGATTGGGCGAGGTCTGTGTGACCTTAGCTCAAGGGGAATACGGTGAGGACTTGGTGTCTTGGACTGTGTGTCCTTGACTGGGTGTCCGGGACTGTGTGTCCTCAGGTTTAAATAACTAGCCGCCCTAACCAGATGTACAACTGAGACAGCAGTTGGAACTGGTCTAACAAATCATTGTCTTCACCAAGCTTACTGGTTCTATTTCCTCAACTCTTTCATTTCCTCATATCTGTGTTGTGTGCTTGTTCATATATGTTTGAAGACTTTGACTGAAGATTTTCTCAATTTCCTTAGTTCAATTTCTTCAATCTGTTTGTCTTCATTCTGTGTTATCCTGTGATTATGCTTTCTGTACTCTGTGTTTGTCTTCATTTATTCATGATGACCATGCTTGTATTCTACTATGTTTACTTCTGAGTACTTATTCCGCTGCAAGTAGTTCTTCGCTAAGTAATTTCCTCAACAGCAAATTCCTCGGTGAAGAATTCATAAAAATTTCCTATTCACCCCCCTCTAGTTGATATAACGCACTTTCAATTGGTATCAGAGCAAGGTACTCCCTTGTTCTGTGTGATTTTGGTTTAACCGCCTGGAGTTTTAGTTATGTCGACCGCATGTATGATCATGGTCTCAGCTGGGTGTCGTACCTTCGATGGGACGGACTACCCCTACTGGATGAACAAGATGCGAATGCATCTTGAGGCAATTGATAACGATCTCTAATATGTTGTGGAAAATGGTGTTCCCTCGGTATCACCTTCTCTAAATGTTGTTGATGTGAAGAGATTCAAGCAACTCGATTCTCAAGCGAAGAATATAATTTGTGGCCATCTGAGCAAAGGACAGTATGGAAGAGTGGGTGCTTTGGAAACTGCGAAGCTCATCTGGGATAGGCTGTCCAAAGTCAACAGAGGAGTCTCAACACAGCGTGACTCTCGAGTTGATGTTCTTCGCAATCTCTTCAACTATTTCAAAAGACTTGACAATGAAAATGTTCAGCAAACCTTCGATCGTCTCACTGACATCTCAAATGAACTTCAAGCACTTGGTGCCACTGACATCACCGACCATGAAGTGCTGAAGAAATTGCTGATATCGCTTGATTCCTCATTTGATACTCTGGCTTTGATGATTCAAGAGTGTGGTGATTACAAGTCACTTGATCCCGCTGATATCCTCGAAAGGCTAAATACTCATGAGTTCCAGCTTGGTGAAAAGAGAGGTCTCTATGGTCCGAGCTATGGCAGATCACATGCCCTGAAGGCCAAGGCCGTCTCTGAATCTGAAGGTGAAGATTCCGGTAGTAGCCCTAGTGATCCTGAAGAACTGAGCCAGGAGCTTGCATTGCTCGTGAAGAAATTCCAAAGGTTCTCAAGACGTGGTCACTTTGGAAAGTTCACTAAGAGAAATGATTCCTCATCCAGTGACTGCAACAAAAGGCTATGTCACAAATGCAAGAAGCCTGGTCACTATATTCAAGATTGTCCTCAGTGGGAAAAGGAATCCAAAAAGAAGAAATACAAGGATTACAATGCAAAGAAGAAGAAGAAATCGTCAAAATCTTCATCATCAAAATCCTCAAAGTCTTCATTTCACAAGAAGAACAACTATAAAAAGGCTTGGGCATTCATTGGCAAGGAAATGGACTCTGAAGCTCAATCTGAGGATCATGAGGAAGAGGAAGAATCTGAGGAATCCGAATCTGGTGTGGCAAGTCTAGCTGTCACTACTGCATTCATCGGCAAGTCTATCTTCAACACTGAAGAAAATGATTTCACCAACAAGACTGATGAAGACAATGATGAAGAACATCGGCAACTGTGCTCCTACCTATTGCTTCATGGCAAAGGGTGCCAAGGTACTCAAATATCCCTACACTAAATCTAGTGAGGATGAATCTGATGAAAACCTTAAGCCTAGCTATTCTAAACTTTCTAAAATTGTTGTGCAACAACAAAAGGCTCTTGATAAGGTTCGAAACATGCTAGATAAAAGTGATGATATGTTGGGTGAAGAAATGGATCGATCTAAAACCTTGACTGAAAATCTTTAGAGACTTTAGTCCAAATGTGATAACCTTCAAAGTCATCATAACACTCTCTTGTCTGATCATGAGAAGTTTTCTTATGAATTTCTTCAAAGAAAGCAAGATCTTGAAAAGCTAAGAGTGAGTTATGAAGATCTTCAGAAGGAGTGCGATTCATTACTTGCTCAACAAATCAGCGCTTCTCAGGGAGAATTCATTCCTCCATGATTGAAATGCATTGAACGATAAACTACTAATTCTTCACCTGAATGTTCAAACGCTTCTAATGCTACAAATTCTTCAACTGCCTCTGCTATCATTAATTCCTCATCTGAGGACATTGCTAGTATTACTGACAATGCAGGGCTGAAGGAATTGTACATGACAGGCATGTACAAAAGCCTCAAAGGGCATCAAACTCTTTGTGATGTGCTTAAAAAGCAG
Organism: Secale cereale; assembly: GCA_902687465.1. NCBI lineage: Eukaryota > Viridiplantae > Streptophyta > Magnoliopsida > Poales > Poaceae > Secale > Secale cereale. Next base: position 819,723,104 of record LR738712.1, on the reverse strand, counting down.
ATCCTCTACAGGAACCCTAGGAAAGAGGGAATTGCCTTTGAGAGGAAACTTAATGCTGATGGTTCATATTGGAAGCCTGAGCAGTACCCCAAAACCTCATGGGTTGCTGCAAAGGGACCTCCAGTTGATCCATCCAATTTATCTGGCTTTACATGTGAATCTCCTCATTCTTCTGATGAGTCATTTGACTCTAACTATGAACTATTAAAAAATCAGAATGGCGAAGTATTTGCTAGATATGTTGGAACTAACTGCAGGAATGATCCACCTATGAAGAGAATCTGGGTCCCTAAGAGACACCTTGAAAATCTTCAAGTGAATGTCCTCATGGCACGTCATGTGAGGAATAGGAACCCCATATCCAATTCTTCATATGGATCAAAATCTTCAGATGGAGTAAAATCCTCATACGGACCAAATTCCTCACATGGTTCAAACTCCTCAAAAGGATCAAAGTCCTCATATGAATATCATCATTCTAACAACTCTGTTTCGCAGGGAAGAGCTAAGGGCCATGAATATGAGCATTATTCTTCCAACCATTATGTTCATAAGTCCTTGAAGAATTACTCTGCTTATTCATATGCTTATCCTAACTCCTCTTATGTGAAACAAAACAGGCTCGCATCTATGCCACCTTTCTCTTATGGAGCTCGCAGAGTGATGAACTCTTTGCCACCCCTTCAGATGTGGGTGGTGAAGAAAAAGAACTAATCTCTTCTGTAGGGTCAGGTCTCCAGACGTGCTCAAACGTCTGAAGAATTTGCTGGAGACCTGAAAATGTGCTTGAAAGGACGCAGGCTAATCACGAAGAAATGAACTCTCATTTCTCACGTCCTTATACTGCTTTATCTGTTGCATTGCTTGATGAAACTGATCTGATGATTTGATGTCATATTCTTCACTGATGAAGTATATGAGTTTGTAAGTTGCACTAATTCATCTCAAGGATGATCAACCCAAAGCCACTGAGTGGGTCCTCGATAGTGGATGTACAAATCACATGACTGGTGACAAGAATCTCTTGATGGATGCTCCCTTATCACCATCTCATCTGAAGCACATCATCTTCGCTGACAAAGGAAAAAGTCAGGTATTGGGTCTAGGTAAGGTTGCGATCACTAGGGATCGACACATGGACAAAGTCATGCTTGTCGAATCCTTAGGATACAACCTCATGTCTGTCTCAATGCTCTGCGATCTGGAAGAACACCAGGAACCCGTAGGTACCACACCCTTCCCCTACCTCGCCGTAAATCGGCGCCGGCGACCACTGTAGCCTTCTAGCGCCGGCGCGGCTCTATTTCAACTTTTAAACCCGACGAGTGGGACCCCCTCGTCAGCCTCTCGTTTCCCTCCGAAACATTTTTCTGGAAAGCGCCTTTGGGCAAAGTACGTCTTCCTGTTCAGCTGGCGTACTGCGTACCGGTTCGCTTTTCTGTTTTCTATTCTAGCCCCTGGAAACTTTCTGTTTCATTACAGATGAGTCCCTGGACAGAAACTCTAATATCTTTTTAACTAAAGATGATTTTGAGTTGATTCTTTTTATGACCTCTTTAGTTTTCTGTCTAGTTTTTTCTCATATTTATTTGAAAAATATTTGGAGCAACTTTTTTGCATGCGCGGTATTTATGTTAGTATTCGTTTTGTTTGAATACGTAGATACCGAAGGACGTGACAGAGTCGCGAACCTCACCGAGTTAGACTCCGACTACTCCGAACCAGGCAAGCATGTTTGAACCTTTGATATGATGAGTGTGTTGCATGTTTGCTCGAGTAGTTCCTTTTCATAGCATGATCATATAAGCATTTGTGGATGATTATATTTCATGCAAGGAAGCTTCGGGTGACCGCCGAATGATAATGGTTGAACCACCTTGATCATGTGGTGACATGATGGGTTGTGTACTGGTATTGTTGGAGCATGCCAGTATCAACGTGGATCAAGTCGTGATCCCGTTCGTCTCCTTTTTGGTACTGTCATATGCCGTCTGTTAAGATTACGGTCTAGTGGGTTGCAAACCACTTTCCGTGTACACACCAAGTAGAGGGACCGGGATGAGGGTTCCATGGCCCTGGATTAAAGCCCGTCATCCGGTCAAGGGGCATGGGTGTTTCCGGTTGGGACCGAGAGGGGGGCACCCCTTAGAGCGTGCATATATAAATTTGATCCCATGCTATTCGAGGTTGTAGCCTCCCCGTCTTAAAGTTTTTCGTGAATGTTGTCACGGGTGATTCCGGACAGCAGGATGTGAATTGGGTGTGTACTGATCAGTTGTGTTTCTGCTAAAACACCGTAGATGGAACTAGTCCTTGTGGCTAGTGGAATCCGTTGGCTATGATTTAATAGTACAAGCTCTGCAGAGTCAAATCTTCCGAGTAGCCATGTTTATGGCCTAGGGTCAATCTTCGTGTCAACCCCGGTGACCGTCTCTAGTAAATTCTTGATAGTAACAAGAGTAGTGATTTTTGTCAAGTTCATTTGGTAGATGAACTAACCAATTATATCTGTATTGATTTACTTCCTGAAGTATTTCCCCATTATACTATTGTTTATATAAGCCCCTTATGTGATGTCGCTCAGACGTCCGACTGTGGCATTCTTATTATTTATTTTCATTATAAGCCCTTTATGTGATGTCGCTCAGACGTCCGACTGTGGCATTCTTGTTATTCATTTTCATTATAAGCCCTTTATGTGATGTCGCACAGACGTCCGACTGTGGCATTCTTGTTATTTATTTTCATTATAAGCCCTTTATGTGATGTCGCACAGACGTCCGACTGTGGCATTCTTGTTATTCATTTTCATTATAAGCCCTCTATGTGATGTCGCATAGACGTCCGACTGTGGCATTCTTGTTATTTATTTTCATTATAAGCCTTTTATGTGATGTCGCTCTGACGTCCGACTGAGGGATTCTTGTCATTTATTTTCTTTATAAGCCCTTTATGTGGTGTCGCTCAGACGCCCGACTGTGGCATGTTTTTATTTATTTTCCTCACGAGGCGTCACTCAGACACTCGTTTGGGTTTCTTTTATTTATCTTATGGATTTCTGAAGGATTACCGCCCGACTTCTATTCTTACTGCAGCACAGAAATTTTATTATCCGGTTGCATTTTGCTAGAATACTCATATGCATCATGTTTGCATTTATTATATCTTATGTCCGAACTGTCTTGCGAGTACATTCAAAGTACTCACGTGGCTTGTTGATTTGGCCAGATGTTGACGAAGGCGATCTCATGGATGAAGAGTTCAATAGCGAGTCCGACGTCTAGTGGAGTCCCAGTCAGTCTCTTACGATCTTGGAGTTGATCACTGTTATATAACCGCTTCCGCCAACCACCAAATAAATTCATCGGGTCTCACTCCGACACTCGATGAACTGTATGATAATAGAGTCACACCACCCACTACACTGTGACATATCCACCACCTTTTTATTACGAGATAGTAGTATGCCACCCTACCATTGTGTCATATCCGCCCTTATGTACTATATCGGCGTGCTTGTAATAAATTGTTGAGCAATCTCAGCTCAACCTTGTATAATATTTAGTACTCTGGAATTCTGTATCAAGGAATTTTCTATCAGCAAGAAGTATTCTTCCTTGCTGGTTTGATAAAAAGGTCGGTCTCTCGGTAATTATTTTACTGAAAACCGGTCCTCACAACCTTGGTATCAGAGCCAGGCTGACTGTAGGAAGCCACTAGGTGCGATCGCTAATCGGTTATTAGCGTAATAAATGCTATTCAGCATTTTTGCATTTGTAGCAATTTTCTGTTAGTCATCATAAATTTATGACTTGACTATTCGGAATTTTTGTCTACTTTTGTAGATGGCCAGCGGCGACTGCGATTCACAAGTGTTCGCCAACATTCCTGAGGGGTTTATCAAGCTCCTCTTCACCATCACCATGGTCGCGAACGGGCCATTAACCCGTCTAGAGTTTACACTCTACCGTCACAAGCTCAACGACAGCGTGTCGATGCACCAGGCCATGGTGCACTTCAAGGGGGGCGTTCTGAAGCGCGCCGCCTCCGATTTGTGGGCAGGGCCATGCCTACGGAGAGGCATGCCATGCAAATGGCTGCCCGTGAGGTGATAGCACGTCTCCGAGATATTCTTCCTTCAATGAAGACTTGTCGCTACCGTTACCTCCCATGCCACATGCCCTACACGTGCCACTATGCGTTTGCTTGCGCAAATGGGGAACGTGATGAAGCCATCGAATCAATGGTTGAGTACCTCAAGGCACTTGAGGCAGCCTTTGATAATCTTGTGGACGACTTGGTGGCTGCTCGTATGGACTTGGTCCAGAGTGGTTCCGCCAAACGGAGGGAGCTACTCCATACTTCACCACCACTGACTTTTGTCTCGTCCTCAGCATCTTATGCACCTTCCATCTTAGCCACCGCTCGCCGTCTGCCTACCACTGAGGAGTTTGACCAGGTCATTGCTCCTACCCCTGTCAGAGCTGCACCACCTGCCGCACCCGCATCAATGCCTCGTACCAGTACTCCACACCTGGAGCCTATTAGTGAGGAGGAAGTTGAGTCTCCATCACCATTGGGCCTTACCCTTGGCAGGCCAAGGGAAGTCTTCAACATCTCCGACTAGTGCGCCTGTCCGCGATGCGTTACTCTCGCTTGTGTGATTTGTGTGATATGTAAAATAGGTTGTTGGGAAGTAGTCTGTTTGCCCATCATGTAGGAACTTAGAGAAGTGCACTAGCATAAATAACATGTCAGGAATGTGTACGCACAACCTGACTGGCGTATGTATAATTACGACCCGCGTGTAAGATATGTACTAAGCGGTACTTCTCCGTGCGCAATCAAGTTTTTATTTTGGAGCTCGTGTTTTTGCTGCTTTTGTAAATCTTGGTTTATTCTTGCCGCTCAGTTATTCTCATGATTTCTGCAATATTACCCCTAGAGTGAGAAATGACTCGTCCCTGGACTCGTTCCAAGCCAAGTCCGCCAGAGGAAAATTATGGCACACAGACAGGTAACAACTTCACACAGGGGCAGTCTAGTCGGCAGGGCAGCGAAACAGCATTTTCTCAAGTTTGCCGTCTTTACGAGCAAAGTCAGCAGCAGCATCAAGAAATGATGAACCATGTCATTAACATGGGAAATCACCGTGAGCCATACCAACAACATTCAAAATTATCTGAATTACAAAAGACACGTCCGCCAACATTTTCTCACACAGACAGACCTCTTGAGGCCGATGATTGGCTTCGAGGCATTGAAAGAAAATTAATTGTGGCACAATGCTCAGACCGGGAAAAGGTACTTTACGCATCACATTATCTTACTGGAGCAGCCATGTCATGGTGGGAGAATTTTCTGCATATGCACCCCAACGAAAATGATATCACCTGGGAAGATTTTAAGGAAGGCTTTCGTGGGGCGCACATCCCTAGAAGCATTATGAAAATCAAGAAAAGAGAGTTTGATGACCTCAAGCAAAGGGGCATGACTATAACTGAGTACAACAGCCAGTTTACTCAGTTATCCCGTTACGCCAACGAAGAGCGTATGACTGAAAGCAACAAGATGGAAAAATTCCTGGACGGTCTGGCACCAGCACTTAAATGCCAGTTAGTCGTACACACTTTTCTAGATTTCAAGACACTGGTGGACAAGGCTATTACTTTGGAAAATGAGTGTCGCAGTCTAGAAGACATACGCAAGTGAAAAAGGGATCAGACCAACCACCCTCGCAACAACAGGAATAAGGTAAATTTCCAGAAAAATGGGGCGAATACATCCATGACAAATGATACACGTCCAAGCAAAAAAATTCATGCAAGGGACAAGGATTTCACATATCGCCCAGGTGTTACTTGCTACGCTTGTGGAGAAGAGGGACATTATGCTAAACAGTGCCCGAAGCCAAGAAACTCAGCACCGAAGCCAAACAGCAACGGAAACAATTCCGCACCCAAGCGTAACAACTTCAACCCCAATAACAACCACAAGAAAGGCTACCTGAACCATGTGACCAAGCAACAAGCACGGGATGCCCCGGATATCGTACTCGGTACGTTCCCTGTCAACACAATACCTGCCACGGTTTTGTTCGATTCTGGAGCTTCTCATTCGTTCATTTCGAAGAGTTTTTCTTTGCAACATGGTTTTTCGATGCTTCCCTTGGGAAAGTCAATGACCATCAAGTACCCCGGAAGTAAGCAGATCACTCAAAATTACTGCCAAGGTATATCCATAGAAATTGAAGGGTTAAAGTTTCACGCAAATCTCATTGTGTTGGAAAACAAGGGACTGGATGTTATCCTGGGTATGGACTGGCTAACCACCAACAAAAGGGTTTATCGACTGCTTCAACCGAACTATGATTCTTATTCATCATCACGGAAAGACAATAAGAGTCGCAGCTCAAGAAAGACCAGTATCGCGGCAACCAAAATTAAACAAGGTAGACACTTCTGAGTTAAGCAAAGTTCCAGTAGTATGTGAATTTCCGGATGTATTTCCCGAAGAACTGCCAGGCATGCCACCAGACAGAGAAATAGAATTCATTATTGAGCTAGCGCCTGGAACCACCCCCATATACAAGAAACCATATAGAATGGCACCGTCCGAGTTGGTTGAACTAAAAAAGCAAATAAAGAAATTACTGGACAAAGGATTTATACGGGCCAGCTCCTCACCTTGGGGTTCGTCGGTATTATTTGCCAAAAAGAAGGATGGGACTATGAGATTGCGTATAGACTACCGAGCGCTCAACATGGTCACTATCAAGAACAAATATCCAATGCCACGGATAAATGATTTATTTGACCAGCTCGCGCAAGCCAAGGTTTTCTCAAAAGTTGATTTAAGGTCGGGTTATCATCAATTAAAAGTACGGACAGAAGATATCCAGAAAACAGCATTCACCTCCAGATACTGACTATATGAATTTACAGTAATGTCGTTCGGACTGACCAACGACCCCGCATATTTTGTCCACCTCATGAACAAAGTGTTTATGAAATTTATGGACAAATTTGTGGTGGTATTTATTGATGATATCTTGGTATATTCGAAGACACCAGAAGATCATGCTGAACATCTCCGTATTGTACTGGGAGAATTAAGGAAACATCAACTCTACGCCAAATTCAGCAAATGTGAATTTTGGTTAAAAAAAGTTGGTTTTCTAGGCCACGTATTGACACAAGAAGGAGTTGCCGTGGACCCGGAAAAGTCAAGGCCATACTTGGTTGGAAGTCACCAGCCAATGTAACAGATATACGAAGTTTCCTCGGAATGGCTGGATATTACCGGAGGTTTATTGAAGGATTTTCCACCATAGCCAAACCAATGACACAGTTACTGAAGAAGGATAAGAAATTCGTATGGACCGAAGCTTGTGAAAAGAGCTTCCAGGAACTCAAAAAGAAATTAACAACAGCCCCAGTATTGGTTGTACCAGACATACACAAAAATTTTGAAGTATATTGTGACGCATCCCGGAAGGACCTCGGATGCGTACTAATGCAAGAAGGCAAAGTAGTCGCCTACGCTTCCCGGCAACTATGGAAACATGAAGAAAATTATCCTACTCACGATTTGGAATTGGCAGCAGTCATTCATGCACTCAAGGAGTGGAGGCACTTTTTGCTTGGGAATCATTGTGAAATATATACGGACCATAAGAGTATCAAATATATTTTCACCCAACCAGAACTCAATCTACGACAACGACGCTGGTTGGAACTAGTAAAGGATTATGACGTTGGCATCCACTATCACCCAGGAAAGGCAAACGTAGTAGCAGATGCTATCAGCCGTAACCCCAGCCCGGACAACGGCATCTTACAAAACTTGAGACCTGAATTTCAGTAGGAATTCGCCAAGCTCAACTTAATGATGGTCACCGAAGATGAAGTGTCAAATATGGAAATACGGCCTACACTAATAGAACAAATAAAGAAGGCTGAGCATGGACACCCCAGCATTGAAGGAATAAAAAGAAAAGTAGGACAGGACAAGGCCTCAGAATTCACCATAGACAGTGAGGGAATATTATGGTTCGGAGACAGGCTTTGCGTACCAAATAGCAAAGACCTCAAACAGGAAATTCTAGCGGAAAGCCACACCGCTCCGTACTCAATTCACCCTGGAGGGACCAAAATGTACAAGGACATTCAGGAAAGATTTTGGTGGCACGGTATGAAGAGGGATATAGCCACATACATTGCATGCTGCGATTCATGTCAACGCATTAAAGCCGAGCACCAAAAACCCGCAGGACTGTTACAGCCAAACAAGATACCTGAGTGGAAATGGGACGATATTGGGATGGATTTTATTGTTGGACTGCCACAGTCACAACACGGAAATGATGCCATATGGGTCATCACAGATAGGCTGACCAAGGTGGCACACTTCATTCCAGTCAAGACAACCCACACCACCCAAAAGCTTGCCAAGCTTTACCTCGCCCGTATAGTATGCCTACATGGAGTTCCAAAGACTATAATATCCGATAGAGGCACTCAATTCGTCTCCAAATTTTGGGATCAGTTGCAGCAAGCCCTCGGAACGCAACTAATGTTCAGTACAGCCTATCACCCCCAGACTGGAGGACAAACGGAACGAGTAAATCAAATACTAGAAGACATGCTAAGGGCATGTGTCCGCACCTATGGGACCAGTTGGGAGGCAAGATTACCATATGCCGAGTTTGCACACAACAGCAGTTACCAAGCCAGCCTGAAAATGGCACCTTTCGAAGCCTTGTACGGACGAAGATGTCGTAATCCATTAAACTGGTCAGAAACAGGGGACAGTCGTATCTTCGGCCCAGACATGTTAAAAGAAGCTGAGGAAAAAGTTAAAATAATACGGGATCGACTCAAGACAGCCCAAAGCCGACAGAAGAGCTACTATGATCAAAAGCATCGGGAAGTAAGTTTTGAACCCGGTGAAGACGTATACCTACGTGTATCTCCTATGAGGGGACTGCAACGATTCAAGGTCAAAGGAAAACTAGCACCACGATTTATCGGACCCTTTCGTATAGTTGCCCGGAGAGGCACAGTGGCCTACCAGTTGGACCTTCCCAAGGAACTGTCAGACGTCCACGACGTGTTCCATGTTTCGCAACTAAGGAAGTGTGTAAGCAACCTAGAGAAGCATGTGTCGCATGAAAATCTTGATGTGCAACCAGATCTCACCTACCGGAACACCCAATAAAAATATTGGAGGAGTCTGAAAGGAGGACCCGTCAAAAGACAATTAAATTTCTCAAGGTTCAGTGGAGTAATCACACACAGGATGAGGCAACATGGGAAAGGGGATATTTTCTTCGGACAGAACACCCACACCTATTTGAGGATCAGCTGAAATCTCGGGGACCAGATTTTTCCTAAGGGGGTAGGTGTTCTAACACTCCAAATTTTGGGTTTTGTTTTTCTTCCAAACTTTTGGTCTTTTGGAAGGGGGATATTTGTTCTTCTCTTGAAACCCTTCTAAAATCTTTTCTGACCAAAGTTTGTGTGTTCTTCTCAAGCTTGATTTTTGGTCTTGAAGGTTTTCTTCTTGTGTTAGCTCAAGCAAGTTGATTTTCAAAGGAGTTTGTTTGATTCTTTTCCCTTCTTGTTTTAACCTTCATAGGAATAACCTTGGGCTTGTCTTCCTCTCCAACTTTCCTCTTGCCATGACACCCAGCATGAATATTTCTCTCCAAGACCTCCTCTTCACCTTAGGACAAGTCTCTCATCAATTCCAGTGAGTTTCAACCTCATTGGAATTTTTCTTCTATTTATTTTACTCCAAAAACAAATTATGTCCACTAAAGTGAACTATGGTGATTTACAAAGGAACCACCATATCCACCTTGATATTTGATTCCAAACTAACTTCCCTGGATAGTCCTTAGTACCCACAACCTAGATCCATCTTGTTTCACTGGTCCACGGTTCAAAATTTTCAAATTTCACCTGCTGCAAGTTTGGACCAGATTTGCAAATTTAGGTGAAATTCATATTTTTCTTCTTCCAAAAATTCTGTGAAAATTCAGGCAGCCTCTAGATGCATCAAGGGGCCACTCAACCAAAAATCAGCTCCAGCAATATTTTCCACATGTCAAAATCATTTCATCATCCACCTAGCGTGCACTGTTTCTGTCAGTTTCAGAAAACGTTAACTGAACTTTACAGGCGACAGTGCAGTTCGTCAGTTTCGTCAGTTAGCTTCGACAATCTCACCAATGCCCACCCTGGCGCGATGCTCACTGCACCTCCTTCTTATCCAGAGCGCCGCACGCTTGCTTGGCTGCTTCTTGGTGTCGGTGGCGCCCTGGCCCGCCCCCGCCGGCGTCTTCCGCGGCGGCAGAACCTCCCGTGGCGGCCGACAGGAGGCACCCTGCGGCACAACGCCGTTTGGCACCACCCAAGCCACCCGGGAGCTCTGTGTGGCCTACTCCACTGCCAGCGAACGCCTGCAACACCGTCGCCGTGGCCTGGCACACACGGGGCGCGCTCTCTGCCGCCGACGTGCCGCACGGTCGTTTCGTCGAGGGCAGACCATAACCGCCCCTCCCTTGCTGAGTTAAGCACTGAAATGGAACCAGTACAGCTCCTAGTTGATGCTCAAGCCCCTAAACCCACCGTCCAGCCACTGCGCCACCGTAATCGCTCGCCGGACTTATCCCGTTCACGGCAACCACCTCGGGCCGGCTATATATAGTGCCCCCGAGCTCATTCTCGAGCCCGCACACCTCCACCATCTCTCTAGACCACGCCTAGCCTCTGGAAGAGCCTCAAGGGGCCCTTCTTCCTCAACTCCGGCCAACTCCGTCCGCCTCGGGCCACAGCAACGTTCTCTCTAGTGAGAACTCCTCCGCCGCCCTGCGCTCGAGCGTAACCTCCTGGCACCTACCTGAGTCTAACCCCCACTCCAATTTGACCCCACAACCTCTCTCCGACGAGGCCCACGACCACCCGAGCCACCGTCCGCCGGAGATAGGGTCGCCGTCGACGTGGGGCTCGCCGACGCTCAACTCCACCACCCACCGACGCGGAAGAACACCAGGAACCCGTAGGTACCACTCCCTTCCCCTACCTCGCCGTGGATCGGCGCCGGTGACCACCGCAGCCTTCTGGCGCCGGCGCGGCTCTGTTTCAGCTTTTAAACCCGACGAGTGGGACCCCCTCGTCAGCCTCTCGTTTCCCTCCGAAACGTTTTTCTGGAAAGCGCCTTCGGGCAAAGTACGTCTTCCTGTTCAGCTGGCGTACTGCGTATCGGTTCGCTTTTCTATTTTCTATTCTAGCCCCTCGAAACTTTTTGTTTCATTACAGATGAGTCTCTGGACAGAAACTCTAATATCTTTTTAACTAAAGATGATTTTGAGTTGATTCTTTTTCTGTCCTCTTTAGTTTTCTGTCTAGTTTTTTGTCATATTTATTTGAAAAATATTTGGAGAAACTTTTTTGCACGCGCGGTATTTATGTTAGTATTCATTTTGTTTGAATACGTAGATACCGAAGGACGTGACGGAGCCGCGAACCTCACCGAGTTAGACTCCGACTACTCCGAACTAGGCAAGCATGTTTGATCCTTTGATATGATGAGTGTGTTGCATGTTTGCTCGAGTAGTTCCTTTTCATAGCATGATCATATAAGCATTTGTGGATGATTATATTTCATGCAAGCAAGCTTTGGGTGAGCCCCGAATGATAATGGTTGAACCACCTTGATCATGTGGTGACGTGATGGGTTGTGTACTGGTATTGTTGGAGCATGCCAGTAGATAGTTAACTTTAGTATCACTAGTAGATAAAGGGTCATCAGACCCGGTTCATTTGGGCCTTTAGCCCCGGTTCTAGAACCGGGACAAGAGGGTCGGTACTAATGCTCTGACCCTTTAGTCCCGGTTCAATCCAGAACCGGGGCAGAAGGGTGTCCACGTGGCCTGTGCACCGAGCCCAGGCAGGAGGGGCTTTAGTCCCGGTTGGTGGTACCAACCGGGACCAAAAGGCATCCACGCGTCAGCATTTCTGTGGCTGTGGTTTTTGTTTTTTTT
>LR738712.1:819699428-819711016 GCA_902687465.1 Secale cereale | reverse complement strand
TTTAGGTTTTGGGGGGTTAATTTAGGTGTTTCATATATTGTGTTAGCTAGCTAATTAATAGAGAGAAGTGTTCTCTCTTATGTCTGTGCTTGGTCGACGCTACATACTACACATACGTATATAGAGAGGACTAGAGTCACGCTAGCTAGCTAGCTAGCTGCTAGCTACTAAGCAAACGAAGGAAACAGAAGATCGTATAATCAACATATATATATATATATATATATATATATATATATATATATATTGAGAGAGAGAGAGAAGTAATATCGACCACCTCTCCTTCTCCGAGAGATTGGTCGAACAACAAGTTCTCGTATATCTATCCGACACTACCGGGCACATATATACAATAATTATCTCTTACAAAAATAATCTCCTAACACATGGATGCATGGTCCACATAGTATTCTCCGTCTTCAGCGATCACGTGTTCAAGGAAGAATGCCGCCAATTCCTCTTGAATTGCTCGCAGACGATCTGGTGTTAGGAGTTCATCCCGCATCCGAAACATCTAATTTGAAGTAGGGAGTCAATACATGAAATGATGCTATAAATTTGTGAATATTATTGATTGCTTACGCACTTCAAATCGTTCATCAGTGTATCCCCGCTCACAGGTCGTGTGGCGGATGGACTCGCAAATGTAGTATCCACAATAATCATTCCCGGGTTCCTGCCACAACCACTTTACAAGAAATAGAGGTCAATCAAACTGATCATAAGCAAGAATGCCAAATTGGTATTGATGAAACTAGCGCTTGAATCAAGATATAGGAGATGCGCGCGCGGAACATGCTACTATATAGTACTTACTTTCGGGTATCTAAATTGTAGCTTCTTCGGCAGTCCCGGAGCTTTTTTGGTGAATTTTTTCCAAGCCCTGCCAAACAAAGAAAACAATTAGTTGATATCAGAAATGAAGTTGCTGATATATATATATGCATGGTGGATAATATTGATCGATTTAACTTACCTGGCTAGCATTTGAGTCATGTCCGCATACTCCTCGGGATCTTTACGTTTAGAGTCGAAGACAGTTACTACTCCCTTCTCAAGCTTAATCTCTAAGAGAATATAGTGGAAGCTGCGCACGAATGCATGAGATCATCAATTACATCACTATAACCTTGACTGATATATAAGGGAAACCAAATATGCACAAGACATTAACACTCACTTGAAGTTGTAAGGAAAGAGTATTATATCTTTGTTTTCATTTACCACCAACGATCGTAGCAAGTTGGTCTCGGTATCGTCGGGACGCAATTTAACCTCGGTTGCATCTATGAGGTATGTGCTAATAAACCCAATATCACCTACTTGTCTTTTCTTCAGTTCGACGATCTTCAATCTGCATAATATAGTGAGGATAATTATAAATACATGCAATGAAGATCAGCTATATAGAGAGACTTAATGACAGAAGTAGTACTACTTACAGACAGTAGCAGGTGACCGTTGTTTTATCGAGGGCCAATTGATTGAAAAACTGATAGAACTCCTCAAATGGAACAGGCAACAGGTCAATTCCAACGAGGTCATGCTCCGGTTTAACTCTCAAATACAAGTTATTCCTCCCCCCAGACTATCTGCAGATTTTCAAGTACCAATCATGCAATCTTCGCATATTCGTTGATAGAGATCTTTCATTTTTGACGAGAGGCTTTTTGTACTCGTATCTTTCTATCTGCACTTCCAAGAAATAATAGTGTACATCGTCGGACGCGTAATCTGCAAGATTGGTATAACCGGGCACCATCCTCGGATCATTAGCGACCATGTCGCTAGACACCTTGAGCGGGGGGCACGATTGGTCCGCTTGTTCGCCGAGCTGGGCAATTTGTTTCCCAGCTCGCCCTTCTGCTAACCTCTGATCACTTTTAGTACTTCCCGACCGCTTCGCTGCTTGATATGACTTTTGGATCATGCGGTCATAGTTGTCCTGCGGCTTACTTTGCGCTGGTTGCTTCAGGGCAGCAAGAGTGCGCTTTGCTTTCACCGCATCTATCTTCTCCTCCGGAGGTGGATGTCTCTGTGGTTTCAACCCTTCAAAAAAGTCCTTCACTTGGCCTTGAGCGATCTTCGTGTTTTCCTCGTCGGACCTCTCGTACGGTAACTTCTCTAGAGGCGTGAGAGAAGGACCGAATCTGCATCGCCTCCCGCCTCTGGCACTGGTAGACGTCGCCGGACCAGACGAAGCGGCTGTCTTTTTTACTTGCTTACGCGCCGGAGCAGGAGCAGCCGGAGCGGCGGCAGGTCTCTTCCGCCCTTGCTGATTAGGCGGAGAAGGAGGAGCAGGCTGGCTGCTCGGGCGCGCCGGCGGCGAAGGAGGCGGAGTGCCGCCACGCGTCGGCGGCGAAGGAGGCGGAGTGTCGCCACGCGCCGGAGAAGGAGCCGGAGTGCCCTGATGGTCACTCGCCGGAGGAGGAGGCGGTGGAGGAGGCAGAGTGCCCTGACTCGCCGGAGGAGGAGGAGGAGGCGGAGGCGTCCAGTTGAGAATGTTGATTAGGTCCTTCCGCCATAGGCATGGAGTCTTCAGTTAAGAACCCAGCCGAGTCTCCCCTTCACCGGTAGGGTGGTCAAGCTGGAGCTCCTCAAATCCCTCCGTTATTTCGTCGAGCATCACCCTAGCATATCCTTCTGGAATCAGCCCGCAGTGAAAAGTGTCGTCGGGTCCAGAAGGATAAACAGAGCCAGCAGCCGCCTTGACCTTCAGATTCATCCACTGTGCCATAAGGTGGCAATTTTGTGCCTGCGTGATAGCATCCACAGGATTCCTGGCAGTAGCCGTCAAGGCAGGCTCTGGCTGAAGCAGCTCGGTGGAAGCCACGCTGCTTCTCCGCTGAGATGGCGGGGTAGCTTCGGGGGAAGCTTCGGCAATTCCTTTCTCCCGATTAGCTTCCCGTTCCTCTATCGCTTGTATTCTGGCCCGCAGCGCCTGGATTTCGGTCTGCTCCATTTTCTTCCTCCTGTCGTGGCATTTGTAGCCTCCTGCGTCCGGAAACCCAGCACGCCACGGAAGGGAGCCTGGCGTGCCTCGTGTCCGTCCAGGGTGCTCAGGATTCCCGAGGGCCATTGTCAGCTCGTCGTTCTCTCTGTCGGGGATGAACGTCCCTTCATGCGCTGCTTTGATATACTATCGCATCTTCCTGAGTGGTGTTTCCAATTGCTTGTCCGTCCAAATGCACCACCCTGTTACAGGGTCCAAGGTTCCGCCAGCCCCGAAGAACCAAGTCCGGCAACGTTCTGGCCAGTGCATTGTCTCTGGTTCGATCCCTTTCTGAAGCAGATCATTCTCAGCCTTGGCCCACTTAGGCCGGGCTACGAGGTAGCCGCCCGACCCCGTGCGATGGTGATGCATCTTCTTCGCAACATTTATCCGGTTTGTCTCCGACATCTTCTGACTCTTTTCCGACTTCTTATGGGCCACAAATGCGGGCCAGTCATCCTTGATCTTCTCATATATGCCCACGAATTCTGGAGTCTTTTTATCTTTGACAAACTTATTCAGTTTTTTCTTCCATGCCCTGAATTGGTCTGCCATCTTCGAAAGTGCAGCAGACTTGATTAACTCCTCTTTAACTGGTTTCGCCGGATCAACCTCTCGCGGTAGGACGAAATTTGACTTCAGCTCAGTCCAAAGATCTTCTTTCTGCATATCAGTGACATAAGTCACCTGAGCGTCGTTTGCAGCCGGCTTTAACCATTGATGGATGCTGATCGGGATCTTGTCCCTAACCAGAACCCCGCACTGATTAACAAATGCGTTCTTTGTCCGGATGGGTGCAATCGGCTCGCCGGAGCGCGAGATTTCTAAGATCTCAAACTTTTCATCCGGCCTCAACTTTTTCTTCGCTCCTCGTCTCTTTACCGAAGATTTGCTCGATCCAGAGGGCTAGAAAAAGGAACAAAGACGAGAGTTAATGAATGAATCAATTAACTAGTCAGCACATGCTTAACTAACATATATACCTCCTGGCCGGACTCGGTTCGGTCACCGGAGCCAGCATCACGGTCTCCTTCTTGCACCGGCATTGGGTCAACGGAGCCGTCCTCACGGTCTACTTCTTCCATGTGCATTGGGTCACCGGATCCATCAATATCATAGCCTAGATCTTCCAGCTGCAGCTCTTTTTCGACCTGCTCATCGGTGTCGTTGAGAAACGACAAGACGGCATTTTGTCCGTCTGCGATTATGTCCATCAACATCGCTTCTTGTGCTAGGTCTCGGGTGTTGTCGTCCATTGTTTCTACAAATATTTACAACATGCCAATTATGATTCAAACATGACAGATGGATATATTAATGGAAAACGTAGAACTAGCTTCAACCCTCGACTGCTCGGCGATCCACAAACCCTAGACCCCCTCATGTCACATTTTGTCTAGTGTCAAAGGATTCAACAAAACCAATACTTCATCATTAGGCGAAAGTAACAGTAGCATGATGGTACGAAGCTCTCCAAAGTTGTTTTGGAACGGAGTCCCCGGATAAGATAATTCGTAACAAAAGACGGATTATCCTATCAGGGACTTCGTTCCAGAACAACTTTGCATAACTTTGTACCAAAATGCCCCGGTTACTTCTGGCAAATGATGAAGTCATGGAATTCTTCAATACTTTGACACTAGCTAGGCAACCTCTCGACCCCCCCGACTTCTCGGCGATCCACAACCCTAGACACCCTCATGTCACATTTTGTCTAGTGTCAAAGGATTCAACAAACCAATACTTCATCATTAGGCGAAAGTAACAGTAGCATGATGGTACGAAGCTCTCCAAAGTTGTTTTGGAACGAAGTCCCAGATAAGATAATCCGTAACAAAAGACGGATTATCCTATCAGGAACTCCGTTCCAGAACATCTTTGCATAACTTCGTACCAACATGCCCCGGTTACTTCTGGCAAATGATGAAGTCATGGAATTTTTCAATACTTTGACACTAGCTAGCTAGGCAACCTCTCTCGACCCCTCGACCCCCGACTGCTCGGCGATCCACAAACCCTAGACCCCCTCATGTCACATTTTGTCTAGCTATAGTGTCAAAGGATTCAACAAAACCAATACTTCATCATTAGGCGAAAGTAACAGTAGCATGATGGTACGAAGCTCTCCAAAGTTGTTTTGGAACGAAGTCCCAGATAAGATAATCCGTAACAAAAGACGGATTATCCTATCAGGAACTCCTTTCCAAAACATCTTTGCATAACTTTGTACCAAAATGCCCCGGTTACTTCTGGCAAATGATGAAGTCATGGAATTCTTCAATACTTTGACACTAGCTAGGCAACCTCTCTCGACCCCTCGACCCCCGACTGCTCGGCGATCCACAAACCCTAGACCCCCTCATGTCACATTTTGTCTAGCTATAGTGTCAAAGGATTCAACAAAACCAATACTTCATCATTAGGCGAAAGTAACAGTAGCATGATGGTACGAAGCTCTCCAAAGTTGTTTTGGAACGAAGTCCCAGATAAGATAATCCGTAACAAAAGACGGATTATCCTATCAGGAACTCCGTTCCAGAACATCTTTGCATAACTTCGTACCAACATGCCCCGGTTACTTCTGGCAAATGATGAAGTCATGGAATTTTTCAATACTTTGACACTAGCTAGGCAACCTCTCTCGACCCCTCGACCCCCGACTGCTCGGCGATCCACAACCCTAGACCCCCTCATGTCACATTTTGTCGAGTGTCAAAGGATTCAACAAAACCAATACTTCATCATTAGGCGAAAGTAACAGTAGCATGATGGTACGAAGCTCTCCAAAGTTGTTTTGGAACGGAGTCCCAGATAAGATAATCCGTAACAAAAGATGAATTATCCTATCAGGAACTCCGTTGCAAAATAACTTTGCATAACTTTGTACCAAAATGCCCCGGTTACTTCTGGCAAATGATGAAGTCATGGAATTCTTCAATACTTTGACCCCCGACTGCTCGGCGATCCACAACAACCCTAGACCCCCGACTGCTAGGCAACCTCTCGACCCCTCGACCCCGGCCCCCCCTAATGTCGAAGTTATCGGGGAGGGTGTATATCGACATAGACATATCCGATAAAAAAAGAGGAAGAAGAAGAAAAAAGGAACCGTTAGAGGAAAAGATCGAAGAAAAAAAAAGAAAAAAAAGGAGAAGAAGAAAGGAATAATGCCACCCTTTAGTCCCGGTTGCTGCCACCAACCGGGACTAAAAGCCTTGCCGCGGTGCGGTGGGAAGTTTAGTCCCACCTCGCTAGTTGAGAGAGAGCAGCACCAGTTTATAAGCCCCGCTGCCTCTCTCCTCTCGAACTCCTCTGAACTACAGGCCTAAGGGCCTAAACTGACACTGCTTTGCCTGTGGGCTTGCTGGGCTTTCTACGGGCCTGAATCGTGGCCCATAGTTGGGTTTCTAGTCGTATTCAGGCCGTGTGGGCCCAGCAGGTGGCATATTTTTTATTTTTTTTTCTTTGTTGCTTTATTTTTTAGTTTTGTTTCTACTTTCAACAAAATACTTACTGTTGCTATTTTTATTTATTTGTTTTCTTTGTTGCTTTATTTATTTGATTTTGTTTCTACTTACAAAAAAATACTTATTGTTGCTAATTTTTTTCAAGTTTTTTTGTTTTGTTTTCTGCATTATTTATTTTCTTCTGTTTTTTGCTTTATTTTTTAATTCTTTCTGGTAAAACCAATTACAAACTTTCTGTTAGTGCAAGTAGTATTCAAATTTGAATAGTTTAAATTTGAAATTATTTGTTTTCTTTGTTGCTTTATTTATTTTATTTTGTTTCTACTTACAATGAAATACTTATTGTTGCTATTTTTTATTTTTTTGCAATTTTTTTTTGTTTTCTGCATTATTTATTTTCTTTTGTTTTTTGTTTTATTTTTTAATTCTTTCTGGTAAAACCAATTACAAACTTTCTGTTAGTGCTAATTTGAATAGTACAAACTGACAATGATATCATACTCGTTTGTTACAAAGTTGGCATGGTATCATCATAATAGTTGCGAAAAAAACTCTTCACTTTTTCTTCGCTTGTGTCATTTGCTTATTGCGCCGTAACCATGGATAATCTTCATCGTTTATCAGGATGCTTGGGTCAGCCTTGACTTTGAAGGGAGGAATTTCATGAAACTTTTCATAATCTTCAGACATGTCTGTCTTGCCCTCCACTCCCAGGATGTCCCTTTTTCCTGAAATAACTATGTGGCGCTTTGGCTCATCATATGATGTATTCGCTTCCTTATCTTTTCTTTTTCTCGGTCTGGTAGACATGTCCTTCACATAGATAACCTGTGCCACATCATTGGCTAGGACGAACGGTTCGTCAGTGTATCCAAGATTTTTCAGATCCACTGTTGTCATTCCGTACCGTGGGTCTACCTGTACCCCGCCTCCTGACAGATTGACCCATTTACACTTAAATAAAGGGACCTTAAAATCATGTCCGTAGTCAAGTTCCCATATGTCCACTATGTAACCATAATATGTGTCCTTTCCCCTCTCGGTTGTTGCATCAAAGCGGACACCGCTGTTTTGGTTGGTGCTCTTTTGATCTTGGACAATCGTGTAAAATGTATTCCCATTTATCTCGTATCCTTTGTAAATCAATACAGTCGAAGATGGTCCCCTGGACAACAAGTACAACTCATCACAAACAGTGTTGTCACCTCTGAGACGTGTTTCCAACCAACTGCTGAAAGTCCTGATGTGTTCACGTGTAATCCAGTCGTCGCACTGCTCCGGGTGTTTGGAGCGCAGACTGTTCTTGTGTTCATCGACATACGGGGTCACCAATGTAGAGTTCTGTAGAACTGTGTAATGTGCTTCAGACCAAGAATAACCGTCCCTGCATATTATTGAGTCCCTTCCAAGCGTGCCTTTTCCAGTCAGTCTCCCCTCGTACCGCGATTTAGGGAGACCTATCTTATTAAGGCCAGGAATGAAGTCAACACAAAACCCGATGACATCCTCTGTTTGATGGCCCATGGAGATGCTTCCTTCTGGCCTTGCGCGGTTACGGACATATTTCTTGAGGACTCCCATGAACCTCTCAAAGGGGAACATATTGTGTAGAAATACGGGCCCAGAATGACAATCTCGTCGACTAGATGAACTAGGACGTGTGTCATGATATTGAAGAAGGATGGTGGGAACACAAGCTCGAAACTGACAAGACATTGCGCCACATCACTCCTTAGCCTTGGTACTATTTCTGGATCGATCACCTTCTGAGAGATTGCATTGAGGAATGCACATAGTTTCACAATGGCTAATCGGACGTTTTCCGGTAGAAGCCCCCTCAATGCAACCGGAATCAGTTGCGTCATAATCACATGGCAGTCATGAGACTTTAGGTTCTGGAACTTTTTCTCTGCCATATTTATTATTCCCTTTATATTCGACGAGAAGCCAGTCGGGACCTTCATACTGAGAAGGCATTCAAAGAAGATTTCTTTCTCTTCTTTCGTAATAGCATAGCTGGCAGGACCTTCATACTGCTTCGGAGGGATGCCGTCTTTTTCGTGCAAACGTTGCAGGACCTCCCGTGCCTCAGCTATATCTTTTGTCTTTCCATACACGCCCAAGAAGCCTAGCAGGTTCACGCATAGGTTCTTCGTCACGTGCATCACGTCGATTGAAGAGCGGACCTCTAGGTCTTTCCAGTAGGGTAGGTCCCAAAATATAGATTTCTTCTTCCACATGGGTGCGTGTCCCTCATCGTCATTCGGAACAGCTAGTGCGCCGGGGCCCTTTCCGAAGATTACATGTAAATCATTGACCATAGCAAGTACGTGATCACCGGTACGCATGGCGGGCTTCTTCCAGTGATCTGCCTCGCCTTTGAAATGCTTGCCTTTCTTTCGACATTGATGGTTGGTCGGAAGAAATCGACGATGGCCCAGGTACACATTCTTCCTGCACTTGTCCAGGTATATACTTTCAGTGTCATCTAAACAGTGCGCGCATGCGTGGTATCCTTTGTTTGTCTATCCTGAAAGGTTACTGAGAGCGGGCCAATCGTTGATGGTCACGAACAGCAATGCCTTTAGGTCAAATTCCTCCTGTTTGTGCTCATCCCACGCACGTACACCGTTTCCATTCCACAGCTGTAAAAGTTCTTCAACTAATGGCCTTAGGTACACATCAATGTCGTTGCCGGGTTGCTTAGGGCCTTGGATGAGAACTGGCATCATAATGAACTTCCGCTTCATGCACATCCAAGGAGGAAGGTTATACATACATAGAGTCACGGGCCAGGTGCTGTGATTGCTGCTCTGCTCCCTGAAAGGATTAATGCCATCTGCGCTTAAAGCAAACCATACGTTCCTTGCGTCCTTTGCAAACTCCTCCCAGTACTTTCTCTCGATTTTTCTCCATTGCGACCCATCAGCGGGTGCTCTCAACTTCCCGTCTTTCTTACGGTCCTCACTGTGCCATCGCATCAACTTGGCATGCTCTCTGTTTCTAAACAAACGTTTCAACCGTGGTATTATAGGAGCATACCACATCACCTTCGCAGGAACCCTCTTCCTGGCGGGCTCGACATCAACATCACCAGGGTCATCTCGTCTGATCTTATACCGCAATGCACCGCATACCGGGCATGCGTTCAGATCGTTGTATGCACCGCGGTAGAGGATGCAGTCATTAGGGCATGCATGTATCTTCTGCACCTCCAATCCTAGAGGGCATACGACCTTCTTTGCTGCGTATGTACTGTCGGGCAATTCGTTATCCTTCGGAAGCTTCTTCTTCAATATTTTCAGTAGCTTCTCAAATCCTTTGTCAGCCACAGCATTCTCTGCCTTCCACTGCAGCAATTCTAGTACGGTACCGAGCTTTGTGTTGCCATCTTCGCAATTGGGGTACAACCCTTTTTTGTGATCCTCTAACATGCCATCGAACTTCAGCTTCTCCTTTTGACTTTCGCATTGTGTCCTTGCATCGACAATGACCCGGCGAAGATCATCATTTGGTTCCTCTTGATCTTCAGCAGCTTCACCCGTTGCAGCATCATTGGGCACATCGTCTGGTTCCTCTTGATCTTCACCAGCTCCCCCCATTGCAGCATCACCGTATTCAGGGGGCACATAGTTGTCATCGTACTCTTCTCCGTGCCTCGTCCAAACATTATAGTGTGGCATGAAACCCTTGTAAAGCAGGTGGGAGTGAAGGATTTTTCTGTTAGAGTAAGACATCGTATTCACACATTTAGTGCATGGACAACACATAAAACCATTCTGCTTGTTTGCCTCTGCCGCATTTAGAAACTCACGCACGCCCTTAATGTACTCGGAGGTGTGTCTGTCACCGTACATCCATTGGCGGTTCATCTGCGTGCATTTATATATAATTAAGTGTGTCAAAAACCATTACAGAACATCATAAATAGATAATTAAGTGACCAAATGGATAAAAGTTCATCATCACATTAAAACCAAAGTACATACATATATAGTTCTCATTAACATATAGCTCTCCATACACATCGAAACTATGTAAAACATTTCAACGCGAAAACAAATGCTATCATAATCGCAACCAAGGTAACAATTGATCCAACGGCATAATGATACCAAGCCTCGGTATTAATGGCATATTTTCTAATCTTTTTAATCTTCAACCGCATTGCATCCATCTTGATCTTGTGATCATCGACGACATCCGCAACATGCAACTCCAATATCATCTTCTCGTCCACAATTTTTTTTATTTTTTCCTTCAAGAATTTGTTTTCTTCTTCAACTAAATTTAACCTCTCGACAATAGGGTCCATCTTGATCTTGTGATCATCGATAACTTCCGCAACATGCAACTCCAATTCCATCTTCTCCTCCTCCATTTTTTCCAATTTTTTCTTTAACGAAATGTTTTCCTCTTCAACTAAATTTAACCTCTCCACAAGAGGGTTGGTTGGAACTTCCGGTTCAACTACCTCCTAGACATAATAAAACATCTATGCATGTCAGGTTGGTCGGCATAACTATCATAAGCACTAAAACAAATAGTTATAAATTAAAGATAATATACCACATCCGAATCGTAGACCGGACGAGGGCCCACGTGGGCGGATATCAAAACCATCGCACTATATAATAACAAGCAATAATAAACGTAAGAAAATTAGACAAATATCTATCTAAAGCAATAATAAAAGTAAGAAAAGCATGGACATAACAAGAGGCTCACCATGGTGGTGCCGGTGACGAGATCGGCGGGGGCGATCGACGGCGGCGAAGACGGGGACGGGACGTGACGGACCGCTAAACCTAGACAAATCTCGGAGAAAATAGAGCTTCGAGAGGAGAAAAGCTTAACTAGTGTGGCTCGGGCATTCCACCGAACACGTTGTGTGCATAGGAGGTGAGCTAGAGCACCACTAACCCCTCTCCCCCTCGGCCAGAAAAAAAAACAGAGCAGTGAGCTCTGCTCTTGAGTGAGGGGGTTTATATAGGCAACTCACTGGTCCCGGTTGGTGCTACAAACCGGGGCTAAAGGGGTGCCTTTGGTCACGGTTCATAAAACAAACCGGGACCAATAGTGGTGGGCCAGGAGCAAGAGCCATTGGTCCCGGTTTTTAGCTCCAACCG
>LR738712.1:819686667-819699328 GCA_902687465.1 Secale cereale | reverse complement strand
GCTAAAGCCCCTCACGAATACACCAGCATGATGATGCTCGATAGGTAATTTCAATCATTATCGCACTATGTAGGCCTCTTTCGTTCATTTCCTAATATCAAGTAATTAATAACTACTTTATTCATTTTCTTTGTTGAGTAGGGTTTGCAAACGGTTCATCAAAGAGGTTGTCGGTGAATGGAAATAGCAGCTGAAATGGCTACGGTCCAAGGTAATTAAGTAGTCCTAGCTAGCTCCGCTCATCTCATTGATATGTCTCCAACGTATCAATAATTTTTTATTGTTCCATGCTATTATATTGTCTGTTTTGGATGTTTTATATGCATAATATGCTATTTTATATTATTTTTGGGAATAACTTATTAACCCAGAGCCAGTGCCAGTTTCTGTTTTTCCTTATTTTTTAGTTTTACAGAAAAGGAATATCAAATGGAGTACAAACGGGATAAAACTTTAAGATGATTTTTCTTGGACCAGAAGACACACGTAGGACTTGGAGAGTAAGTCAGAAGAGTCCCGAGGGCTCCACAAGCCCTCACGGCGTGCCCTAGGGGGCGTGCCCCCTAGCTTTGTGGGCCCCATGAGACTCCTCCAACCCTAATCTTTGGCCTATAAATTCAGAAATATTTTTAAATGATCAGAAGCGTCCACCAAAATACTTTCCCGCCGCCGTAACCTTCTGTACCTGTGAGATCCCATCTAGGGACCTTTTCCGGCATCCTGCCGGAGGTGGGATTCGATCACGGAGGGCTTCTACATCAACTCTATTGCCCTTCCGATTAAGCGTGAGTAGTTTACCACAGACCTACGGGTCCATAGCTAGTAGCTAGATGGCTTATTCTCTCTCTACAATCCTCAATACCATATTCTCCTCGATGTTCTTAGAGAGCTATCCAATGTAATCTTCTTTTATGGTGTGTTTGTCGAGATCCGATGAATTGTGGATTTATGATTAGATTATCTATGAATAGTGTTTGAGTCTTGTCTGAATTCTTATATGCTTGATTTGATATCTTTGTATTTCTCTTTGAATTATTGGTTTGGTTTGGCCAACTAGATTGATAGTCCTTGCAATTGGAGAGGTGCTTAGTTTTGGGTTCAATCTTGCGGTGTCCTCACCCAGTGACAAAGTAGGGGTAGCGAGGCACGTATTTGTATTGTTGCCATCAGGGGTAAAAATATGGGCTATCTTTTACTTTTTAGTATTTATTTTTATGCAAGAGTCAATAGTATGCATTCTCATTTCAACCTCACTTATTCTCTAGTTGGCAAGCATCATGTGGTGGCGAAAGATCTAGGCACATATATCCAGTTGAATATAGATGATCATGAGTTCTTATTATTGATAATTATCTCTATGATAAATAATTTGGGAGGCGAAACATTAAGCCCATATCTTTCTCTGTGTTCGATGGATGCTATTTGTTCTAAAAATATGCTTCGAGTGTCAGCAATCAAGGAAGACGATATGATAGTTGACTATTTGAAGCATTTTTTTAAATTCCATTTTCTTTTTAGAAATCTCAAATAATTTTAAAAAATAATAAAAGTTTTGGAAAATGGAAAAAAAATCAAGTTCCGAATTTTTTTCAAAATAGCAACAAAATGTTGGAATTTTTAACATTTTCTATAATTTGATTTTTTATTTATGAATATATTTTTGAGAATTTTGAATTTATGAAATAAATTCTATAAGAAAAAAAATACTTGGAAGAAAAAAATGAGTTAGGGGAAGGTGAATAAAGATAGAAGTAAAACACAGAAACAAAGAAAACTAGGCCAGCCCATTGTCGGTTGTCCCGTGCGAAGCTCCGACTATTTATCAACTGTGTAGAAAATAGAATTTTCCCAGCTGGGTGGGCACAAAAATAAGTGGGATGTCTTCGCTGGGTCACTGCGCGTGGCCCACGTATGAAATTTTGGAAAAGCCTTCTTTTTGTTGCAGACGAACGCATAAGAATTTAGTACCACATCGGATAAAAAATCGGGGATGAACGAATGAAAAAATTGGGGAAACGCGCCTTGCTTTATTAATACTAGCAAATATGCCCGTGCGTTGAACCGAAAAAATAGCATGCATTTAAAATTAGTGAGAATTATATGTGCAAGCAAAACCTTATGTGCACATGAAAAATGAACACCGGGTATGAAGTAATCAATATGCTACTTTTCCATTCATTGAATGACGGCATTTAAGAGTTTTATTACATCATCGTATACTAGAGAAGGCCCATGAATTATTTCATCTACTTTTCTTTTCAATCTAGGAGATTTAAAGGTATGAACTCTCTTAATTAGGAAACATGAAACATTTTTTAAATCCTGAACAGTTTATTGAAAATTATGTCCACTTAAAAAAATCGATTTTGTATTTAAATATGAACATATTTTAAAATTTAGAATCATTTTTTAAAAACACAAACATTTTTATAAAAAACATGAGCATTTTTCGAATTTGTGAACATTTTTTTAGCACCGGAAGATGTTTTCAAAAATTTATAACATTTTTCAAAAATGTCTTTATTTTACATTATTTTTAATTTTAGAAAAACGCGAACAAAATTTGAAACATGAAAATCTTTTAAAATTCACAAACATTTTTTGAAAATACCAACTTTTTTTAATAAAAATATGAACATTATAGAAATTGTTGACCCTTTTTTTACCACGGGAACCTGTGTTAAAAATTCATCAGATTTTTGAAAATGTGTACCTTTTAACATTAATTTGAATTGTGAAAATTTCACTAAAACACGAATAATTTTTAAATTGGAGCATTTTTTTAAAATTCTATTTTATTTTTAGAAATCTCAAATAATTTTTTTAAACTATAAATGTTATTGAAAAATGGGGAAAAATACAAGTTCCTACTATTTTTCCAAATAGCAACAAAATGTTCGAATTCCGAACATTTTCTATAATTTGATTTTTTTTTATTCTGAATATATTTTTTGAGAATTTTGAATTTGTGAAATAAATTCTATAATAAGAAAACTTGTTAGGAAAAATGATTTAGGGGAAGGAGAATAAAAATAGAAGTAAAACACAGACGCAAAGAAAACTGGGCCAGCCCACTATCGGTTGCGCCGTGCGAAGCTCCAACTATTTATCGCCTTTGCGGAAAATAGAATTTTCCCACCTGGGTGGGCACCCAAATAAGTGGGCTGTCTTCGCTGGGCCACAGCGCATGGCCCACGTACGAAATTTTGGAAAAGCTTTTTTTTGTAGCAGACGAACCCATAAGAATTTAGTACCACCTTGGATAGTAAAAAATCTTTTCGGCATTGAACGGATGAAAAAATTGCTTTATTAATAGGTATAGATATAGATAAGCCAAATTGAAGGTCAAATCAATGTCGCGCCATCATCATTATTATTCCAAATGAAAGTAGAATTGATTTTGCAACATTAATATGCATTTTCCGGCAGAAAAAACATATCATGAATTAACATCTGTGTGTAAACGGTATGGTGATAACAATGCAATGCTAAGATTGATCAGCATCTGCAGTTCATCTCCTTCCTTGACCAGCGCTTCCGCCCCCGGAGTATCAAGAAGCGCAAGCACGCAGTATACCGAGACCTCGTTCACCATGTTCACACATTCGGGAAGCTCGAAGTTCAGAGGCCCGTCGTTGTCTTCGGTCTCGCTTCTCTGGTCACCCTGGTAGTCCCTCAACAAGGCGTCGCAGAAGTTCAGAATGCCCGCGGTGGCCGCGTAGTCCAGCTCACAGATTCTGAGATCGCGCGTTGTCCATGTGCTGTTCTTAGTGTTGTGCAACATTTTCTTGACGTTGCCACCGGCGGTGACAACACGCTCCTTGAGGATGTCGACGGGTATGAGCGCCAAGTCCCGATGATCCTTGGCGTTGGCACTACGGTTGTCGGACTGGAGGGTCGAGATGCAAAATTCTGGGGTCACGTAGCTGTATCCTTCATTGCAACTAGTGACAAGCAAGGTTTAAAATACTGTAGGCTAGGGAGATGGATGGTTGGGCGCTGCATGGATGAGATAGATTCTAACTTGGGGCACGGCAGACGGAAAAGTAATGATCATCTAGGCAAATATCAAACATTAGGCATGTATCCCGTATGTAGTTGTACGTGCTTGCAATAAGAACTTGCACAACATCTTTTGTCCTACCATCCCGCTACGAACAGGGCCAAAAGGAACTAATGGATATTAAGGTGCTCCTGTCAAAGAGCACCGGAACAAAGC
Organism: Secale cereale; assembly: GCA_902687465.1. NCBI lineage: Eukaryota > Viridiplantae > Streptophyta > Magnoliopsida > Poales > Poaceae > Secale > Secale cereale. The sequence goes on along the minus strand of LR738712.1, from coordinate 819,695,109 downwards.
AATGAACTCAATGGATACATGTAATCCTCAAACTACGGACCATCCCCTTTGGTGTCCCAAGCTGTCACTTTTGGGATCGCCGGTTCCGAACCGTAACAGGTGCATACAACTCATAGATAGGATCAAGAACACAAATATATTCATGCAAACACATATGGTTCAGATCTGAAATCATGGCACTCGGGCCCTAAGTGTCAAGCATTAAGAATAACAAGTTTTCGCAAAGATGATAAACACCATACTAGATGATAGGCAACATGCCCCCAACAATCTGACGAACTATTACATGATCTAACTCATCCAATCCCTACCATCCCCTTCGCCTACAGCAAGGGAATTACTCACACATGAAGGGGGAAGTCATGGAGGGATGATGGAGTGGTGATGATGATGACGATGGCGACGATCTCCCCTCTCCGGAGGCCAAATCAGCCTCCAGATTAGCCCTCCCGAAGAAGAACAGAGGGTGGCGGCGGCTCCGCGACGAAAAACAGCGAAAGAACTTCCGATCTGGGATTTATGCGTCGGGAGGAAAAATACGGGCTAAAGTAGGGCACCAGGGGGTGTGGGGCCCACCCAGGCGCCCCCCCGGCGCGGCCCGGGGGGGGGGGGGCGCGCCCACAGGGCGCCTGGGCACCCCCTCGCCCCCCTCTGGCCCCACTTCTGGCATTTTGTTTCTTCGGGTGCGTGGATTTTTCGTGATTTTTCGTGGATTTTTCTGAGATGCTTAAAAATCCGTTTTCCTGCACATAAATAAACCATACAGGCAGCTCTGCTGAAAACAGCGTTAGTCCCGGTTAGTTTAGTCCAGATCATGCAAGAATGAGGTCAAAACAATATCAAAAGTGTTTGGAAAAGTAGATACGTTTGAGACGTATCAACTCCCCCAAGCTTAGCATATTGCTTGTCCTCAAGCAATTCAGTTCAACGAACTGGACGCGACAAAGAAAACTTTGACAAACTCTTTTGCTTCATTAGATGTATATAAGCATGTACTACGAAAAGAGTTCAGCAAGTATTAAAACAGTACTTATGAGAACAATGCAAGGAGCAATCCTTCTTTCAAGTGACCAGTCACAAATAATTAAGAGTAAACAATATATTACCGAAAATCAAGACAAGATCACATTGCACATAGCTTGAGCATATTAAGGTGGTATCTCGCTAGCCTCCATGAGTGAAGCAAAACATAAATGCAGAGACTCCTCCAGAGTTTTAAAGGAGACTAGAACTAAGAATTTCAGAATAAATCATATCACAAGTATGCAGAAGACAATGTAATACTTTGGGACAATGCACATTACACTCAGAATGACAATTATGCTCTCCTAGTCAGTGCTTTGAAGAAAGAAGATGAGACTCTCGAACCGTGGCTTTTATTGGCAAAGTTGAAAACCCGTGATCGGAAACAAAAACTAAACATGTACCAGAGCTCTTGGTTTTGAAAAAAAACACAAGTAAATATGTTTTGAGAGGTGCATATTTCGTCAACGAATGCTAGCAGATAACTCAATCACTTTTTAAGCTAGACAAGTCTCGAGGAACGGCTCCCGCATGAGGACGATCACATCCTCTTAATCTCCTCTGCTTATCACTGCCAAAGTTTTCTGATTTCTCATGAACAAAGCGTGAAGGAGGGTTTGTTTGTTATATTATCTTTTCGAGCCGGGCGCACTCAATGCCAGTTCCTTTTCATATTAGGGGTTCGCACATTATACATGCAATCCAGGGGTGAAACTTGTCCAACTTAAAAAGATTATGAATTAACTACTACTTCCTCATGAGCTAAAACATAGGCACAAAAAGAGAAATGCTTTTGATTAATTTCGAGATGGTACATGAAAGTCTTCGTTAGGAATGGCAGGTAAATACCATGTGTAGGAAGGTATAGTGGACTCATATGGTATAACAGGTTTAGAGGTTTTGGATGCACAAGCAGTCATTCCGCTTAGTACGGGTGGAGGTTTAGCAAAAGACTAGGAAGCGACCAACTAGAGAGCAATAACGGTCATAATCATGCAGAGCGACAAAGCAACATTCAATCGGGCATGAAAGTGATATAACTATTCTCAAACTCAAAGATCATCAAGGCAAAGTAGACTTTTTAGTCTTAAACATGTGTAAGCATGTGCCAAGTCAATCCAAAAATTCTCTAAAGGAAAATACCACCTTAGTATACCAGACTATGAACAGTGCGATGCATGTAGATCATTTCAATAACACATTATATACTCTAGTTATTGGAGACTAGCCACAAGGAAAGCATGAACCACTGGAAGAGCATTGTAAACATAGCACTATGTCGCTACAAGCTGGTCTCTAGATCATAAGTACAGGCATATGTACAAAAGTAGAAACAATAAGAGTTCATACCGATCTTCCTTGTTGCTTCCTTTCAGTCGATCTCGTCATTACTGCTTGTCACTTGCACGATCGAACGTAGGAAATATAATCAAATGCCGTCACGGACTCGAGCTGATCTCTGAAAACAAAGCAAACTAAAGAGAGAAAGGAAATCTTTTTGAGTTTTTCAAAAGTTGAATAAAAAGCAAAAGAAAGAGAAAATCTTTTTGTTGTTTTTGCAAAGAGAGAAATAAAGAAGAACGGGCAAAAACTTCGAAAAGATCAAAGCGAATAAAACGGATAATACAATGAAAAAGTGAGAAGGACACGTACTCCCCCAAGCTTAGGCTTTTGGCCTAAGTTGGTTAGCAGCTACTGCCCCCAGGAGCCTCCTGCTCCAGGGGTATGGTGGTGAGACCAAGGGTCGTAGAAGGATGCTGGCGCGTACACCGAACTCCTCGGAGTCTCCCACGAGGAAGGTTCCGAGCGCCAAACAGAGGAAGACCCTTCACCAAACTCGGTGGCGGTCTCATCCTGAAAATTTGGTATCTCACCGTGCCTCTCCTCGTCGGGCACAACCCCCTCCATGGGGTTATGGAACTGATGCTGGACCATGAACTCATCGAACTGGACAACATCAAAGGACCATCCGTTCTTGCGAGAAAAATCAAACAAAAGAGGTGCAGGTAGACGGATCTCGCGTTCCGCGGTAGTTCCGAAACGCAAGATATAAACAAGGTTATCAAGCTCAGAACCCATGGTAACAAACTTATGCCTTTTCATAGCAGCAAGATCAAAGCTTAAATAAGTAAAAGGAGTATCATCGGGGTGTGGGGTGCCTCCAAGATGCTCTAAGATAAGTGTGGCATAAATGCTACCATATAAGTCCCCCTTGTTACCGTTCATAGCAAGGCGTCGAGCAATTAAAGTACCCAGATTATAATCAGACCTCCCTGAGAGGGCTGCTGCCAGGATAGCGATATCCGGAGCAGAAATGCTGCTCGTGTTGTCACGAGCTAACACCCCTCTAGCAATATAATATGCAAAATACCTGAGGTGAGGAAACAAGATACTGGAGATCTTCGACCGATGAATATCCCTCGTACCCATGCTGCAGAGAGAGTTGATGACGGTTTTCAGCTCGGAGGGCTGAGTGGCCATCCTTGCCGTCCTCCCAACGCTTGGCACACCTATTACTTCAGAAAAATTTCCCAGAGTCATGGTGATAAGATCATTATAAATTTTAAACTCAATAGCACCTGAATCAGGATTATATCTAAAACTGTTAATGAAACCGGAGGTGAGTTTCTGATACTGAGTAACACGGCTCGTGACGAGTCGTGTCAAACCTGCATTAGCACAAAGATTATAAAACTCATCCTTGATTCCCGCAGCTTCCATGAATTCATCACATGGAAATGTCATCGCACGTGCTGGACTTGTGTCTTCCAACAACTCCAGGGGCACATGATCCTCATTATAGCTCACCCTGGCAGTCGATGGTGAAGCTGCGGCTCTAGTGACTCGATCGGATTGTGCGGGCCTCCTCTTCTCAAGCCATCCTTTTGCCCTTCCTAACAAACTCATTTCTGAAATTTTTTACAATTTACAAAAACGAGGATTAAAACAAAGTGAGCTAAGGCAAACTACTCAACTCACTTTCCCAAGGCATAATCTTGCATCAAAACTTGGAAAATAATCTTCTACACATGCATGCAAGCTCATCTCTACAGGACCAAGAACTACTAAATACTCACAAATGAGGCCACCAATCAAAAATCTAATTGGAGGGGTGGAGGAGTCACATACCAGGGAGTATTTGCTCAAAATTTCAGCTCAAATGATGGGCTGTAGAGAGAGATCGAAGAATCGCCTCCAAGAACAGCAAGAACAGCAAGAACAAGACCAGAACTCGGGTTTCTGGAAAAAGAGAGAGAGAAGGGAAGAAGTACCTGGAGGGGGTCCCGTGGGCCCCAGGCGCCCTGTGGGCGCGGCCAGGGGCTGGGCCGCGCCAGCTGGCCGCCTGGGCCACTGGTGGCCCCCTCTGGCTGGCCCCAGGACTTTCCGGGTCTCTCCTGTTGTGGAAATTTTTAATATAATTTTTCTGGTATTTTTCTGAAAACTTCACTGTTGAAAAATTTTCGAAGTTCAAAAAGCTGCGAAACTCTCTGAAAACTTGAAGCAATTAGTAGTATTGTGAAGCTTCAAAAACATAGATACTTGGTACAGCAAGTAGGACAACACTAAAAACAAATGAAATCATAGCAAGCTTAACTTTTTATCCATATAAAACACGTTCACTAGCAAGGTTGATCAAGTCTTACCAACAAACAAGCGATATATAGAGCGAAAAGTCTCACCTCCTACGAAGTAATCACTGAACTTTTACCTTGATGGACATTGTCCCTACCATGATAGTTTTGTATTTGTGAAGCACCTGTAGTGGACAGTCCCATTCTCCAATTTTCACGGTCTCGATATTCTCTATAGAGTTGAGGGCATGCCTCCTGTCGGTCTTCTTTGGAAAATATACCGTGTGTTCTTTATCATTCACATGAAAGGTAACCTTCCCTTTGTTGCAATGAATAATAGCACCTGCGGTGTTAAGGAAAGGTCTACCAAGAATAATGGACATGCTCCCATCCTCGGGCATGTCAAGCACAACAAAATCAGTAAGAATTAAACAATTAGCAACTTCAACTGGAACATCCTCACAAATACCTATCGGAACAGCGGTTGACTTGTCAGCCATCTAAAGGGAGATATCTGTAAGAATTAGTTTCTCTAAACAAAGCCTCTCGTAAAGAGAGAGAGGCATAACACTCACTCCCGCTCCGAGATCACATAAAGCAGTTTTGACATAATTATTCTTTATGGAGCAAGGGATGGTGGGTATACCTGGATCACCGAGCTTCTCAGGAATCTTTCCACTGAAAGAATAGTTAGCAAACATAGTAGATATTGCATCATTAGGAACTTTTCTGTTGTTAGTGACAATATCTTTCATATATTTTGAATAAGGAAGTAACTTAATAGCATGAGTCAAAGGAATTTGAAGAAAAAGAGGTTTAATCCATTCACAAAACTTATTGTAATGATCTTCTTCTTTAGATTTGATAGACTTACCTGGAAAGGGCATGGGTTTCTGTACCCATGGTTCTTTCTCCTTCCCATGTTTTCTTGCGATGAAGTCTTCTTTAGTGTACCTCTTACGTTTGTCAGGTGCTTCTTCTTCTCGAACTTCAGGCGGATCATTCTTCTCATTATCATTACCTTCAGGTTCAGCACCGTCTTCAGTCTCAGCATCGGAGATAGATACACTGTTGGGATCAATAGCTGGCTCTTCATCTGCAATAGGATCATTAGAATTGTCAGTCTCTTTATGTTTCTTCTTCTTATTTGGAGAGACAACAATTTCTTCTTCCTGCATTTGAGAATCTTGCTCGATTCTCTTCGGATGTCCCTCTGGATAAAGAGGATCTTGAGTACTAGTTCCTCCTCGGGTCTTAATCCCAAAAGCCTGCAATTTATCTTGTTTGGCATTGTTAGCAAGCAAATCTCTTTGCACCTTAGAAATTTGATCGAGCTGAGTTTGAACCATATGAAAATGCTTCACAAGACATTGAACATCATTAACTGTTCTATCTAAAACACCAAGCAACTTTTTGATAGCAAGGGAATTATCATGCAACTGACTTTCTATCCTCTCATTAAAATGATTATGTTTCATAATAAAATTATCAAACTCATCTAAACATTGATCAGGAGGCTTACCATGAGGGATGTCACTTGATTTGAAATCTAAAAGAGAGTGTACCTCTACCATAGGAGGGTGAGTGGTAGGCTCACATAGCTTCTCAATAGGGGGTAGATTCTTCACGTCTTCAGCTTTAATACCTTTCTCTTTAATAGACTTCTTTGCTTCTCGCATATCCTCGGGGCTTAGAACAAACATGCCCCTCTTCTTTGTTGGTGGAGGTGGTTCAGAGACGGACCAATCTTCATGGTTCTTGGTAATCCTGCCCATTAAATCTTCCGCGTCGTCCGGTGTTCTTTTCCTGAAAACACAACCAGCACAACTGTCCAAATAGGACCTAGATTCATCAGTTAGACCAGCATAGAATATATCAATTAATTCATTCTTAGGAATTTCATGTCCTGGTCTAGCCCGAATCAGACCGCAGTACCTCCCCCAAGCTTTAGGGAGGGACTCATCCTGCAACTGTTTAAAGTTATAAATTCTTTGTAAAGCAGCATGTTGCATATGAGCAGGAAAGTACTTATCAACAAAAGAGTGAGCTAAGTCCTGAGGACTCTTAATGGATCCGCATGGAAGTGAATCATACCATGCTTTAGCACCTTCCTTCAAGGAGAAAGGAAGAAGCTTGGTCACATAAAAGTAGCGTATCTTCTCATATGTGGTAAACAGGCTACCTAGCTCACCAAGTTTAGTTAGGTGTGCAATAGCATCATCATTTTCTCTGCCATAAAAGGGGTCAGCTTCAACCATAGGTATAAGTGAAAGATCAAAAGAGAAATCAAAATCAGGATCATCAATGCATATAGGAGATGTAGCAAACTCAGGATTAGGAACGGTTTTGTTTTTCAAAGAGTGTTTTTCAAATATTTTCTTAATAGTTTCAGGGTCAGAGCCGGCAAACTCTGTCAGTTCCCTGCATAAATCTTCATCAAGTATATAGTAATCATCATCAAGGAGCCTCTCTTTGAGTTTACTCAAATCAGGATAATCATAAGTTTCACCAATAGGGTAGCGAGCAACAGGAAGTTCAATTCCATATTTTTCAGCAGCAGTAGTAATTTGTTTCTCAAGAGCATAACCAAGCGAACTAATATCATCATCAAAAGTAGTAGAAGCATCATCAAGAGTATCAGACATAGTAACAGATTCAGTAGGAGCATCATGTGGTGGTGGTGAGGCAAACTTACTCATAACAGAAGGTGAATCAAGCGTAGCGCTAGTGCTCAGAGCAGTACCACTTCTTGTAGTGGATAGTAAGATCGGAACCTTGGGGTCACCTTTCTTACCCATAGTGAATAAAGTGCAGCAGGTAGGATACCTCAAGTAGACTTGTAAATATTGCTATGCTCCCCGGCAACGGCGCCAGAAAACGGTACTTGATAACCCTCAACCGTAAGGGATCGAGATAGTCTTCGCGGGTAAGAATAACCCAATTTATTGATTCGACACACGGGGAGCCAAAGAGTATTTATAAGCTTTAACAGTTGAGTTGTCAATTAAACCGCACCTGAAATATACTAACTTGCAACAAAAGATAAGTGGTAACAGTGATATGATAGTGATGATAGTAATGGTAAAAAGTAAACAGTAAAAGTAAACAGCAGTAGTAAATGGCAGAAATAGCAACTAGTGACAAGCAAGGTTTAAAATACTGTAGGCTAGGGAGATGGATGGTTGGGCGCTGCATGGATGAGATAGATTCTAACTTGGGGCACGGCAGACGGAAAAGTAATGATCATCTAGGCAAATATCAAACATTAGGCATGTATCCCGTATGTAGTTGTACGTGCTTGCAATAAGAACTTGCACAACATCTTTTGTCCTACCATCCCGCTACGAACAGGGCCAAAAGGAACTAATGGATATTAAGGTGCTCCTGTCAAAGAGCACCGGAACAAAGCAATGAACTCAATGGATACATGTAATCCTCAAACTACGGACCATCCCCTTTGGTGTCCCAAGCTGTCACTTTTGGGATCGCCGGTTCCGAACCGTAACAGGTGCATACAACTCATAGATAGGATCAAGAACACAAATATATTCATGCAAACACATATGGTTCAGATCTGAAATCATGGCACTTGGGCCCTAAGTGTCAAGCATTAATAATAACAAGTTGTAGCAAAGATGATAAACACCATACTAGATGATAGGCAACATGCCCCCAACAATCTGACGAACTATTACATGATCTAACTCATCCAATCCCTACCATCCCCTTCGCCTACAGCAAGGGAATTACTCACACATGAAGGGGGAAGTCATGGAGGGATGATGGAGTGGTGATGATGATGACGATGGCAACGATCTCCCCTCTCCGGAGGCCAAATCAGCCTCCA
>LR738712.1:819661461-819686583 GCA_902687465.1 Secale cereale | reverse complement strand
CCCCCCCCGGCGCGGCCCAGGGGGGGCGCCCATAGGGCGCCTGGGCACCCCCTGGCCCCCCTCTGGCCCCACTTCTGGCATTTTGTTTCTTCGGGTGCGTGGATTTTTCGTGATTTTTCGTGGATTTTTCTGAGATGCTTAAGAATCCGTTTTCCTGCACACAAATAAACCATACAGGCAGCTCTGCTGAAAACAGCGTTATTCCGGGTTAGTTTAGTCCAAATCATGCAAGAATGAGGTCAAAACAATATCAAAAGTGTTTGGAAAAGTAGATACGTTTGAGACGTATCAACGAGGTTCACCGATATGGCTACATCCCCGGGGCCTGACTACGGACGCTCCTCCCCATGAGACCGTCACAATACCGCACCCCGGCCGTCCTGGGCACCGGCACACGCCGCCGGCTCCCCCTGTGTGCTTGTGCTATTATGTTGGCATAGGTTACATCGTGTGTCTACCCTCGCTATATATGAGAGGCCTAGGATACAAGTGTCCTACTAGGACACGACTCCCTATCCTGTATAAACACAATGCAACTACAAGTCCAACTGTAACCTACCTTGTACACTATATTCGACACAACTCTAACAAACTCCACCTCGGCGAATATTCTTCACCACCTTAGATTCGTCAATGCGTCAAACTTCCATATACATTGGACTTGAGGTTATCCCAGTACCGCTGCTACTCCAAAGACTCCATATGACTCCACCTGCAATTTGTAGTCCCTTCTTTTCTTGACCACAATCAACACCTGAGCAAAATTAACTTCCACATTACTCTAGTTAGCGCTCCCAACTTCCAGAGTATCAGTCCAACGTCATCACACACTGATCACTGACCTGCGTGATAGTGAACACTCACATATTGGGTGTCACACATAAGAGTTACCTGAACTCAACATCACCGCTCCTTTCTTAACCGCCTGTCTGAAACTTGAAGGAATTTCTTCATAGCTTGTAATCATCCCGAGTCAAAATTCGCAGTTGTCTCACCACATGTATGACCACCAGAGCCCTGGCCCGTCTCCATGTCCCGTGCTTACCGCACGCCTCGCCGCTATTACCGCGTCGAGCCCTCCGCTGTCCCGGTCGAGTCTCAAGGGTCGCCACAGCACACCACTCAACCTCCACTTCAGAGTACCACCGATCATCACCGATCGATGACGAGTTTCTCGCTTCCATCAGACCACTGGGCTTCAGTCCAAATTACGTGTCCCTCACTTTTTACCGTTGAATAGGATTCGACTCTCTGTGCACTTACGCCGTAGCCCCTCAATCCAGCTCCACCTTCAACATGACTCCATGGTAGATGATCGGTCCACCCTCATGCTCCATTGACTTCAAGCTCCGTGTATACACCACCTTGAATCAATCCCGCGTCATAGTCTTGTTGAAGCCACACAAACCCTCGGGCCCGCGCCATGTGTTTCCACGCCCAGAAGTCGGTCACCATCAGCATCACGCTCCTATGTCGCCGTCGCCGATCTCACCATCGTCTTCTGTACCAACCGACTTGCGTCGATCCGTTAGACTGTCTAGTCCTACCCAGCCAAATTTGTCCGGCTGCAACCATCTGCATCTCCTCACAGTCCCCATCATCCGTCTGGCTTGACATCCCGCAACGCCTTCAAGCATCTCTGTTGTGCTAACAATTTTTACCCTTATCTGTCATAACCCAAGGTTTTTAGTTTCGTCGAATTTCTCCACCTCAAACCTGGTACCCGTTGGCTCCATGGTTTTTTGTATAACTGGCATGTGAAAAAATATCGAGCACTCTTTTCGTGATCCCCAAGTACACTGAGTATACTAGTTGCAAATCCAACAAGATTGCTTCTGTTCTTCATGTAGAGTGGCTCCCGTGGCTCAACTCCGATACTAGCTTTGCCTTGCCCAAAGCTTTTCCTTTCCCATGTAGTACTTCCCATTGATGTTTGCACGTCCGCGTCTCGGCCTCCAAGAGAACGCGTCTCCTCCAAGGACTTAGTCGTCCCCTTATTTTTTTCTCAACCAAAACCTCTCATGTCTTTGCCCAGCCTGCCAGATCGATTAGTTCGCAGCTTCCGCTTCGCACGCGTCTAGCCTGGGGACTCCAGCGGCGTGGTTTGCACTTGCCGCATCCGAGCTGTGCCCCGCCAGCCTACTTGGACCCGCACCCGGACGAGGCCATCGCCTCGCGCTGATTGGGTCGTGTGGGCCTGCTACGGGCAGTGCTCTAGCCCTGCCGCCGCCACGCACCTGCTGCCCCAATCGCCGTCAAGCCGCGTGTGCACACCACGCTGCTTCCATTGATCTGCTGCGCTGCTTCGATCGATCCCGTCGGCTTCGACATGAATCTCCTAACTCGATACTTTCTCCAGATCAACAATCACAGCCTCTGAACAACCTAGCTCATGATACCACTTTTTAGAATAAATCCGAGGCATACCATCGATCATCCGAGGACCAAGCAATTACACGAGCACGACACCGAGATTTGTTAACGAGGTTCACCGATATGGCTACATCCCCGGGGCCTGACTATGGGCACTCCTCCCCGTGACACCGTCACAATACCGCACCCCGGCCGCCCTGGGCACCGGCACACGCCGCCGGCTCCCCCTGCGTGCTTGTGCTATTATGTTGGCATAGGTTACATCGTGTGTCTACCCTCACTATATATGAGAGGCCTAGGATACAAGTGTCCTATTACGACACGACTCCATATCCTATATAAACACAATACAACTACAAGTCCAACTGTAACCTACCTTGTACACTATATTCGACACAACTCTAACACTCATTTCATTGGGAAAACAGTAACCAAGGAGTATTTGTAACATGGATCTGGCCAAGTCTGACTCCAGAAAATAGAAAAAACCGAATCCAGTAAGTGTTCTCCATCCAGAATCCCCGTAACATCATGATTCTGGAGAGGTTGTCATTTTGTTTTAACATCGATTCAGAAACAGTGTTTGTTTGCAATTTCATTTGCATAAGATTGATTAAGACATATTATTGTTATCTCCTCAATATTTATTAAGGACCGCAATACTTGGCACACGTGTGCCATATAGCTAAAACTACCACACAACTTCTTCCTTCCTTTTAATTACATGCATGATTGCATTAGGGTGAATCACACTCATTTCACATGCATTCTTTTCTCTAATTACATGCATGCATTAGAGGACATCAAAGCTAATGTCATCCTAGACTCTCTTTTTTCTGAAAATTTAAAATGTTTTGTAGCTCAAACCATCGGTCTAATACAAAAACCGTTTTCATAAAAAAGATTCATCACGACGAGATCATCGAAACTAGATCTCATGTTGGTATGTTTCGACGACTCGTGCCTCGACTACATAAGTTACCACGCATGTGGTATGCAACTTACCGTGCTATTTTCACATAAGTTATCGAGGTATGTTTTTCAACATCTTTTTTCTCTTCTTGGTCAAATTTACCGCGGTGTTTATACGTAAGCTATCGGGTATGTGCTCTTGCCGTGATATTTTCATATAAGTTCTCGGGGGTATGTTTTTCAACAATTTTTTCCGCCGTTGGTCAAAGTTACCGTGGTGTTTGTATGTAAGCTATCAGGTATGCGGTTAGTATATTACCATGTTATTTTCACAAAAAGTTACGTGGGGTATGTTTTTCAACAAAAGAATTCCCTCGGTCATAGTTACTGCGGTGTTTGTACGGAAGTTATCGGGTGTGCGGTTCATACACCACCTTGCTATTTTCACATAAGTTATCGGGGGTATATTTTTCAATAATTTTTCTTCCCTTGGTCATACCGCGATGTTTGTACGTAAGTTATCGAGTATGTGGTTCTTATATTACCATGTTATTTTCACAAAAGTTACCGAGGGTATGTTTTTCAATAACTTTTTTGCTTTGGTCAAAATTAGCATGGTGTTTATATGAAAGTTATCAGATCTACGGTTTGTATATTGTCGTGTTATTTTTCACGAAAGTTACCGCGGTGTTTGTACATAACTTATCGGGTCTGTGGTCCGTTATTACCATCTTTTTTCACATAAATTATTTTGGGTATATTTTTCAATAACTCTTTTCTCCTTGGTCAAATTTACCGTGATGTTTCTATGTAAGTTATCGGGTATGTGGTGTGTGTATTGCCGTGTTATTTTCACAGAAGTTACTGAGGGTGAGTTTTTCAGGAACTTCTTTCCCTTGCGCAAAGTTATCGCGGTGTGTGTACCTAGGTTATCGGATCTACGATGCGTATGTTACCATCCTATTTACACAGAAGTTACTGGGGTTATATTTTTCAACCAATTATTTTCTCCCGGTAAAGTTATACTTTGTTTGTAGCTCGGGTACTTTGTTCAACATTATTTTTTCCTTTGTCAAAGTTATCGTGGTGTTTGTACCGAAATTATTGAGTATGCGGTTCATATATTATGGTGCTATTTTCACATATAAGTTATCAGGTTATGTTTTTGAACTTTTTTCACCTTGGTCAAATTTACCGCAGTGTTTGTACCTGAGTTAACAGGTTTGCGGTGCTTACATTACCATGTTATTTACGCATAAGTTATCATGGGTTTGTTTCCAATAAATCTTTTATTTTGGATCAAAGTTACCGCGGTATTTGGGCATAAGTTATCAGGTTTGTGGTGCGTATATAACCATGCTATTGCACAAAAGTTATTCGGGAATGTGTTACACAATTTTTCCCCTGGTCAAAGTTATTACAGTATGTGTACGCAAATTATCAGACCCATGGTGTGTACATTACCATGCTATTCACACAGAAGTTTCATGGTTCCTACCTTCAAGAATGATTTTTTTATATTTGTATAACACAACTACGAACAACCTAAGGCAGATTCACAATTACCTAGTGCACCGATTAGCTTCAAAGAAAATCTATGTGCATAATGCATATAATCGTTTCTTTAACTAGTATCCTTCTCTGTGTGTTGGTAGAATAGAATATTCATAACTACAGAATTTCCAATCAATGAACTTGCAAAGTAATATTCTTGCAGCTCTCCATCCATAAGCTGATAAGCAGTTGGTAGTACTATGCATATGGAGAACAATTATCAACTGAGTTGGAGTCACTCCACTAACTGATTCCTCAAGTCATCAATAAACCATAAATTATGACGATCCCTGGAATTTTTTATGCAGTAAAAGGCTAAGTTCATGGGTTGTACAGTGAAACAAAAGATGTTGATAACTAGTAGTAACACTTCTATGTGGAAATTTTTGCAGAAATATAACATGTTCGTCGCTCAGATTGGTTGTGCAGCCATTTGTAAGAGTGTTATGGAAGCACACAAGATTGACGATGAGTTAAACTAAAGCAAGATGAAGTGAATTTGTACACAAACATGGAGATATTTTTGCTCCATTTTCTTCTAACAAAGTCTGCATACAAAGTACTAAGTACTAGTACTGACCCTCTCTTCAACTTCAATGAGAAATGAACCAGGCTGTATGTACAAGCACTACTACATAGGTTCAGAGAACAAACACTATGAACAAACACATTCATGCTAACTCAGGCCATAGTTGTTGCAGTTCTAGCTTCACAAGAGACGTCTCCGCAGGATCACGGAAAAACTAGCGCTAGTTCTACCGACTAAATGAAGTGATAAACTCCGGCACCACCGCCGCTTCTGCCTATCAATTTGTGTCCAATTCTACTGACTAACTGAACTCCAGCATCATGAAAGCAACCATGAACAAGCAAACATCTCCGGTGAGTGACGCGGACGGGCCTAGGATCGCAGCCCAGTTGAGCGAGCACAACATCAGGGATTTCATCCATCAACCAATTGATTCGATCGGCCCTAGTTACTGCTAGGCCAAATCAGACGGGATCTCCTCCCCTATCCCACCCGACGAAGCGGGAACATGACTCTGCTGGATCGATTACCTGCCGCCGACGAAGGGAACCGCCTGGTTAAAGGTAGGAAGAGACCATCATCTCAGGAGAATGGAGAGGCACTGAACTTGTCAGGGGCGCCCTGCTCCGCCCCGTCGCCGCGCTGGAGCAGGTCATGCTGCTGCTTGATGGCCTCGCACCGCCGCATCTTGTCGTTCTTCCTCGCCCGCAATGCCTTGGTCACCTCTGCGCAGCGCAACACCAACGAGGATCGATTAGAAACAGATTGCTGCAACAAACGACGGAATCCAGGCACAGGATGACCGGAACGAGCTCCGCGCCATGGACGACAAGGAGGAAGAGCCGATGTCGATGGACGCAGGGAGGAGTGGAGGACTGTGTACGAACCTTGTGCAGTGATGAGGCGGTAGACCTGGCCGAGGTGGAGCGTGTCCTTGGGCTTGAGGAGCTTCACCCGGTGATCTTGGCGGCGGCCGCCGCCGCCGCGGCCTCGTCCCCCGCGGCCGCCTTGTGGTCGGGGGAGAGGCGGAGGATGACAAGCGCGACATAGTGGCCCGGGTTGGTTCTTCATGACCTCGGCGACCGGGGTGGGCCAGTAGAGCCGCTGCACCTTGCCGTCGGGGTGCTGGACGATGACCTCCGCCGCTTGGGCCGCCTGGCAGTTGCCCATCGTGCGCGCCCCCCGCGCCGCGCTTCTGCCGGCGGAGCTAGTGGTGTCTGGTGAACTCCGGGGGAGGGGATGGTGATGGTGGAGGAGGAGGAGCAGAGGAGAGGAGACGAGAGAAGAGGAGAGCAGGAGTTCACGCAGTTGCCGTTTCGAGGGAGGTGTGTGCGATCTCAAACGAACGACATCCAGGTCGTGTGGTCGTTTTACAATCCGGCACACATTTGCCACATACAAATTTTGATTTATTAATTACCTCTAGTTTTCTTTTCGTGGGGAAAACGGTAACGTGGATCTGCTCAATTCTGACTTCAGAAAATAGAAAAGCCCGACTCCAGAATCCCCGCAAAAATAAAATAAAAAGCCTGACTCCAGAAATGTACTGCAGAGATTTCAGACGAAACACTCAGCAACAAACTGTAAAAAATACTTCCTGCAAACCAAAGAGGTATTAAAGGATTCGGCAATTCAGGGACTAGAATGAACTTTTCGCTGGACCAGATTTCCCATGTACACCATCAAATGTGAGATGCCAAAGCACAAAGATACAGACTTGTGAATACAACCAACCAACCGGTTACAACTTACAACAGCAGATGATTCCCCAGATGATAGTAAAGATGGGCAAACACTGGCAGAATTCAATTCAATCATGCCGGAACGGATCAAACTATATGGTCTGGCGCTCTTTATTTATCTCACAGGCGTCTCCGGATCCTCCAGGCAGGACATTATCCTCCTATATATATGGTATCTCCACTATGCGGTTCCCTTGAACTATCACCTGACTGGCCTCCTCGTCCACGGCGACCAATGCCTCAAGACATCTACGCAGCCTCACACACCGGAGGTCAACCGTCTTTGCCCGATGACTGGTACACAACGTCCATGATGCCGTGGATCATCGACAGGCTTAGGCCGGGGAACCTGTGAGGAGCATAGGGGCGGATCTCAATCTTGACGAACGGCCATTTCATTATGGAAGCTGCACTGCGCTCTTCAGGGCCGTTTCCTGTTGGAAAATCGCCGACAGGATCGATCATATCAAAGCGTGAACACACATGATCACAAAAAACTGATAGCCAAGGGCACGTGTTGCGCCCCTTTTTTCTCCTCTTTTTTTCTCAACTCATGGTGTTACAATCTCATGCAGCCCTGATGCATATATATATATATATATATATATATATATATATATATATATATATATATATATCAATATATGCAGCCTCCAGGACCAATGCCTAACCGACCCAAACTAGACATAAACCTACACGACCCTGACACGGCTAACTAACTTAGTAGGACTATACTCATGCACTGATGCACACCAACGAAACAAATAGCGCGCTATTTCGGCGTTTAAACTTCGCTATAGCATATTTGAGGGTGTCACGTTACTTTTTATCCATTTTACACGCTATGCCGCTATTCACGTTATACCACGCTATAACGGCGCTAAACGCAAAAACATTTTAGCGTTTTTAGCGTGGAGCGATAGAAACACGGCAGGCACTCAGACCATAGCAGCCCATCAGGCATCGGCCCAATGCAACGCAACAATAGGCCCATCTAGGATGGAAATATTGTATTTTTCTGAATGAAAACAAGAAGAATTCTCTTAAATGCATCTAATAATGTCATAATGTGTACACCAACGGTATGCATGTATATCTCTTAGACAAAATTTTAGACGTTGAAATTCTTAGTTTCTATGATATATTTGGCATTTTTTTCAAAACGCTATTTTGAATATAGCACGCAAATAACACGCAATAACTTGTATAACATTTGGAGAAGGGCGACGCTATTTTAGATAGCGCGCTATTTTTTTCGTTGACGCACACACAGGGACACGACAAGCCAACCTATCCTACCACGCTATTGACTCAACATGATAACTTTCCTTATCCTTAACTAATCAACCGGCAACGCTGATCACCCTAGCAACAAACTAATCCTAATCGAACTAGACTAGAACCTCACACACATATAACTGTACGTACCAATTTTGCACTTGCCTATTACCAGTTTGGATTACTCTAACATCTCCAACCACGCAGAAGCGGACATTCGGGCCGCCGTGGCGTTCCTTGATCCACTTGAAGCACTGCAGCTTCCCCGTTTCCCAAGAGCTGTAAACTGCTCATGCAAGGAGACAATTTGTTGCCATTAGTGTATTTCAGGTAACAGATTCACAGCTTGCAATACGTAACACAGATGAAGCGGTCGAACAACAGTTGTGACAACATTAGAGACGAACCATTATCTGATGAGACCACATCATCCAGGCGATACAGCAAACATTTGGCAATACTCGGAACCAGGGACCCTGAAGTAACTATGCAATTGATACTTGAAGATTTGATAGCAGGCTCAGCTGTTGATTTACCCAACGCTTCTTCCAGCAACTTATGAGCTGCACAACAGGGGAACGGTATTGAGTATTCAACTATACAACACCGAATCAACTTATGAGCTCGGGCAATGATGGACTTGGGCGACGGAGGAAGAAGACGGAGCAGGAAGAAGATAACGAATGGGGATAACAGTATTTATAAAGGAGAGTCAGATCTAAAGCGACAGGTGCGGGATTCGAGGAGGCAAAAAATGGATAAAGATCCTCTGACGCCTCGATTCTCGGGATAACCCTTAAAATAAGCTACAGTACAGCTCGCGGCGTTAAATGCGGAGATGATGTCACGGTCAGATTTAATGATCCCTGAGGATGACGTCAGAGCCGGTTTATAAGGATGTGCAGACAGAAGAAAATTATACAAGAGAAGACTGATATGAACAAGTTCAAATCATTCTAGGGCCTAATGTCAGAGATATGACTAACAGGTATAAACCGGCTAGTATAAACCGGCTTTGTTAATATTATACTTGTTTGTAATATTTAGTAAAGGCTACGGCCCATAAAGATCTTAGGGCCCATGTATAGAATTAAGGTTTGTAAACCGTCCCGTGATGTAACTTGAGAGATAAGGAAGAAAAGACAGAGACCGAGGCGGACACAAATATGAGCCGGCCTCGGGACTCTGTAAACCGGACTAGGCGTACCCTCTATATAAAGGGGCGACCCGGCGACGGTTCAAGGACAAGCAACAATCAACCCGTCGAGACGCAGGCAAGCGAATCCGCTCCCTGTAATCCGACGCCCAAGCAATACCAAACCAACTAGACGTAGGCTTTTACCTTCATCGAAGGGGCCGAACTAGTATAAACCTTCTGTGTCCTTTGTGTGCTATGAACCCCTTCAAGCTAACCCGTGCGATGGTTCCATCATCAAGTCCGCTAAACCGGACATCTGCCGTGCAATTTCCACGACAGTTGGCGCCCACCGTGGGGCCTGCGCACGATGGTTTTGAGTTCTTGAAGGGCAGCTTCGAAGGGCTCAAGGGTTACGCGGTCGGCCGGATGACCAAGAGTCGCCGCGGCCGGATCTACATCGACGACGCAGGTTGGGGACCGGAAGCCGATTCGATCGAATACGGGTACCGGGTTAACTTCGGCAGCATCCAAGTCTTCATTGGCAAAATCGGCGAACCGGGGCCTGAGCCGGACGTCTTCCCCAACATCGTCGAGCCGGCTCAGCGTGCGAGATCGGCCCGGATTCAGCCTGCCGTGAAGCACGTGTTCGTTGGAGCAATCCACAGAGATCGAGCCGAGGACGGATCGGAATCTGATGGTGCAATAGTTGTCTACTCAGATGATGGATCTTCATCCGGAGAAACTGAATCTCTGTATCAGTTGCAGGACGGCCGGTCTAAGGGCGAGTCCGATGGAAACAGTATTCCGGGCCCCTTTGGCCCGCCAAACCGGGTGGCGGTCTTCATGGCCGGTTCACAGCCCCCGGCGAACGGGACGACAGCGGAAGCTGGTGCAGGGGGAAGCGGCTCAACCCCCTCACTTACTGAAGTTCTATCCACCTTGATCGAGGAGTTCACAGCTAAAGCGGTGGAAGCGGTAGCTCCAGCAGACAAGGCGCATCATGATGCAGAGCTCCTTCAGTTGAAAGGCCGGATTGATCAGTTAAAGGAGGACCTAAAGGCAGAAAGAGAGATGATAGCAGTGAGACAAGCGGAATTATATGATTAAGCCTTTTACCTAAGGATGGAACAAGCTTCTATGGAAGGAGTAAGGGGACGAAAGTACCGGTCCCGTATACCGCCGGTTTATGAAGCAACGAATCTGTTCAGGACACCTGGGGCTGGGACTAGTAACAATCCGTCTTCAAACCAGAGGGCACCCCCGGCCAGGGAGGAGCCGGTTCAGCAACCCACCGCAGAGCGGGAGCGTCGGATTACGTCGGCACCTTATGTTCCCGTCCCTCCAGGTCATTATTCAAACCCTTTGGATAACATCGCTGCAGCAGCGGCGCATTTGGCCGCTTTACCTGTGGAAGAAACGTCTCCGGTGGCGATAGAGGCGCGCAGGGTCCAGAAGCTACTTAATACGGCGTTGATACAGCAGCAGGCATATTCTCATAGCAGGGAGAGGTTACATTCAACACCACGTCCCAGCCGAAGTTATACTAGACACTGGGAGGAGCCAGAAGTATCTAGCAGTGAACGCAGGAGGCATCAGCGCAGGCAGGATAATCCGACAGGTGCGGCAGTACAAGCTCCGGAGATAAACCGGGTGAGGTCAGGAGCCAGGGAGGAGATTCGTCAAACGACGCCGGTTCACACAGCCACTGCAAAAAACAGGGGTTACGGCGAGTTCCTTTGGGGTGCAGTGTCTCGTCCCCGCTTTACGGAGTGTCAAGCTGCCCAAAGATTTCAAGGGGCCCCGCAAGGTACCTAACTACACAGCCGATTTAGCACCGGAAGCTTGGGTTGAAAGTTATGAGATGGCCATGGAGATGCTGGGCGTGGATGAATCGGCCTGTGCTAAATATTTTACTATGATGCTCGAAGGCACGGCCCGGACTTGGCTGAAAGCTCTACCCCCGAACTCTATCGGGTCATGAGGGGAACTGCGCAGTCAGTTTATCAAAAACTTCAAGGATACATGCAAACAGCCGATGTCAGTGATAGATCTAGCAGCTTGTGTGCAAGGAGAGCAGGAGTCTACAGCAGCTTGGGTACGGAGAGTAGCAGAGATTTTACACTCTTCGAATGGTATTAATCCTAGTACGGCAATAGTGACGTTGGAGAACAATTGCCGGTTTGAATCTTTAAAGTTAAAACTCGGACGGCTTAAAAGGGACTGCAATGATATGGGAACTTTAATGAGTGCCCTGGTGAAATACGGAGACTCTGATAACACAAAGTATCCAGAAGCAGAAGGAGACAAGGCTGGGAAGGTTGGCAAGTCTGGTAAACCGGCACTAATCAATCCGGCTACTTCAAGTTTTTTGGGCAAACGGAAAGCAGAGGGTGGTTCAGACTTCGTGGCTAACACTCAAGTTCAAGGGGGTTTTCAGCGTAGCCCGAGAGATCCATCTTCACAAACCGGCGGAGGAGCTTTTGGCTGGGATCAGGAGTTAGATCAGCCTTGTCCAAAGCATAGCGAAAAAGGGAAGGTGGCGAAGCATACCATGAGAGAGTGCATACCCCTTATGAAGGCAATAGCGGGCCGTTTCAATCCTCATAATCAACCCCCAAATAGCGGCTCAGGGCCTGGATTTTATGGTCCGGGTCATCAGGGGAACAACTCCGGATCAGGATATAGGGGCAATAACGGTGGTTATCAACACCGGGCAGGCGGCCAAAATAATCAAGGAAACTATAATGGTCAGGGCAATCAATCACATCATCAAGGTGGTTACAATAATCAGAATAATCAGCAGCAGGGCCAAGGGAATTATAATAATCAGGGAAATCAGCAGCAACAGCGTCAGCAACAGCAGCCGCAATCTGGATATCAGAGTAATCCGAAGGAGTTAAGCAGTGGGCAATATCATGTCTTCACCACAAGTCTGTGTAAGAGAGACCAGAAGGTTTTGAAGCGGGCTGTTAATGCAGTGGAACCGGCGACACAGCAATTTCTTCGATGGTCGGAGCAGCCCATTGTATGGAGCAGAGAAGACCACCCAATGCGGGTGGATAATCCGGGCCATCTAGCCTTGGTGGTAGCACCTCAAGTGGGAGGTTACAAATTTACTAAAGTTCTCATGGATGGTGGTAGCAGTATCAATATCTTATATTATGAGACTTTCCGTCGTATGGGTTTGACAGATAAGAAGCTAAGGCAATCAAACACAGTGTTTCACGGAGTGGTCCCAGGTAAGTCAGCTTATCCGGTTGGAAAGATTGACTTGGAAGTTACCTTTGGGAACGAATATGATTCCAGGTTAGAGATGATCACTTTCGAAGTCGTCAAGATTAAAAGTCCATATCATGCTCTGTTTGGAAGGACGGTTTATGCTAAGTTTATGGCTAGTCCGTGTTATGTTTATCTGCAGCTTAAAATGCCGGGTCATAAAGGCACGATTACGGTTCATGGAAGTCGCAAGATAGCAGTGGAATGTGAGGAAGGTGATGCAGCTTATGCAGAAGCAGTATGTGCCACAGAAGAGTTGAAATTTTATAAAGATAATGTTGATCCGGCAGATATGACTCCGCTGAAGAAGCCAACTACCGAGCATGATCCGGCATTGAAGTTTAAATCAGCTGAAGAGACCAAGCAAGTTGACTTTGTGCCTGGGGATTCGTCCAGGCAATTCACTATTAGTGCTAACCTTGATCCCAAATAGGAAAGCGCGCTCATCGAGTTCATCCGTGAGAACCGGGATATCTTTGCATGGAAACCTTCTGACATGCCAGGTATACCGAGGGAACTCGCTGAGCACAAGTTAAACATTGATCCGAAGTTTAAACCGGTTAAGCAGTATCTGCGCCGCTTCAACGAGGAGAGGCGCAAGGCTATAGGGGAAGAAGTGGCCCGACTTTTGGCCGCAGGGTTCATAGTAGAAGTTTTTTATCCGGAGTGGTTGGCTAATCCGGTGCTGGTTTTAAAGAAAAATGGGAAGTGGAGGCTGTGTGTGGACTACACGGACCTCAATAAAGCTTGCCCAACTGATCCTTTTGCTCTACCTCGCATCGATCAGATCATCGATGCCACAGCTGGGTGTGAGCGGCTAAGTTTTTTGGATGCATATTCAGGGTATCACCAGATCAAGATGGCAGTGGAAGACCAAGAGAAGACAGCTTTCATAACTCCTTTTGGTGCTTTTTGCTATGTGTATATGCCTTTTGGGCTTAAGTGTGCACAGGCAACTTATCAGCGTTGCGTTCAGAATTGCCTGAAGGGGCAGATAGGGAGGAATGTGCATGCCTATGTGGATGACATTGTGGTCAAATCGAAGAAAGAAGGAACAATGATAGAGGATCTTAAGGAAACCTTTGATAATCTTCGGGCTTATAAGATGATGCTTAATCCGGAAAAATGTGCTTTTGGTGTTCCGGCAGGTAAATTACTGGGATTCTTGGTCTCAAACAGAGGAATAGAAGCTAACCCAGAAAAGATCAAGGCCATCACATCTTTGACTAAACCGGTTTGCATCAACGATGTACAGCGCATAGCTGGCCGGATCACAGCATTAAGCCGGTTCATCAGTCGCTTAGGAGAGAAGGCGATCCCACTTTACCAGATGTTGAGGAAAACAGACCGGTTTATCTGGAGTGATGAGGCAAACGCAGCATTTGAGGATCTGAAACGGCAACTAGCAAAACCACCAGTTTTAGCTGCTCCTATTGACAAGGAGCCCTTGCTGTTATATGTTGCTGCTAATACACGGGCAGTCAGCGTTGCAATTATGGTTGAGCGCAAGGAGGCAGGGAAGGAATACCCGGTTCAGCGTCCGGTTTATTATGTGAGTGAAGTACTCATTGAGTCCAAGCAGAGATACCCTCATTGGCAGAAGTTGGTGTATGGGGTGTTCATGGAAAACCGGAAACTGAAGCACTATTTCCAAGGGCATCCAATAATTGTGGTTAGTTCAGCACCGTTGGGGGATATAATCCAGAACAAGGAAGCTACGGGCAGAATAGCAAAGTGGGCCATTGAGCTCAGCCCGCATGAGTTGAAATATGTACCACGCACTGCTATAAAATCTCAGGCATTGGTAGACTTCATCAATGACTGGACAGAGTTGCAGACTCCTGAGGAGAAGCCGGATCTTACTTATTGGACGATTCACTTCGACGGTTCAAAACAGTTGGAGGGCTCGGGGGCTGGAGTTGTTTTAACTTCCCCCAGAGGTGATAAATTTTGTTATGTCCTCCGCTTATTGTTTCCTTGTACTAATAATGCAGCGGAATATGAAGCATTACTTCATGGTTTGCGGCTAGCAAAGGAAATGAACTTGAGCCAGGTTAAGTGCCTGGGCGACTCGGATCTGGTGGCACAACAAGTTTCTGGCAAGTGGGATTCAAGAGATCCCCTCATGGCGGCTTATAGACGAGAGGTTGAAGCAGTCGCAGGATATTTTGAAGGATATCAGGTGGATCATATAGACCGGCGGAGGAACGAAGCGGCTGACGCTTTAAGCCGGCTGGGGTCGCAACGTAAACCGGTGCCACCAAACACCTTTTTGGATGAGTTGCACAGTCCGTCGGTTCAGATACCGACGGAAGAAGACCTAGTTGTTCCGGACCCAGAGGCACAGTTAGTTGCAGCACTCCATATTATTCCGGATTGGACGCTGCCCTATTTGGCATACCTGAGCCGAGGAGAGTTGCCAGATGACGAATAGGAAGCACGACAGATAATCCGGCGCTCTAAGTCCATGACAATTGCAAACGGAGAACTTCACCATCGCAGTACTTCTGGAGTATTTCAGCGATGTGTGTCAGCTGAGGAAGGTTGTGAGATTCTTCGTGAGATTCATGAAGGGGATTGTGGTCATCATGCCGGTTCAAAATCATTGGTCGCTAAGGCATTCCGACATGGTTTCTATTGGTTAACTGCTCATGCAGATGCGGCAGATCTGGTCCGAAAGTGTGACGCTTGACAGAAATTCTTAAGACGTGCTCTGGTTCCGGCACAGGAACTCCAGATGATACCAATAACTTGGCCGTTCGCGACTTGGGGGCTTGATATGGTTGGGCCTTTCAAGCGATCCCAAGATCAGAAAACTCATCTACTAGTGGCAGTAGACAAGTTTACAAAGTGGGTTGAAGCAGAGCCTATAAGCAAGTGTGATGCGGCAACAGCAGTCAAGTTTATCAAAAAAGTAATATTCCGGTTTGGCTTTCCACACAGCATCATCACGGACAATGGTACCAATTTATCTCAGGGTGAGATGGAAGAGTTCTGTCAACGAGAACATATACGTTTGGACGTATATTCTGTGGCCCACCCCCAATCCAATGGTCAGGCTGAAAGGGCAAATCAGGAGATTTTGCGAGGAATCAAACCCCGGCTTATGACACCTTTGC
Source organism: Secale cereale (assembly GCA_902687465.1). NCBI lineage: Eukaryota > Viridiplantae > Streptophyta > Magnoliopsida > Poales > Poaceae > Secale > Secale cereale. The sequence continues at coordinate 819,670,662 of LR738712.1, read as the reverse complement.
AGAGAACCCCGGGATGTTGGGTTGAGGAATTGTCATCTGTTCTTTGGAGTATTAATACTACACCAAACCGGTCTATAGGTTACACACCTTTCTTCATGGTTTATGGTGCTGAAGCAGTTCTTCCGAGCGATATACGTCATGATTCACCAAGGGTGACGGCCTATGTGGAAGCAATTAACAAGGAGTCAAGGCAGGACGGGTTAGACCGGCTGGATGAAGAACGTGATATAGCTGCAGCACGATCGGCGATTTATCAGCAAGACTTGCGCAGATATCATAGCCGCCGGATTAGAACAAGGACGTTCCAGGAGGGTGACTTGGTACTCCGGCTCATCCAAGATCAAACAGATATGCACAAGCTATCCCCACCTTGGGAAGGACCCTTTGTGGTCAGCAAGAATCTACACAACGGCTCATATTACTTGGTGGACGTTCGGGAACACAAGGACTCACGGACATCAGAAGAGGAGACGAAGAGGCCTTGGAACATCGCCCATTTACGGCCATACTATACTTGAGCTACGTGCTCCAATGTATCCTATGTATATATTATGAGTAATAAATAAACTGGCACCCTCGGTAAACCGGGGGCTTAGCCCTTTTTCCATACGCAAAAATATTGTGAAAGCAACCATACAATTTTATCATCAGATACCATATTTCAATATATTGGCCGGTTTAGAAATTGATTTTTTGCAGAAGGTGCAAAGGAGCAATAAAACTCTCTAAAAAGCATGAGGTCATATCCGGTTCAGGAGGAACCCTGGAGGCCCTCTGGGAGTGGTATCGCCCACTCCCAGTGATCGGATCAGTTTCATAGTTCTATTGACCCTCTGAAAAGTTGGATAAATCCACGTTCAGTGATCGGTTTACATTGACCCACCGGTTCAGGAGGAACCCTGGAGGCCCTCTGGGAGTGGTATCACCTACTCCCAGTGATCGGATCAGTTTCATAGTTCTATCGGCCCTCTGAAAAGTTGGATAATGCCACGTTCAGTGATTGGCTAGGCCCTCTGGGAGTGTTGGCTAATCCACGTCCCATTGATTGGCTCAGTTTTTATTTGCGGTTCTTTCGGCCCTCTGAAAAGTTGGATAAATCCACGTTCAGTGATTGGCTAGGCCCCCTGGGAGTGTTGGCTAATCCACGTCCCATTGATTGGCTGAACCTTGCTTTGAGCCTGGCAGCTCTTAAAAAGCCTCGACTACATGGTCTTATTTGAAAAATTTGCATCTTTTTGTGTTTGTGTTTTATAGCCCTTTTAAACCGAATTGGAACAGCTACAGAAGCTGACCACATATCTATGAAATGGAAAGTCTGGATCAGGAATACCAGCATCAGTAAACCGGTGTTCATTATAACCCGGATCATCTATCAGGCAATAAGCCACAAATTTCTGAGCAAAGTTTCAGAACGAGATAAACTGGAGTCTATCATCTCAACCTGGGTCTCTAATTAGATCCATGGCGATCTTCATAAAGCGACTTTAAAATCCTACCGGCTTAAAGAATATTGAGCGTATATAATCTCAGGAGCAGAGGATATGGAAGGCAACCAATATCAGACAACATGTCAACTGGCAAGTATTTCATAAAGACAAAATATCCGGATTGAAGCACATCAAGTTTCGGCTAGCCTATTACAAGGCATAGCAAGCCCAACAGATTGGAAACATTGTTTGGCAAAACACAGGTTATGATTACAGCAATAAAATTTGAAGTTATGCTTCTCCTTGCTGAGACGGCTGGCCATCGCCTTGATCCGGAACATCTTCATCTTCGTGAAGCGGTTGGAAGTCCGGCGCACGCCAGTCAATCTTCATTAAGGCCCGGAAATACATCTCGTCGTTGATAAGTTCAGAAGGATCAATGTCAGGAGCAAAAGTGTGAGGACGAACCGGCGGGATTAAGTTGACAGTGTCATAGACCGGTCGCTCCACCCGCTCGTTCTGCAAATTATATCCCGGATGATATCTGGACAAGTCAGATTCACCTGCAAGCTTGCTGGCAAGGGGACGCATCTCCTTCGTCAAGGCATAGAGATCCATTTCGGTAAAGGCTGAGCCGTCATCTTTTGTATCTGGAAATCCGGTTAAAGCCTCCTCCAGATCAAGATCCGGGACCCAAGCCTTAGCCCTTGTAAGAGCCAGAAGAGCACCACCCCGGGCGGCAGATTTCTTGACTTCTTCAAGACGAGCCGGCAAAACAGATAACTTGTTCAATGTATCTTGGATCGTTGTAGGGGCCGGTTTACCGAAAGAAGTGGCACTGATGATCCTCTGAGTACCGGAGTACAGCTGTTCGACCAAGGTGTAGCAAGCTTTAAGTTTTTTCCGTAAGTCATCCCCAAGATGGGAGACACGGCGCCCTGCACACAACTGTTATAGTTAAACCAGTGCAAAACGCAGATTACAAAGATAGAAGCAGGAGTTCAGATTATACTTACCAAAGACAGCAGTGGTCATCAAGTCAATTTGCCGTCTTAATCCGGACAATTCTTCTGTTACCGGATTAAGCGCTCCTTCAGCATCCTGAACCCGTTTCTCCAGATCTTTCTTCTGGACCTCAAAAGCGGTCTGCTCTTCTTCAAAGTATTTCTTCAGGTCTTCAGCAGTCTTTAAGCTCAAATGAAGATCTTTTTTAGCCTTTGAAGCGGCAGATTCTGTTTCAGTAAGACGGCTACGAAGTTCGTTGATTTCAATAGCATTCTGGTTCAACTCAGCCTGCAAACACAGTTAAAAAACAAGAGGTAAAAATCAGACAAGTCTCAAGCACACAAACAAGTTGTCTACTTGACACTTGGGGGCTAATGGCAGTTGAAGCAGTAAAGAACAGCAATTCAAAGTTACAAGTCTCAAGCACACAAACAAGTTGTCTGCTTGACACTTGGGGGCTAATGCATAGTTGAAGTATCGTCAGCAACTTTTACAAGTATCAAATACATAAACAAGTTATCTACTTGATACTTGGGGGCTAAGGTAAAGATCAATGGTTCAATCTACAAAGTTCCGGTTCACCTTCAGCACGCAGCTAAACCGGAACTTGGGGGCTGTTATGAGATAGAGACACATCAAAAGAACAAAGTCAGAAGAAGAGGTTTACCTCATATTTTTCCTTCATTAAGTTAACCAGGCTGGCTTCATAATCTCGGCTGCTGTGGAGCCGGTTTAGATACCCGGAGTAAATTTCTTGGGCGCTCATATCGGAAAGGCTGGATATCTCAGTACTCCATTTCCCCTTTTCTTGAGTTAGCTTTTCTGTTTTAGCCGTATGTTTGGCTAAAACGGTGGGTTCAGCCGGAGCAACAAAGGCAGCCCCTGTTACCACAACATCAGGAGAGGCAGGTGCGTTTGGGGGAGTGGCAGTATGAGCTGGATTAGGAGACGCCGGATTGATCTGAGGAGAGTTAACCCGGGCCGGACTTGGTGGATTATGGACGTCTTCAGCAGTAGGATTCTCAGGAGCAGAGATGTGGTCTGTTGGCGCAGGGTCTTCAAGAGGAGCTACGGGCTCGCCCTCGGAAGGAACAGTGTTTGACGGATTAGCAGCCGGATCATCTGCAGTGGGTTCGGCAGGAGGCTTATTTGCCTTGGGCTTCTTGCTAGGTTTTGGTTTGCTGGAAAAGTATGCAAAATGAGTTGACATTATAAAGCAAAAGGGATCATAAACCGGAAAAGGTGAGAAAAGTTACCCTGGGACAGTTTTCAATGGAGGAAGCTGTGTGGCGGTCGATTCACCAGAAGAGGACAGTGGAGTTTCCTGATAATCAGGGTCAGACGGTTTAAGAGGTTTTCGGATAAGCCCGGCCTTGGGATGAAGGGGAGTCGGAGAAAGTATCACCTCAGCATGGCGTTTTCGAACCGGAGTTAAAGAAATCCCGGATGATTCCACCGCCAGGCCGCTGTGGCGAGTGGTCCGGCGAAGAGCTTCGTGCTGCTGCTTCTTCAAAATAAAGTTAGGATCCAACTGAGCATAAGGGTGAGAAAATTGGTATTTCCGGACGGTCCGTCGACTTTTTTGTGGAAGAGGTTCTGAGTCAGAGGAAAGAATGGTTACCTCAACTTCGGCCGGATTATCACCTTCAGGCAACTCCTGTGGAAAAGTTATCGTTAGACACGGTCATAAGTACACAAAAGCAAAATTTAAACCGAATTAAAGCATACCTCGGAATCCGGATCATCATCTTCCTTGGGAGAACCGGCATCAACAGCTGCTTTTCTTTTCTTATTGGCAAAGGTTTTCCGGCGAACCTGTTTGCCGGTTTTCTCCTGAGGTTTTCTCTTCCAGAAAGGATCATCAGCCTAATCAAACGAAAGAAAGACAATTGAAAAGGTGGTTTAAAAGAAACGGATTACAAATACAGGGTAAAGTGAGACTTACTGCAGGCGGCTTGTTCTTCTTATAATATGGAGCTAACCCGACCTTGATGCAGTCTGCCAAAGAAACATTGAGAATTTTCTTGGCTGATTCTACAACTTCCGATTCAGAAAGCTTTTCCTTGGTAAACCTTTGAGGATCATCCGGTTTGCCAGAATATTTGCACATTAGCTGTGATCGCCGGCTCAAGGGAAGTATGCTCCAAGACAACCAACAGCGTAGAAAATCAGTCCCAATCAAACCATTAGCTATGAAGGCTCTTAACTTGGAGAGCTGTGATGAGAACCGGGTCCGTTCAACAGAGCCGAGCCGTTGCGGCAATGGATGGTTCTCCGGAATACGGGTTTCACGGTAACCCGGCACAGGGTTCTCCCCTTCAGGAGAAGTGTCAATGCAGTAAAACCAAGACTTGTTCCAGTCCTTTGGATGAGTGTGTAAAGCGGCATGAGGAAAAACAACGTCTCTCCTCTTCTGAATACTAACACCGCCAAGCTCTTGATGTGGTCCGCTGGTAAACTCGGTGCGCCGGTTTAAATGAAAGAAGTCCCGGAACAGATCGACGGACGGTTCTTCTTGCAGATATACCTCCGAAAACACTTGGAAGTCACAGATGTTTGAAACAGAGTTGGGTCCAATATCCTGAGGGTGCAGTTGGAAAGCGGCAAGAACATCCCGGAAAAACTTTGAACCGGGGGGAGAAAAGCCTCGAGATATATGATCAAAGAACACAATGACCTCCCCGGACCTGGGAGTAGGGGGACATTCATTACCCGGGGCCCGCCACTTTAAAACAGACTGAGGTCCTAACGTGCCAATTTCAGAAATCTTGATCAAATCATCCTCAGTGATGATAGAAGGAACCCAATTGCAGGAGACATACTGCTTGGCCATTGCAACAAAAAGGCAAAGTACTGGAAAAGATAAAGTGCAGAAAACGGATTATGAAGATACAGCAGTATAAACCGGAAACTATCTATGAAAGTTACGCAACGGTTTAACTGAGGACTAATGGCATAGTTAAACCGGCAATTACGACAAGCTACACCATTTCCGGTTAATGGCAGTTGAAGGGGAACGGCTAAACCGTCGCGTTTAAATTACAGAGTTTCGCAAGAACAGGGCATAACAGTTTAAACCGGAACATACTTAGCAGATCTACCAAGGAGAAAACAGGTTTTTAAAAGACAGCTAAGGAAGAACAGATCTGAGCATACTAGGAAAAGAGAAACAAATGTAAAAGTATACGGGAAAGAACTACAAGGGCTTTATACTAAGCGGATAAATCTACAGGTTAGACAGGAACGACGGAGATCTGAAGCATTTACAGCAGGGTAAAAGTACAATTTAAAGGGCAAGATCTGAAGGTGAAGGTTACTAGAAATCATTGGCTTAAGGTTGAACAAGGTGAAACTTCTATTAAGGCTCTAATGGCGGAGGCGTGGGAAGAAACCCTAGAAGTTGCAGACTGATAATGAAGAAGAAGGACATACCTGGAGCGGCAAGGATCGGCGGCGGAGGTTCTCTGGTCAAAGCTCAGGGTGATGCAGCGGCCGGCGAGGACTTGGATCCAGCGGTCGACGGCGGCGGTTCGAGCTCGGGCAATGATGGACTTGGGCGACGGAGGAAGAAGACGGAGCAGGAAGAAGATAACGAATGGGGATAGCAGTATTTATAAAGGAGAGTCAGATCTAAAGCGACAGGTGCGGGATTCGAGGAGGCAAAAAATGGATAAAGATCCTCTGACGCCTCGATTCTCGGGATAACCCTTAAAATAAGCTACAGTACAGCTCGCGGCGTTAAATGCGGAGATGATGTCACGGTCAGATTTAATGATCCCTGAGGATGACGTCAGAGCCGGTTTATAAGGATGTGCAGACAGAAGAAAATTATACAAGAGAAGACTGATATGAACAAGTTCAAATCATTCTAGGGCCTAATGTCAGAGATATGACTAACAGGTATAAACCGGCTAGTATAAACCGGCTTTGTTAATATTATACTTGTTTGTAATATTTAGTAAAGGCTACGGCCCATAAAGATCTTAGGGCCCATGTATAGAATTAAGGTTTGTAAACCGTCCCGTGATGTAACTTGAGAGATAAGGAAGAAAAGACAGAGACCGAGGCGGACACAAATATGAGCCGGCCTCGGGACTCTGTAAACCGGACTAGGCGTACCCTCTATATAAAGGGGCGACCCGGCGACGGTTCAAGGACAAGCAACAATCAACCCGTCGAGACGCAGGCAAGCGAATCCGCTCCCTGTAATCCGACGCCCAAGCAATACCAAACCAACTAGACGTAGGCTTTTACCTTCATCGAAGGGGCCGAACTAGTATAAACCTTCTGTGTCCTTTGTGTGCTATGAACCCCTTCAAGCTAACCCGTGCGATGGTTCCATCATCAAGTCCGCTAAACCGGACATCTGCCGTGCAATTTCCACGACAGTACGTATGTACGGAAACCCAAAAACAAATAGGTTAACAAAAATTCTATCAAAGGATCACACCATTCTTTTCCACTTACTGAAAGTAGAAAATTCAGCAGCCTCTCGATTTGATATTATTATTATTATTATTATCGTGGATTACATAATTTGCATTAAGCGGCATTATTAGGCACTAACCGACTTTTCAAAATAAATACTTATAGCCCCCATGGATGACTGGAAACTTTTTTGACCAATCACAAACAAAATAAGTATCTCTTGATTCAATATTGATACTTTATATTAGTAAAAGAAGTTCCCCCAAACTAGTATGAATCAGAATACCTGAAGAGAGCCAACCATCAGTATATTTATCTGACGAACTCCAGACTTTGAACATGCGGTGATCCAGAATTTTTTGCAAACCCTAAAGAAACACCAAAGCAGCTGAACTTAGTGGTTCAAACATGACACTAACAGAAATATAAGAATGCACAAAATTAATGACTACTGCAGCAATAATAAGTCCAACAGTAGCAACTAAACGGAAGCTGAAGAGCTTTCCAATACCAAATGATGGCAGGGAAGTGCTTATTCAATTACGATGCTCTGAAAATACCCGGTACAGAACTTACGAGACCTCATATTTACTTACCATATCTGAACATGTGTACCAAAGTGTTTGCTATGAAACACAAACTGCTGGTGAATCACTGCAGAAGGGGCGTCTTACCATTGTTCTGGTGACCACTTAAACTCATACAAACCTACTGCAGTTCAGCTGCCTGATCCTAATTTACAGAACACAAACACTTTCTTGAAATTTCTAACCTTGATACAAGACCAACCCCACCCTCACACAAAGCCAAAAAAGAAAAAGAAAAACATATGGTAACTATTTAAATACAGTCAGTTCTTAATGTAAAGCTCTTGCAGAAATAACCAGATGTTTATTAGATTACTACGCAGTCTGGAAACTCATAAGGAAAAGATAATAACATCTCTAAACAAAAATGGATGTCTTGTGTTACAAGATCAGGATATGCATGTCGAAAGAGTTGTACGAACAAAAAGTTTGCACACTGAATTGACATAGCACTACCACTTTCTAAGCACCGTCGAAAATTAGGGCCAATCACAAACATCACAAGGATTAGGCCTGAGCACTATCAACCAAATAACACAAAAGAAGCCGTTGCTACAGAAAACAGAGACTGCTACTATATGAATTCACTCATCATGTTATATGAGTTTTTTTTTAACCAGGCAATCATGCTATATGAGTTGTTCAGTCATTTTCGTGAAACGGAATGAAATATTATAGTTTTTACAAGAGTAATACGGACACTGGATGTCAGCATATGTAGAAGGTCACTTCTAAATGCAACAACACTACTTAATCATTTAACAAAAGTTAAAGGAAATAGAGTAAGATTATTGTGACACCTTTGCATACTTGTCTCCAATAGCATGATGCCTGTAGGCAAGCTTCTTTTTATTCACATCATCAAAAGGAGAACTAAAGCAGTCGGCCTCAAAATCATATTTTGTCAAGTCTTTCCCATCATCATACTCATGTAAAGAACTGAGATAGGGTTGATTGTAGTTCTCAATCTGCATATGTGAGAGAATAAAACTATCAATAGATAGAAATTGACATATAACATGGACACACATTGTAAAATCTGTAGCCAGATGTCCTATCCATATGCACAATGATCTGCATACAGAAAGAATTGCTCTAGTAAACTATGAGCAGACAGGATTTGAGGTGTCGACTGTCCTCTTCATAGAAGAAGTGCTCATCGCAGAGTTCAAGAATGATGTTCTCCCAGTGCTCCCCTATTTCATTACCTTTTTCATTGTCCTTGAGGCCTTCAGAATGCCCGGCAAACGAGCCATCTAGCAGTTACTTGAGCAGAATAAGCGTTTCATCCAAGTCCCACTCGTACACGTTGATAGGCTGATCTATCGGGGTGGATGGAATTCTGTTGGGATATGACTCACTAGAGCTTGACATTCCTGGAGGTGAATGGGAGCAGACACTAGGAGAAGTCAGACGTGATGTCATTGTATGGAGAAAGGATTGCATCGTGTTTCCAAACTCTGTGACAAGGCCACCGACACCTCCGAGTAGCAATACACCTATAAGTCCGCCGCGTTAGCCGACTCCACCCCACCTCGAGACGAAGCCCAGCATGAGTCCGCCATATCGATATCCGCCGCGTCAGCCGACTCCACCCCTTATGTCCCAGCGGCAGGGCCAAAAGCGTATGAGAGCACCAAAGAAGATACCCGATCCTCCTGCCAAAAAGAAGTTAGCTTATGAGATGACTGAGGAGGAAACCAGAGCGGACGTGACTTCTGAAGTGAAGTCCCATTTTGCGCCAAAACCGCCCC
>LR738712.1:819626295-819657616 GCA_902687465.1 Secale cereale | reverse complement strand
AGGAAGTCCCCATGGTTGAATTAGCATGGAAATATATCCCCGGGAACCCTCTGGTTAGACCTGAGCGGGTCCCGCTTCTATCAACACAAATGTGAAGATTGCATGAGTGGTACATGAAATAAGTAAAGAATGGGCGAGAGATGCTCATGGTGAAAAGTCAAGCAAGAGCATTACTTCCATGAAAACCTGATATGGATTGACTTTCCAGAAATTTTCCAGTTATACAATCAAGACATCCTCGACAAATCTATCGTCAATTGCTATTGTCTGTAAGTGATTTCTTTCTGTAATTTAAGTCTCTAGCCCAGCTCGTTCATTGCGTATAATTATCCTCACTATATTATTTTATGTGCTATTATGCATAATTAAGATTTTAGAATGCAAAAGAGATGGAATCTATGGCATTGGGTTCGTTGACCCATATACCATTAATGAAGTTATGATATAAAACCATGCAAAAGACTTAGAGGATAATTTGGTAAGGTTTTTGAAGGAACTAAATACCAGAATAGAAATACTATTTCCTTACAACTTCAAGTGAGTGTAACTATCTTGTACTACAAATTCTATTTTGCTTACTCGATGTTAAGTGTAGTTGATGAGTTATGCATGCCTGCTTATATAAATGTGTGCGCAGGTTCCACTGGATCCTGCTAATCATTAGAGTTGACGAGGGAACTATTGAAAGATTGGACTCATTAGCTAAAGACCCTAAAGAATACACCAGCATAATGATGCTCGATAGGTAATTTCAATCATTATCGCACTATGTAAACCTCTTTCGTTCATTTCTTAATATCAAGTAATTAATAACTACTTTATTATTTTCTTTGTCGAGCAGTGTTTGGAAACGGTTCATCAAAGAGGTTGTCGGTGAATGGAAACAACAGCTGAAATGGCGACGGTCCAAGGTAATTAAGTAGTCCTAGCTAGCTCCGCTCATCTCTTTGATACGTCTCCAACATATCAATAATTTTTTATTGTTCCATGCTATTATATTGTTTGTTTTGGATGTTTTATATGCATTAATATACTATTTTATATTATTTTTGGAACTTATTAACCCAGAGCCCAGTGCCAGTTTCTGTTTTTCCTTATTTTTGAGTTTTACAGAAAAAGAATATCAAATGGAGTACAAACGGAATAAAACTTTACGATGATTTTTCTTGGACCAAAAGACACACGTAGGACTTGCAGAGTAAGTCAGAAGAGTCCCGAGGGCTCCACAAGCCCTCACGACATGCCCTAGGGGGCGTGGCCCCTGGCTTTGTGGGCCCCATGAGACTCCTCCAACCCTAATCTTTGTCCTATAAATTCAGAAATATTTTTAAATGATCAGAAGCGTCCACCAAAATACTTTTCCGCCGCCGTAACCTTCTGTACCTGTGAGATCCAATCTAGGGACCTTTTCCGGCATCCTGCCGGAGGGGGATTCGATCACGGAGGGCTTCTACATCAACTCTATTGCCCTTCCAATTAAGAGTGAGTAGTTTACCACAAACCTACGGGTCCATAGCTAGTAGCTAGATGGCTTCTTCTCTCTCTTCGATACTCAATACCATGTTCTCCTCGATGTTCTTAGAGAGCTATCCAATGTAATCTTCTTTTGTGGTGTGTTTGTCGAGATCCGATGAATTGTGGATTTATGATTAGATTATCTATGAATATTATTTGAGTCTTCTCTGAATTCTTATATGCATGATTTGATATCTTTGTATTTCTCTTTGAATTAGTGGTTTGGTTTGGCCAACTAGATTGATAGTTCTTGCAATTGGAGAGGTGCTTAGTTTTGGGTTCAATCTTGCGGTATCCTCACCCAGTGATAAAGTAGGGGTGGAGCGGCTATTCTGCACCCGGGTGCATCTGCACCCGCGCTCAGAAAAAAATTCAAAAAAAAATACTAAAAAGATTCAAAAAATTCCAAAAAAAAGTATGTGGTACATCATTTGATGCGTGAGGTTCGCTCCAAAATTCAACCCATTTAGACATCTGAGCAATCCTGGGCAAAAAAGACAAAATCGAGGTCTGTAAAACAGTGTACTGTTCAGGAACTGTTTTTTGACCCGATTTGTCTTTTTGCCCAGGATTGCTCAGATGTCCAAATGGGTTGAAATTTGGAGCGAACCTCACGCATCAAATGATCTACCACATACTTTTTTTTGGAATTTTTGAATCTTTTTAGTATTTTTTTTGAATTTTTTTCTGAGCGGGTGCAGATGCACCCGTGCTCAGATGTGGATTACCGTAGCGAGGCATGTATTTGTATTGTTGCCATCAAGGGTAAAAATATGGGGTTTTCATCATATTGCTTGAGTTTATCCCTCTACATCATGTCATCTTGCTTAAGGCGTTACTCCGTTCTTATGTACTAAATACTCTAGATGCATGCTGGATAGCGCTCAATGTATGGAGTAATAGTAGTAGATGCAGAATCATTTCGGACTACTTGACACAGACGTGGCGCATATATTCATAATCATTGCCCTGGATATCATCATATTTTTGCACTTTTCTATTGATTGCTCGACAGTAATTTGTTCACCCACCATATTATTTTCCTTCAAGAGAGAAGCCTCTAGTGAAACCTATGGCCCCCGGGTCTGTTTTCCATCCTATATTTTTATATCTATAAACCAAAAAATCCAAAAATATATCACTTCAATTTATTTACTTTTCCTCTGTTTTACGTTTTAGTAATCTTTTGTATCTATCTCTATCAGATCTCATATTTGCAAGTGACCGTGAAGGGATTGACAACCCCTTTATCGCGTTGGGTGTTTGATTGTTTGTGCAGGTGTATAGATTGGAGACTTGCTTGTATCTCTTACTGGATTGATACCTTGATTCTCAAATGAGGGAAATACTTATCTCGACTTTGCTGCATCACCATTTCCTTTTCAAGGGGAAAACCCAACGCTAGCTCAAGAAGTACCACTCTTTAATTCTAGTTGCAATACCATTATCATGTTTGATTATTATCTGGTTGAATTATATTCTCCCAAAGTGCATGAGGCAACAACAGTGGACTATTTTATGTGTAGACTACTTTGCAAGAACATTCGCTTTATGACCGAATGGCGCAGAGATGTAAAACAACATCGGGTACGTAAACATTATTCACAATTTTTTTATGATGATCTAATATATATACACACAACTAATATATTCATACTGATCTCCTTCTTTAAAGATGCAAGAGAACTGCATACGAGCAATTCAAGTGGAAATTGCGGGAATTTTGCTTACGCAGGTCATATCTGAAAGCGGAGAATATCATTGCACCTAATGCCTGCGTGTAATGATCTCCAAATTGTAGGACAAATCGTATATAGCAAATTATATATATATATATATATATATATATAGGTAAAATAGATAGGTAAAATAGATAGGTAAAATAGATGGGGCACCTAGGTGCCTGGGCACCTAAGTCTTTTATAGTAAGTCATATTCGTTGGTGCATGATATGTAATCTATGACATGATGACTTTCCTAGTTTTATTTGCATGCACTACAACCATCATCGGTCAATCATTGCTTTCCAAAAAATAATATACTACCGGTTCCCAGCAATGGTAACTTTCCAAATGAAAACCACGTATTGTTTCTTTATAATAATGCACTGTATTATTCTGTCAAAACATATTGCGTGCCAATGTATATACCCAACATATTTTTAGTTATGTATATACCCTCTAATTTTTAAGATCCAGAATGACCTAATAATATGAAACATCGTCCCAAAAGGTTTGTATGTATAATTAGGACTTTTTTATGACTTTTTCTAATATTTTACATTTCTACATATCTAGTATATTTTTAAAGGTTGGGTCACATTTTTTCACGACAATTTTTCCTATACAAATTAAGGTGATCAAATAATATAAAATGCGATCCTAATTATTTTTTACTTTTATTAAAATGTATGGTGCATAACGATACCCACACACATTTTTTTTACTTTTATTAGAAATATACAACATACTCACATAATTCCATAGTATATACCCAACAAACTTAAAACTAAAATAACATACCTAAAAATAACTCACTAAATGTAAACTTCAAAAATGATATACCCAAGTCCCAACGTAGTTATTACCAGATTAGAACATACGATATTCCTAAAAATGAAATACCTCGAGTGCTAATATACCCAATGTGTATTTTTTTTGCGGCAGAAATATACCTAATTTGTATGCACACGTATATACCCCGGCTATGTGAAAAAGGATATGAAAATGTTATAGGTATCTCGTCAACATATATAAAGTAAAATATGGTACGTATATACCTGGCTACATGAAATATGGCATCCATAGGTATGTGATACCCAATGTGTATGCACGCGTATATACCCGGCTATGTGAAAAAGGGTACGAAAATGTTATAGGTATCTCGTCAACATATATAAAGTAAAAATATGACTACGTATATACCTGGCTACGTGAAACATGACATCAATAGGTATGTCATACCCAAAGTAGAAATAATAGTATCTTAATTTGAAATAATAAAAATGGTGTACGTATTAACCCAATGTGTATGCACACATATGAAAAAAAATGTACATATACCCAACGTCATGGACTTTGTACAATAATGAGGCCTTAATTTATAGTTTTTCTCTCTCTAGTTTGTACTACTTATGTCTCTCAATATGGAAAGATAGCATGTATGGCATTATTTTGCTTTCCAAATAAATGTTACCATGCATGGCGTGTTGGACCATAGCATTGTTTCCAAATCAGTAATTATGTGAGTATGTTGTATATTTCTAATAAAAGTAAAAAAATTGTGTGTGGGTATCGGTATGCATCATACATTTTAATAAAAGTAAAAAAATAATTAGGATCACATTTTATATTATTTGATCACCTTAATTTGTATAGGAAAATTTGTCGTCAAAAAATGTGACCCAGCCTTTAAAAATATACTAGATATGTTGAAATGTAAAATATTAGAAAAAGTCATAAAAAAGTCCTAATTACACATACAAACCTTTTGGGACGATGTTTCATATTATTAGGTCATTCTGGATCTTAAAAATTAGAGGGTATATACATAACTAAAAATATGTTGGGTATATACATTGGCACGCCATATGTTTTGACAGAATAATACAATGCATTATTATAAAGAAACAATACGTGGTTTTCATTTGGAAAGTTACCATTGCTGGGAACCGGTAGTATATTATTTTTTGGAAAGCAATGATTGACCGATGATGGTTGTAGTGCATGCAAATAAAACTAGGAAAGTCATCATGTCATGGATTACATATCATGCACCAACGAATATGACTTACTATAAAAGACTTAGGTGCCCAGGCACCTAGGTGCCCCATCTATTTTACCTATATATATATATATATATATATATATATATATATATATATATATATATATATATATATATATATATATATATATATATATGTGTGTGTGTGTGTGTGTGTGTGTGTGTGTGTGTGTGTGGTCGTACGAGAAATTATATTATATATGCATAACGTGTACAGTATGTAGTAGCGTAAAATATGTTTGAATTAAAAAATAATTAAATAGAAAACACAAAATGAAAAGGAAAAATAGACCATAATCCTTAAACCCTAAAATCCTAAACCCCAACACAAAATCATTAGTCCCGGTTGATGATACCAACCGGGACTAAAGGTCCTCCAGCCCTGGTGCTAGCTCGCGGCCACGTGAAGGGGTATTAGTCCCGATTGGTGACACCATCCGGGAATAAAGGTCCTCCAACCCCCGGTGCGCGCTCCCGGCCACGTGGAGGACTTTAGTCTCGGGTCGTGGCCAACCGGGACTAAAGGGTGGGGGCCTTTAGTCCCAGTTTCGTTGTCTCGGTTGGTGACCCAGGACTAAAGGCCCTTTCCAACCGGGGCTAAAGCCCGTTTCTCCACTAGTGAAAGATTAGAGTACCGTGTATCTGAACAAAAATTAGAATTCGGTCTTGTGGCAGTTGTATGAGAGGCTGCATGGTCCTTGCCATCGACGACATATTAGAGTCTCAATCCACCTTGATTTGGCCATATCAGAAACAGAAAGTCGTAGTGTAGGTCGAGCTCCATGGTACCTCTTACTTAGCCATCCATTCCCGCATCGTGATCCGTGCGTGTATTTTTGTCTTTTTGTTTCTCTTAAATGAAACAACATATAAACTTCACAACTTGCAGGACAACAAAATATTCTAACTACAATGTGGAAAAAAGATTCAGATTTTTTCATGCATCTTAAATACTTCAAAGAATATTTTCACTCAAAAAATCTCACTTCGTATAATATTTTTTTGGACCAGAAAATCTGAAAGTTTTCTGACACATTGAGATTCTAATGTTTGTTTCACCTGAAAAGTTTGATGTTCATATGTAGTTTCATTTCAGAGAAACAAAAAAGAGAAAGTTTGAAGTAGTAAGATATTAGTAGGCCAGCATGCATCTCAAAGCATTGCTGGAGGGATGATGATAAGAGGTACCATGGAGCTCAACATACATAAAACAAGGTTTTCTGTAGGTCGACCTACATGGTACCCCTTATCTTAGCCATCCATTTCTTCATCGTGATCCGTGCAAGCATATTTGTCTTTTTTGTTTTTCTGAAACGAAACAATATCTAAACTTCAAATTGTGCGAGAAGACAAAACATTATAACTACATTGTGGGAAAAATATATAAGATTTTTCATTCATTTTAAATGCTTAAATAAATATTTTTAATAAAAAAAGTCACATTTTGTATATTTATGCTGGACCAAAAAATCTAAATGTTTTATCACATATTCAAGTTCTAAAGTTTGTTTGATTTGTAAAGTTTGAAGTTCATATGTTGTTTCATTAGAGAGAAACAAAAAAGAGAATTTTTATATAGTACGTTAGTTGGCGAGCAATGTTGGAGGGGTGAGGATAAGGGGTACTGTGTAGCTCAACCTCCACAAGAACTTTCTTAGCTGTGGCGACAGTGATCCACATGGCGGTGAAGGTGAAACAGGCGAGGTGGTTTCGACCTCAGATATTCATGGGAGCGTGGCTTCGACCTCAGATATGCAGCCTGAGCAGACTGAATGTCCAATGGACCAAATGTATGCTGGAGATTGCCTTACTATATTCATTAACCCTGCCTAGCTCTTGCTGACAACAGTGTATCAAGTAGGCTGCTGAGGTTCGACGACAATTATTGGTATATAACTGAGCACATGACAGAGCATGATCAAATTCTGTCTCAGAATTGTGGAGAGAAATTACATTGAGAATCACATAGAAACATTGATGTATATACAAAGGATCTGGACCTAAGAGAAAACAATGTCAGCCAGGCAAAGTCTGCAGTATAATAAGCAGTCCTTTCGTTCTATTGTAGGACGCCTTATCGTTCCTTCTCACTCTTAATTTGATGATAAAATCTTGTAAGGAAGATGGCCTCCCAACGGTCTCCTCGCACCCGCGCTCCTCCCTCCGCCGCCAACGGTCAGCTCCGCGGCCCACGCTCCCACCCACAGCCCCACCCGCCGGCACGTCACTCCGACTGCCGACGGCCAGATAGCGCCCCTGCGGCGGCGGCCTCGTCCTCTTCTGCGGCGCCGCTCCCGGGCTGTTCTCGTCCCGCTACGGAGGATCTGGAACCGGACAACGGTGGCTGGATCGAGGTGCGGAATTTTTGGACACTGAATCCTGCTGCATCCTTCTTCAGTTAAGCTAGGTGTAGATTTATTCAGTTTCGTCAGAATAAGCATGCACCGGGAGTCTGTTCTCGTGCATGCACGTAGTCTTTGTTTTCTGCATGTAGTAGCTAGTGCCGCATTGTTCGCTCTCGTGGGATGGCACGAGATCATGCCGGACATGGCGGTGTTGAGGCAGCGTCCGAGTGGCCGTGGGATGGCGCGGCCGTTAGCTCAAACGTGGCCGGTAGACTAGGAAGGATCTGTTGCTGTAACAGCATATAAATAAAAGGAGAAGAAAACGATGCAGTTAGTTGCACGCAGCACAAAATACTCTCTCCCAATTCTTCATTTTCAGAGCGACAAGAGAGTGCGAGAACACCGGCTGCAACTACAGGAATCATCGTCGTCACCACCGTGACCTCACTAATGCTGGAAATTGTGGGCTATGCGGTCTACCCTCTAATTCCTTCGTCTTTTCCATGGTGCCGCTCACAATGCATATTGAGGTTAGAGGGTAGGGACCTATTTATACACTCCACTTTCAGGCGTTTTATGATTCCACCTATTTCCGGAAACATCCGTATGACTCCTGATCATGTTACCAACCACGATAAAACATGCCAGTTTTTCGAGTCTAAATATATTAGTCCCTAGCACACATGTGTGAGTCATGTGTCATGATTAGATTGTATATGCGAGATCAACTTCCAATCTCAATCATGTGGGTCAACAACCTGCAGAGCCTATCCTGCAAAACAAACCCAGCTCTTCCAGCCTGTGATGTCCCGGGGAAAATACGTACGTACATATAATATTCCAGTAGAGTCGATCCCTATTAATTCCTCTACTATATTCCATCACAGTCGTCCTCGGCACCTCGAGTATTAGTTCCTCGAGTGAAATTCCGCATCAATTATTCCCTGTCACGAACATTAATAATACGAATAATTCCATGATGAGTTAAATAAATAATAAACATGTTGAAAGCCACATAAATATCCAACATCTCCCACTTGGCTGAAACATAATAATGAATATATGAAGTTTCATGTGTAAACATGGTTTAAAACGAATTCCTGGTCAGTGAACCTTCACCGCATCAGTATTATTATATAAAAATAAATGAAATATACGTACCCAAGTTTAATACGTACCCAACTTAGATTGACGAGCTGTGGAATGATTAAACTTGGGTACGTATATTTCATTTATTTCTATATAATAATACTGATGCGGTGAAGGTTCACTGACCAATGTCAGGAATTCGTTTTAAACCATGTTTACACATGGAACTTCATATATTCATTATTATGTTTCAGCCAAGTGGGAGATGTTGGATATTTATGTGGCTTTCAACATGTTTATTATTTATTTAACTCATCATGGAATTATTCGTATTATTAATGTTCGTGACAGGGAATAATTGATGCGGAATTTCACTCGAGGAACTAATACTCGAGGTGCCGAGGACGATTGTGATGGAATACGGTAGAGGAATTAATAGGGATCGACTCTACTGGAATGTTATATGTACGTACGTATTTTCCCCGGGACATCACATGCTGAAAGAGCTGGGTTTGTTTTGCAGGATCGGCTCTGCAGGTTGTTGACCCACATGATTGAGATTGGAAGTTGATCTCGCATATACAATCTAATCATGGCACATGACTCACACATGTGTGCTAGGGAATAGTATATTTAGACTCGGAAAACTGGCATGTTTTATCGTGGTTGATAACATGATTAGGAGTCATACGGATGTTTCCGGAAACAGGTGGAATCATAAAACGCCTGGAAGTGGAGTCTATAAATAGGTCCCTACCCTCTAGCCTCAATATGCATTGTGAGCGGCACCACGGAAAAGGCGGAGAAATTAGAGGATAGACTGCACAGCCCACAATTTCCAACATTGGTATCTTGAGCTAGGTCAGCCGCGGTTGCCGCCGTCGTCCAATCCGCTGCCTTGAACTCTACCGTAAAGTGGTCGCTCGATCTCTGGAACCCAGTCACAGAGCCATGGCCACCGCTCGCCCGCTTCTCTCGTGATGGTTTGACCGTCAACAAGCCCTTTAACTCCAAGCCTAAGATTCCCCGGTGGTTGGTGGGACGCTGTTTTAAATGCTTGGAGTCGGGCCACTTCAAAGTAAAGTGGCCCGGCGAGATTCGATGCCACATCTGCTGGACCTCGGGCCATATCGCTAGAGACTGCCACTCCCACACCGCTCCTCCTGCGCGCCCCGTTCCTCCCTCTCGTGGCCGTCGCAGAGATCCGATTCCTTCGGTGCTCAGCCAGTCGTCGCGGGAGAGATCCCCCTCCCGCACCCCCCTCCGCCGCCGCGCACCATGGCGCACTATCCTCCCTTGGCTCGAGATCGCTTCCCCGGTAAGGTGCTTACCCATGGCGATCCAGATATGTGGCCAACCAGGGGGGTGGCATCATCTCCTGCACGCTAGGCATGGATGCGCTGGAGGCGGACTTCCGCAATCGGGCTCTGCTTGCCTCGGTGCAGGGCAGGCGGCACCCGGTATCGCCGAAGGCGTTGGTGCAAGCTCTTGCCTGGGGCTGTGGGGGTGGAGAGGTGCCATGTTTGGGTGGAGGTCACCCACCCCGCTGACTTCTTCCTCACCTTTGCTTCAACAGAGGATTGTGACAGAGTGTTCCATGAATCTGGTCGGATCATATGCGAGGGCGCTCCCATCGCGTTCCAGCACTGGCAGAGAAGCGCGCAGGCGACCAGCGGGAAGTTGGAGTACTTCTGTAAGCTGGGCATTGAGGGCCTACCGGGTAGCGCCTGGGAATGGGGTACTGTCAGTCAGCTGATCAATAATCTTCAAGGCCAATTGGTGGAGATCCTCCCGCCGGACGACCGCTGGTAGCTGGATGTCACCGCCTGGATGCGGAACCCGTCCGGAATCCCCAAGATCTACGACCTCGAAGTGCCCGAGCCGTCCGGTCTTTCGAACATGGTGGATGACGACTGGCCGGTGGCGCCGCCGTCCCCTGCACCACCAACTGAGAGGCTTACGCTAATCCATCTGCTCACCATCCACGTCCTGGATGTGGTGGATCGCACGGTTCCCTACATGGAGCTGCGGCCAAACTTTGAGCCGGATGAGGATGAAGATTTAACTAGAAGGCATGACTACCCTCGCAGCTGCTATCGGGGCAGGATCGATGGGGAAGGGAGAGGCAATACCCCTCACTCTAGCGGTCATCCATTTGGCGGGCCTGGCGGTCTGGGCATTGCTGGTGACTGGGGCACTCACCGCGTGAACGGTCTCCTCGCGCCGGCTGGGGGCATGGAGTTGTCGCGTCGGCGCCTGGACCCGTCCCCAGCCGCATTTGCCGACTCAGAGCGGTCGAGGGCGCGTGCTGTGGCCCTCGCTTCTCCCCCGAGCATGGTGCTGACCAGGGCTTCTTCCCTGGCCTCGGTGGCATCCAGTCCGGTGGGATCGGTGGCCTATGTCGACACTTTGTCAGGGTTCTCTTCAGCTGCTCGCACGGCTGAGGGCTCGGAGGCGATGGTGCTCACTCATATCTTCGGCAAGGACTTCTTGTTGTGTGCTCCTTCCCCAAGACGGCTCTCCTTCAGCCCACCTGCGGGCGATGCCGCGGTCAACCCCTCCGCCACGGGTGTGATGTCCGGGCCTGGAGCCCCCCCCCCTCCGGCTGGGTTCAGGAAGGAGTAGGCTGACTCAAAGGTGCAGCCACTACTATGCCTTCCTTGGGTCTCGCTGCAGCCTGCCGTTCAGAAGCCCAGTGCGGATCTGCCGCCGCTGACGATCACAGACATCCAGCTAGAGCCCCTCTTAGGTGGCACGAGCCATGTGCGCACTCCGATTGATGTCCCCTGGCGCCACACCAGCTGCTTCTGCCTCCTTCTTCCCTGGCGGAGGGGGATTGCTCGATGGTCGGCCCCAGGACGGCAGCTGAAACTCTGCTTCAGGGGCTCGGGGTCTCGCCTACCGTCTCCATCCTTTGGCCAAGGCCGGCGGCATCTGCGTCGGCAAGACGCAAGAACCCGCTGCCACCTAACTTCACCCCGAGAAGGAGCGCTAGGCTCTCCAAGCGGGACAATGGAGTGCACCAAGGGCCGGTGGAGCGCGCACAAACAGTTCTTCTGCGAACTCTGGGGGTCATTAAGGGTGAAGAGCACATCTCTAAGGAGGCTATAGACTACTACTTGAAGCTTTTCGACAAACCGCTGACACCTCAGCACATCAGAGCGGTGGCAGCTCTCTTCGACCCAGAGGGTGCGGGGTTTGATGAACCCAATCAGTTCGACTTCGCTGCTTTCAGCCTTCCAGAGTGCGTTTGACCGGTCATTTATGTATAATTATGCTTAATTTAGTCAGTGTCGGCCACGTCGGTAAAACTGTGTATACCTCCGGTTTGGCTCATCTGCCGACCCAAATGAAAAATTGAACGTGCACGTTCGTCTGGTCGACTCAAACGAACAAAAAACGGACAAAGTGCCCATCCATTTGTATCGGCGCGTTGGAGTTGCTCGTATTTTGGGACGGAGGAAGTTTGTATCAAATAAAATGCTCATACACATTCAAAAAATTGTTTCGCCATGTCCATATTTTGTAATATATGTCCCGCCATGCGTGAAACATGTTCACGTATGTCAAATAAATTTTTGTAGCAGATGAATGTCGGCTTGGGATCTGGCACATTCTCTTGCAGTAGCACTTGCGCTGGAGGCCGAGCATGTGGCACTCCCCTCTTCGACTTGGTGTAGGCCGAAGACAGCTCTTTGGGCGGGGCAAGGCCGAAGAGTGCCCATCGGTCACACACGTTCCCCCAAGCGTGACCGAAGACCGAACTTCGGTCTAAGCGCGGCCGAAAAGTGCCTTTTCGGCCTGTGTAAGGCCGACGGGCTAATATTTTTGAAATTTTCAAATTAGGTCATATATTTTTCGAACTTATTAAAGTAATAATAATACTTTAATTTTTTTTCCAAAAATACTATACTCTATGTATGATGATGAAGCAGCGATCAAGACTGAAGGTGTTGGGGACTTGGGGATGGTTTATAGTCATATACGATGGAGCTGCCTAATGGGGGGCAGCGAGGCTAATGGTGTATGAAGTATATGTGCAAGCAAAACCTTATGTGTACCGCGAAAAAATAGCATGCATTTAAAATTAGTGAGAATTATATGTGCAAGCAAAACCTTATATGCATGTGAAAAATGAACATTTAGCTTCTCGGTTTCGCCGGATATGAAATAATCCATCCGCTATTTTTCTATTCATTGATCGAGGGCATTTAATAGTTTTATTACGTCATTGTACGCTAGAG
Organism: Secale cereale; assembly: GCA_902687465.1. NCBI lineage: Eukaryota > Viridiplantae > Streptophyta > Magnoliopsida > Poales > Poaceae > Secale > Secale cereale. The sequence continues at coordinate 819,644,637 of LR738712.1, read as the reverse complement.
AAGGCCCAAGAATTATTCAATCTACTTTTCCTTTCAATCGAGGAGATTTTAAGGCTAGAAGTTTCTGATTTAGGAAACATGAATCATTTTTTAAATCCTGAACAGTTTATTGAAAATTATGTACACTTTCAAAAAAACACAAACACAATTTGAAACAAGAACATCTTTTAAAATATAGAAACATTTTTTAAAACACCAATTTTTTTTATAAAAACAGGAGCATTATTTGAATTTGTGAACATTTTTTAAAAGTTAGAAACATTTAGAAACATCAACAATTATCGGTTAGTATTGGTTGAGCCTAAGTTTTTGCTTCTTCGCATGATATGTGCTATTCTTGAATGCCATTTTATTTTGTTTTCCTTCCAGTTTGATAATATACTTAGATCTACAAGTTTTTAAATAAGAAATAATCCTGAAATAGCTACCCATTTACTTAGCTAATCGCTTGATCTTCACTTATATCTTTTTGGAGCAGTTTGTCATTTACTCTTGTGCTTCACTTATATCCTATGACTAAATCATTGAATGAATTGAATATCATAAATATCAAATTATATATTTTGATATGATTATCCCATTGGGAGTCATGACTTCACATATAAGAAGTATAGGTGGTAAAATTTACTGAAAGTTAACAAACACAACATTGGTCACTTGTACAATTCATGAAAGAATACTGAAAAAGAGAGTTTTCACATATAAATATACTATCTTGGACATCTTCTATGACTGTGAGCCCTCATTAGTTATTTTGAAACTTGATCAAGTAGTTGATGTTGGACAAGGAAGACAACATAATGAGTTATGTTTGTTTATATTCACATAGAAGTTATATTGTCATGGATCCTCTAACATGTGGTGCTTGCTTAGGATCTTTTGTTAGACAAAAAATTGTACTAAGTAGAGATACTACTTGTGCATCCAAAATTCCTTAAGCCAAGTTTATTGCCATAAGTGTACATGATACCTACCTATGGATTGAGTAAAATCCTTCAAATAAGTTGTCATCGGTGCAAAAATGCTATAAAAATTGCTCCTAAATGTGTTTGATCCATTAGTGTAAGTAAAATTAAGTATTGTACGAACTTGTGATGCCAAAATAATAAAAGCGATGAACTACATAATAAAGGTTGCTGTCATAAGGGCCAATATAACGTGACGTTCTTTTGCATTAAGAGATTTTGCATACAAAGCCAAAAGCGCATGACAACCTCTGCTTCCCTCCGCGAAGGGCTATCTTTTACTTTTTAGTATTTATTTTTATGCAAGAGTCAATAGTATGCATTCTCATTTCAACCTCACTTATTCTCTAGTTGGCAAACATCATGTGGTGGCGAAAGATCTAGGCACATATATCCAGTTGAATATAGATGATCATGAGTTCTTATTATTGATAATTATCTCTATGATAAATAATTTCGGAGGCGAAACATTAAGACCATATCTTTCTCAGTGTTCAATGGATGCTATTTGTTTTAAAAATATGCTTCGAGTGTCAGCAATCAGGGAAGACGATATGATAGTTGAGTATTTGAAGCATTTTTTTAAATTCCATTTTATTTTTAGAAATCTCATATAATTTTAAAAAATAATAAAGTTTTGGAAAATGGGAAAAAATCAAGTTCCGAATATTTTTCAAAATAGCAACAAAATGTTGGAATTTTTAACATTTTCTATAATTTGATTTTTTATTTCTGAATATTGTTTTGAGAATTTTGAATTTATGAAATAGATTCTATAAGAAAAAAAATACTTGGAAGGAAAAAATGAGTTAGGGGAAGGAGAATAAAAATAGAAGTAAAACACAGAAACAAAGAAAACTGGGCCAGCCCATTGTCGGTTGTCCCGTGCGAAGCTCCCACTATTTATCAACTGTGCAGAAAATAGAATTTTCCCAGCTGAGTGGGCACAAAAATAAGTGGGATGTCTTCGCTGGGCCACAGCGCGTGGCCTACGTACAAAATTTTGGAAAAGCCTTCTTTTTGTTGCAGACGAACGCATAAGAATTTAGTACCACATCGGATAAAAAAATCGGCGATGAACAGATGAAAAAATTGGGGAAACGCACCTTGCTTTATTAATACTAGCAAATATGCCCGTGCGTTGCAACCGGAAAAAATAGCATGCATTTGAAATTAGTGAGAATTATATGTGCAAGCAAAACCTTATGTGCACATGAAAAATGAACACCGGGTATGAAGTAATCAATATGCTGCTTTTCCATTCATTGAATGAGGGCATTTAAGAGTTTTATTACATCATCGTATACTAGAGAAGGCCCATGAATTATTTCATCTACTTTTCTTTTCAATCTAGGAGATTTAAAGGTATGAACTCTCTTAATTAGGAAACATGAAACATTTTTTAAATCCTGAACAGTTTATTGAAAATTATGTCCACTTAAAAAATCGATTTTTTATTTAAATAAGAACATTTTTTAAAATTTAGAATCATTTCTTAAAAACACTAACATTTTTATAAAAAACATGAGCATTTTTCGAATTTGTGAACATTTTTTTTAGCACCGGAAGATGTTTTCAAAAATTTATAACATTTTTCAAAAATGTCTTTATTTTACATTATTTTAATTGTAGAAAAACGCGAACAAAATTTGAAACATGAAAATCTTTTAAAATTCACAAACATTTTTTGAAAATACCAACTTTTTTTAATAAAAATATGAACATTATAGAAATTGTTGACCCTTTTTTTACCACGGGAACCTGTGTTAAAAATTCATCAGATTTTTGAAAATGTGTACCTTTTAACATTAATTTGAATTGTGAAAATTTCACTAAAACACGAATAATTTTTGAATTAGAGCATTTTTAAAATTCCATTTTATTTTTTGAAATCTCAAATATATTTTTAAAAACTATAAATATTATTGAAAAATGGGAAACTTATTCAAATTCCTATTATTTTTCAAAATAGCAACAAAATGTTAGAATTCCGAACATTTTCTGTAATTTGATTTTTTTTATTCTGAATATATTTTTTGAGAATTTTGAATTTGTGAAATAAATTCTATAAGAAAAAAAAACTTGTTAGAAAAAATGATTTAGTCGAGGGAGAATAAAAATAGAAGTAAAACACAGACACAAATAAAACTGGGCCAGCCCACTATCGGTTGCCCCGTGCGAAGCTCCGACTATTTATTGCCCTTGCGGAAAATAGAATTTTCCCACCTGGGTGGGCACAAAAATAAGTGGGCAGTCTTCGCTGGACCACATCGCATGGCCCGCGTACGAAATTTTGGAAAATCTTGTTTTTGTAGCAGACGAACCCATAAGAGTTTAGTACCACCTCGGATAGAAAAAAATCTTTTCGGCATTGAACGGATGAAAAAATTGCTTTATTAATAGGTAATAGATGTAAATAAGCCAAATTGAAGGTCAAATCTATGTCGCGCCATCATCATTTTTTTTAGCATCAGTACAGACGCAAGCGCTCATATACACGCGCATACACTCACCCCTATGAACGCACACACGCACACCCTACCCCTATGAGCACCTCCGAGAGACTGGGCCGGCATATCATCTTGAGATTTACGAAGTCACCGTAGGCGCCTTGTCGTCGACGGGAACGTCTCCTCCCACTGAAAGCGCATCGCCGGAAATCTTGAAATAAATCCAGAAATAATGCGAGCACCAGGATTTTGAACCCTGGTGGGTTGGGATACCACTGTCCACCTAACCATCTCAACCACAGGTTGGTTCGCCCGCGCCATCATCATTATTATTCCAAATGAAAGTAGAATTGATTTTGCAACATTAATATGCATTTTCCGGAGAAAAACATATCATGAATCAACATGTGTGTCTAAACGGTATGGTGATAACAATGCAATGCTAAGATCGATCAGCATCTGCAGTTCATCTCCTTCCTTGACCAGCGCCTCCGCCCCCGGAATATGAAGAAGCGCAAGAGCGCAGTATTCCGAGACCTTGTTCACCGTGTTCACACATTCGGGAAGCTCGAAGTTCGGAGGCCCGTCGTTGTGTTCGGTCTCGCTTCTCTGGTCACCCTGGTAGCCCCTCAACAAGGCGTCGCAGAAGTTCAGCACACCCGCGGTGGCCGCGTAGTCCAGCTCACAGATTCTGAGATGGCGCGCTGTCGTCGACGTGCTGTTCTTGGTGTTGTGCAACATTTTCTTGACGTTGCCACCGGCGGTGACAACACGCTCCTTGAGGATGTCGACGGGTATGAGCGCCAAGTCCCGATGATCCTTGGCGTTGGCACTCCGGTTGTCGGACTGGAGGGTTGAGATGCAAAATTCTGGGGTCACGTAGTTGTATCCTTCATTGTAGCCGTGGGACCATTTCGAGGCGTTCTTGCACGCTTCCGCCATGAAGTCAGTCGGCTTGGGCTTGCCACCGACGTCGCCGCTGCTCTGAACAGCGATGGCCGAGGAAAGAAGCATGATGACGATGGCGAAGAAGACGGTGGTGGTCATATGTGATGTTGCCATTGCCGCAAGGCCTGCGAGAAACCTTGAATTGGCTGAGAGTGGTGGGGATAAATGGGTGAAAACAGATGACTAAGGCAGAAATGGATGAATGGTTGGATGGATTGAGGTGATATACATAGGTATTTATACAAATCAGGTATAGTGGGGGTTCGTGAATGCAAGTATCCAGTTTGGTAGTGGATATCCAAATGATTAGTGTACACTTAATTCAGAGATATGTATTAGATATTTTGATGCTCACTCTGGATCTCATGATATTAATGCGTAGGTGTGTGCTAATGCAACACAGCTTGATAAGGATTTCCAAATGATCAATAATCATCATATGCATTGCTTGGGCCGATGTATTGGTGGTTTGTGACGGTTTTCACCTGATTTTTCGTCTATTAACCGGACAACTCACTTCTGCTTAATTAATGGATAAGGCAAATCTTTTGCCTCCATTTTGAAAAAGAAATGTTGCTATCACAATGAATATTGTTTAGTATGCACAAATATGGTGGTCCTCATTTTGGATATCCTCGTATTAATGCATTTTCTATTCACAAATATGATAGATGCTCTTTTTCATATCTCCATGTATTAATACAGATCGACTTTCATAGATTTATTGAAGCAACACCTCTTCATCATGGATACCTAAGATACTGATCAATGCGTCAGGGGAAAACCATCACCTTTTCATCCTCGATAAAAACAATTTTCTTCCAGATCTCAACTGGGAGAGGTTGCTGTTTTGTTTTAAGATCGATTGCGAAATATAGTTGTTGCTTCTTTAGTGTTTGTCTGCGTCTATGATTTTAATTTATAGAATCTACGTTTCTACGATCCCGATAGTTCAGATTCAACGATTTGCGATCTTATCATCAAAGCTCTGATCTGATTCTTCATTAGCTCTAGTTCTCATTGTTAGAATAAATCCGAGGCATACCGTCGATCATCCGAGGACCAAGCAATCACACGAGCACGACACCGAGATTTGTTAACGAGGTTCACCGATATGGCTACATCCCCGGGGCCTGACTACGGGCGCTCCTCCCCATGACACCGTCACAATACTGTACCCCGGCCGCCCTGGGCACCGGTACACGCCGCCGGCTCCCCCTGCGTGCTTGTGCTATTATGTTGGCATATGTTACATCGTGTGTCTACCCTCGCTATATATGAGAGGCCTAGGATACAAGTGTCCTACTAGGACATGACTCCATATCCTATATAAACACAATACAACTACAAGTCCAACTGTAACCTACCTTGTACACTATATTTGACACAACTCTAACAAACTCCACCTCGGCAAATATTCTTCACTACCTTAGATTCGTCAATGCGTCAAACTTCCATGTACATTGGACTTGAGGTTATCCCATGAGTACTGCTGCTACTCCAAAGACTCCATATGACTTCACCTATAACTTGTAGTCCCTTCTTTTCTTGACCACAATCAACACTCGAGCAAAATTAAGTTCCGCATTACTCTAGTTAGCGCTCCCAACTTCCAGAGTATCAGTCCAACTTCATCACACACTGATCACGAACCTGCGTGAAAGTGAACAACTCACATATTGGGTGTCACACATAAGAGTTACCTGAACTCAACATCACCGCTCCTTTCTTGACCGCCTGTCTGAAACTTGAAGGAATTTCTCCATTGCTTGTAATCATCCCGAGTCAAATTCGCAGTTGTCTCACCACATGTATGACCACCAGAGCCCTGGCCCATCTCCATGTCCCGTGCTTACCGCACGCCTCCCACTATTACCGCGTCGAGTCTCCGCTGTCCTGGTCGAGTCTCAAGGGTTGCCAAACCACACCACTCAACCTCCACTTCAGAGTACCACCGATCATCACCGACCGATGACGAGTTTCTCGCTTCCATCAGACCACTGGACTTCAGTCCGAATTACGTGTCCCTCACTTTTTACCGCTGAATAGGATTCGACTCTCTGTGCACTTATGTCGTAGCCCCTCAATTCAGCTCCACCTTCAACATGACTCCATGGTAGATGATCGATCAACCCTCACGCCCCATTGACTTCAAGCTCCGTGTATACACCACCTTGAATCAATCCCGCACCATAGTCTTGTCGAAGCCACACAAGCCCTCGGGCCCGTGCCATGTGTTTCCACGCCCAGAAGTCGGTCATCATCTGCATCACGCTCCTTTGTCGCCGTCGCCGATCTCACCATCGTCTTCTGTACCAACCGACTTGCGTCGATCCGTCAGACTGTCTAGTCCGACCCAACCAAATTTGTTCGGCTGCAACCATCTGCATCTCCTCACAGTCCCCATCGTCCGTCTAGCTTGACACCCCGCAACGCCTTCAAACATCTCTGTTGTGCTAACAATTTTCACCCTTATCTGTCATAACCCAAGGTTTTTAGTTCCGTCGAATTTCTTCACCTCAAACCTAGTACCTGTTGGCTCCATGGTTCTTTGTATAACTGACATGTGAAAAAATATCGAGTACTCTTTTCGTGATCCCCAAGTACACCGAGTATACTAGTTGCAAATCCAACAAGATTGCTTCTGTCTTCACGTAGAGTGGCTCCCGTGGCTCAACACTGATACTAGCTTTGCCTTGCCCAAACCTTTTCCTTTACCATATACTCCCTCCGTTCCTAAATGTAAGTCTTATTAGACATTTCAAATGGAATACACATACGGATGTATGTAGACATATTTTGGAATGTACATTCACTTATTTTGCTCCGTATGTAGTCACTTGGTGAAATCTCTAGAAAGACTTATATTTTGGAACGGAGGGAGTAGTACTTCCCATTGATGTTTGCACGTCCGTGTCTCGGCCTCTAAGAGAACGCGTCTCCTCCAAGGACACAGTCGTCCCCTTAGTTTTTTCTCAACCAAAACCTCTCATGTCTTTGCCCAGCCTGCCAGATCGACTAGTACGCAGGTTCCGCTTCGCACGCGTCTAGCCTGGGGACTCCAGCGGCGTGGTTTGCACTTGCCGCATCCGAGCTGTGCCCCGGCGCCAGCCTACTCGGACCCGCACCCGCTAGCCTGGGGAGTGTTGTGACACCCCGAGACCGGTGCGCCAGGTGTCAGCCAGTTATCCGTCGCCGTTGCCATGTCATCTGCTTGCGTGTTGCATCTTGCCATGTCATTGTGTGTGTTGCATCAGCATGTTTTCAAAACTTGCGTCCGTCTGTGTCCGCCCGTCCTCTCCGTTGTCCGTTCTGAGCCCAGACACACTTGCACGCGCCCGCGGCGCCTCCGAATATTTATTTTATGAGTGGCCGAAAAATGTTCTCGGAATGGGTTGAAACTTGGCGTGTGGTCTTATTATAGCATAGGTAGTCCGCCTGTCAAATTTCGTCGCATTCGGAGTCCATTTGATAGCCCAACGGATATATATAGCGGCACTAGTCGCCGGTTTAAACGTCGGACGTTTTCGGTCTCTGAAAACCCCCGCGGGCCTCTCCCTCTCTTCTTTTCTCTAAGCCCAAGGCCTTCTACACAGCCCACTAATTCCCTCTAGGCCTAGCCTAGTCCCTCTCCGCTCCGGAGCCATCCGATCGGTATCCGGTGGTCCGAAACGGCCTAAAAACCCCCCTCCTAACCCTGATACTAGCCCTTTCCTTATTTAAACCCCTTCCCCATGCCATTTTTGGCCTTCTTCTTCCTCCCCTCGAAATCCATGCCAGCCAACTCCCTCCAGCGCCGCCACCCGAGCCATCAGCGCCGCCGGCTTCCCCGAGCCGCGATCTCGCCCGTCCGCGGCCAGATCGGACGGCCCGGGGAGCACCCAGCCGGCTCCCACAGCTTCCAAGCTGTGGCTCCGCGGCGCCAGGCCTCCCACCGCCGCCAGCCCGCAGCAGGCCGACGCGGGCCCAATCCGTCGCCCGAGCGCCCCGAGCGGTCCGCTCATTCTCGCCCCATCTGTCTCCCGCAGCGGCGCCCTGCGGTCTTCGCCGGAGCCGCGTCTAGCCGGCGACCCTCCTCGCCGGAGTCCGCCCCACCTTGCAGCGCCGAACGCCGCCGCCCCCGCGCGTGACCCCGCCGGACCCCATCGCCTCGGCTGCTCGCCTCCCTGCGTTGTCCCGTGGCCGCCGCCATGTTAACCACCTCGCCGGAGTCGGGAGACCGGCGAGCTCCCGAGCCAGATCTGGTCGCCATCGCCGCCCTGTGCACGTCACCGACCCCCGCCGTCGCCGGATCCGGCCAGGAGGGCCCGGATCCACCTCTCCCTCGCCTCCCCGAGCTCATCGACGGCCCGTCCTCGCCGGAGAGCAGCGTCCGGTCGCCGGACCTCCTCGCCGGGCCAGACATGTCCGGAGGAGCCGGACATGTCCGACCCTTCCCTCGCATGTGTCACTGACTGTGGGCCGTACCCATGCCACCGATGGACGTGTGCGTCCATGCCCGGACATGTCCATCCCGAGGTTGCCTTTTTCCCACCAAGTCCTCAGAATTGCATATTTTGTTGCTATGTTCATGTGGCTGTAACTTATTGTGTATATGTCCAAATTGAGTGAATGATATGTCAAAATGATCGTGGTGACATGCTCTACACTTTGTTCCATTGAGCCATGCTTGTTTGAGTTCATCTAGATGCTCTAATCTCTGTTGCAAGAGTGCTACTTGTTATAAACTGCTGCTACTTGTTAATTTGATGCCATGTTTGAGATGTGATAACTTGGTGCATGTTTATCCAAATGATGCATATGATATGTCAAAATGTTCATTGTGAAGTGTACTACATGATGGTTGCTGTAGCATGCTTGTTTGAGCTCATATTGCCATGTTAATCTCTGTTGCAAAAATGCATTTTGGCTGTCAAGAGCTGAAACTTGTTACGAGATGCTGATTTCAATTGCTCTTTGCTATTGATGTGTTTGTCCTCATGCCACATGTCTAGATGTTTTAGAAGCACAATCTTATGGTCTTTGATGTGGTGCAAGCATCTTTCCATGATATGCCTTGAGGTGACTTAAACATGCTTGTAAACATGCCATGTTGTTGTTACTGTTTTATACTTAGTGAAAAAACTGCGAAGTCTGGAATCTGTTATAACCTGATGCTATGTTTGCTTGATGCCCCACTCAAATCCATGCTTGTTTTGGAGTGGCCATTGAGCATGTCTTGTTGTTCATGTTATTGTCTATCCATTCATGCCTTTACTTGCTCTTTTGGCCGACTGTAGCTTAATTATTTCTTGCTCTCAAGTTGCTATAAATTCTACCTGTCAGGATTTTATCAGCATGTTCAATTTGTTGTAGCTTGTTGCTATTGATCCATGCCTCCTATGGAGATGCTCCAATGGAGTTGTTTGCTGTATGATATGCCTACTACATGTCCATGCTCTTTATGTTCTTGTTAGAGTTGATATGCTTGTTGTTTTGTTCCTCCGAAGGCAGCATCGTGATGATGTTTTTGCCTTCCCAGATTTTGACTAAGTTTGGATAATTTTATTGCAACTTGCCATGCTTGTTTAAATGTGTTCCAGCAAGTTTTTGGGTGTGTTCTAAGTTTATTCTTGTTAAGTATTATGTATATTTCACATCCATGCTTCTTGTTATCATGTTTGAGTGTTGTATCTTATATTTACCTTACTCCAAAGTTGCTATTTGGCTGTTAACTTCAGCTTGTTATTATATCTTGTTTCATGTGTATCTTTTAGCCCGTTGCTCCGTTTTGAGTGTGTCCTATATGAAACTTCTGTGATTTTGCATGTAGAATCATAATATCATGTTGTTTTCATGCTTGGAGTGTGTTTGCTTGATGTTCGGGTGCATCTTGCTCCGTTGCCTTGCTTGTCTTGTTTTGCTCATATCTTCTAGGCCGTAGCTCCGAATTAAACAAACTTTATATGAAACTTGACTAGAATTTCGTGTAGATCATCATGGTGCATGTTAACTTTCTGTTTAACAACTTTAACTTAAGGTTTGTCCAGATCTGGACTAATTTCAAATTATGCATATGAGGGCTTATCAGATTTGTTATGCGTAGTTTCCGGCCTCATTTAAACTTGTTGTTTGTTGGTATTCTTGTGTGCTTCATCCCTTGCAATGTATTGCATCATATATAGACTTGTCTTGCATCATACTTGGTTGATCATATTGTCATGTTCTTGTGTTGTGTCTTTACCGTATTGCTTGCTTCTTCTCGTTAGTGCTTGTTCCGTTGCGATCGTGAGGATTCGTTCGTCTACACGTGGTTCGTTTTCAAGGCTTCTTCTCCGTATTCTTCATGGATCCGTTCTTCTTCCTTGCGGGATCTCAGGCAAGATGACCATACCCTCGGATACCTTTACTATCATTGCCATGCTTAGTTGTCTCGATGCTATCGTTACATGTCGCGCTACCCATCATTATTGTCAGCCTCTCCTTGTTGCCATGAAACCTCTAACCTTTGACACCTTCCTAGCAAACCATTGCTTGGCTATGTTACCCGCTTGCTCAACCCCTCTTATAGCATTGTTAGTTGCAGGTGAAGATGAAGATCGTTCCATGTTGGAACTTATTGTTGGAATATCACAATATCTATTATTATTATTATTAACACACCTATATACTGGGCATGGATGGAAGGCTTGGCCTTTTGCTCGGTGTTTTGTTCCACTCATGCCACCTTAGGAGCCGATAAACCGGCATTATGTTCCTTGATTTTGCGTTCCTTACACGGTTGGGTATATGGGGACCCCTTGACAGTCCGTCTTTGAATAAAACTCCTCCAGCAAGGCCCAACATCGGTTTTAATTTGCCTCATAATAACAACTTAATCAAATAATTAAATTTGCATAGGGGGTCGCGCCCTCGAGATTCTTTCTACATAGCAGGGGGGCCAGTGCTGATGGTGTTGGTCCCAAACGGGGAGCCTGCAGGGCCACCTTGGGGAAACCCGAGGGCTGGTTTTACTTGTAGCATCGCCCATCCGGTCGTGGCCTGAGACGAGATACACGCGGCTACTATCAGGGTGTCGACACACTGGGAGGTCTTGCTGGACTTGTTTTACCATTGTCGAAATGTCTTGTGCACCGGGATGCCGAGCCTGATCGGATTTCCCTAAGATAAGGGGTAATAATTATTATTACTCCAGCTGATCGTGAGAGCTTGTGATGGGCTAAGTTGGGACACCCCTACAGGGTTATGATCTTTTGAAAGCCGTGCCCGCGGTTATGTGGCAGATTGGAATTTGTTAATGTCCGGTTGTAGAAAACTTGACAGAGGATCCGAGATAAAACACACAACTGTGTGAGTAACCGTGACTGTCTCTTTTCACTTTGAGAAGAGAACACGATGGGGTTATGTTTGACTCGTAGGTAGTTCAGGATCTTTAGCGATCATTACTAGTTTGCGACCATTTGCATAGATGCTCATCTTATTCTTGTACTCGTAAGTTAGCCATCATATATTGCTTAGTCGCTGCTGCAACCTCACCACTTTACCTCTTCCTACCCTTTAAGCTTTGCTAGTCTTGTTACCCATGGTTATGGGATTGCTGAGTCCTCGTGGCTCACAGATACTACAACAACAGTTGCAGGTGCAGGTTTCCGATGCCTTGATGTGAGAGCGATGATCGTTTTGTTGGAGTTCTTTCTTCTTCATCTTCTTCTTCAGTCTTGGGTTAGGTTCCGGGTCGGTAGCCTGGGATAGCAGATGGATGTCGTTGTGCTTTTCATGTTTTCATCCGTTGTCGGATGCCTTGTATTGATGATGTTGTATTCATGTGACTTGTCTGTATTGTTGTATCCCCCATGTCTGTATGTAATGGTACGATGTAATAATATCCATCTTGCTAAGCGCCTGTCGTGGAATTAACACGACAGATGTCCGGTTTAGCGGACTTGATGATGGAACCATCGCACGGGTTAGCTTGAAAGGGTTCATGGCACACAAAGGACACAAAGGGTTTTATACTAGTTCGGCCCCTTCGAGAAGGTAAAAGCCTACGTCTAGTTGGTTTGGTATTGCTTGGGCGTCGGTTTACAGGGAGCGGAATCGCTTGCCTGCGTCTCGACGGATTGATTGTTGCTTGTCCCTGAACCGGTACCAGGTCGTCCCTTTATATAGAGGTGACGCCGGGTCCGGTTTACAGAGTCCCGAGGCCGGCTCATAATCGTGTCCGCCTCGGTCTCTGCCCTTTCTTTCTTATCTCTCAAGTTACATCTCTTGGGTGGTTTACAAACCGTACTTTTATACATGGGCCTTGAAATCTCATGGGCCGTAATCTCTACTAAAATAATAAACCAAGTACGATATAACTAAGCCGTTTTACAATATCCGGTTTATATCTATTAACCATATCCCCGACATTAGGCCCCAGAATGATTTGAACTTGTTCATATCAGTCTCCATCGTCTCCTGTAGTTTTTCTTCTGTCTTCATCTTTTGTAAACCGGCTCTGACGTCATCCTCCGAAATCATTAAAGTCTGACCATGACATCATCTCCGCATTTAACGCTGCGAGCTGTACTGTAGTTTGTTTTTAATGGTTATCCCGAGAATCGAGGCGTTTAAAGGATCTTTATCCGATTTTGCTCCCTTGATTACCGCACCTGTCGCTTCGCATCCGCCTCTTTGCCTATAAATAATACCGCCCTTCTTCATTCCTTCTTCTCGCGTCTTCTTCCTCCTTCCGCTTCCTGACCCGCAAGAACTCCATTAGATCCCGAGCTCGGAGCGCCGCCATCGTCTCGTCGGATCAAGAGCTCCTCAGGCCGCTGCATCAACCTGATTCGTCCAGATTCTCTCCGCCGCCGATTCCCACTGTCCCTGGTATGTTTATCCCCCTCATTGTAGATCTGTATCCGCCATGGCTTTACTTGTGTTCTTCCGCCATTAAGGCTCCTAGCAAAGCTTTCCTTCTGTTCTTGTAGATTCGTTCCGCCTGTAGGATCCGTAACTTTTAGGCCTGGCCAATAGACCTTCCGCTCAATACTAGCCTTAGATCTTGTCATTTATAATGCTACAATTATATCTGTTCCGCCATTAGAATTTCCGCCATTAGAACTCCGCCATTAGAACCTTAGCACCAGTTCCGCGGATTTAACCTTTGCGCCTTGCTCTTTAGATCTTGCTGTTTTATTTCTGCCGTTGCCTGCTTTAGGTCTCATTTTTTATGCACATCCTGTAAGCTCGTCTGCTCCGAATTGGACCTCTGTAGATTTCCCGTGTAATTTTCGTTTCTTTTATCTCAGTATGCTCAGATCTATTCCTCCTTAGCAATGCGTTGAAAACCTGTTTTTCTCTTCGATAGATCCACTAAGTATGTTGGGGTTTAGATTGTCATGTCATAAACCGGAAATGATGTAGACTGATGCAATGACTTAAACTATTCCTCTTCAACTGCCATTTTAAACCGGAAAAGATATAACTTGTATTATGATTGCCGGTTTAACCTTGCCAGCTAGTTCTCCGTTCCCTCCATTGCACAATATGTATAGGTCCCGAATCATTTGTATGTTCATAATCCGGTTTATGTACTTTTCTCTTCTTCAGCAGTTTGCTCAAATGGCTAAGCAGTATGTTTCGTGCGATTGGGTCCGCTCTGTCGTAACTGAGGAAGACTTAGTCAAATTGTCGAGCATCGGCACCTTAGGGCCCCGGGCCGAGCTAAAATGGCGTGCCCCGGGTAACGAGTGCCCTCCTACTCCTAGATCCGAGGAAGTTATCGTATTTCTGGACCATATCTCCAGAGGCTTCTCTCCCCCCGGTTCAAAATTTTTCCGGGATGTTCTTGCTACCTTCCAGCTGCACCCGCAGGACATCGGACCAAACTCTGTTTCCAACATTTGCGATTTCCAAGTGTTTTCTGAAGCATATCTGCAAGAAGAACCTTCAGTTGATCTATTCCGGGATTTCTTCCATGCAAACCGGCGCACCGAATTCACCAGCGGGCCTCACCAGGAGCTTGGGGGGATTAGCATTCAGAAAAGGAGGGATGCAGTTTTTCCTCACGCCTCTTTACACACTCACCCCAAAGACTGGAACAAGTCCTGGTTCTACTGTATAGACACATCTCCTGAAGGTGAAAATCCTTTGCCGGGTTATCGTGAAACTCGTATCCCGGCAAATCACCCCTTGCCACAACGGTTAAGTGTTGCTGAACGGATCCAGTTTTCACCACAGCTCTCCAAGCTGAGAGCTTTCATGGCCAACGGCCTGATCGGTACCGATTTTCTTCGCTGCTGGTTATCATGGAGCATCCTTCCCTTAAGCCGGCGCCCTGATTTGATGTGTAATTATTCCGGTAAATCGGATGATCCTCAGAGGTTTTCTAAGGAGAAGCTTTCTGAATCGGAAGTAATTGAATCGGCCAAGAAAATTGTCAATCCTGCTCTAACAGACTGCACTAAAGTTGGCTTGGCCCCATACTTCAGGAAGAATAAGCTGCCTGAAGTGAGTATCTTTAACTTGTACTTTATAAACCGTCCTCTTTGAACCGTCTTTTACTTGCCTTTGCTTTTTTTTTCATTTAGGCTGATGACCCTTTCTGGAGGAGAAAACCTCAGGAAAAACCTGTAAGGCAAGCTCGCCGAAAAACTCCTGCAAACAAGAAAAGGAAAGCAGCCGTTGATGCCGGTTCTCCTTCCGAGGATGATGATCCGGACTCCGAGGTATGCCTTACTCCGGTTTACATTTTGCTTTTATATACTTGTTCACATATCTAATGATACCCTTTCACAGGATCCACTCGAAGGTGATAACCCGGCGGAGATTGAGGTAACCCTTATTTCTTCCGATTCAGAACCCCCTCCTCAAAAGAGCCGTCAGACTGTTAGAAAGTATCAATTTTCTCATCCTTATGCTAAGTTGGATCCCAATTTTACTTTGAAGAAACAACAGCACGAAGCTTTGCGCCGGACCACTCGCCATAGCGGCTTAGCAGTGGAGTCCTCTGGAATTTCGTTAACTCCGGCTCGAAAACGCCGCGCTGAGTTGATGCTCTCTCCAACTCTTCTTCACCCCAAGGCCGGTATTATCAGAAAACCACTTAAACCGACTGATCCTGATTATCAGGAAACTCCACTGTCTTCTTCTGGCGAATCAACCGCTACACAGCTTCCACCTTTGAAGACCGTCCCGGGGTAATTCTCTTTACTTCTTCCGGTTCATGATACCCCCTTCCATTATAACGTTAACTTATTTTTGCTTGTTTTTTCAGCAAACCGAAACCCAGCAAAAGAGCCAAGGCTAAAAAGCCTGTTACTGATCCTTCTACTGATGAACCGGCGATTGATCCGTCTACCGCCGTTCCTCCTGAAGGTACTCCAGCTGCTCCGGCTGACGAACCCGCTCTTGACACACCTGCTGCTGAAGACATCCAAGACCCACCAAGTCCGGCCCGGGTTAACTCTCCTCAAGTTAACCCGGCGTCTCCTAATCCGGCTCAAACTGAAGCTTCTCCTCCCAATGCACCCACTTCCCCTGATGTCGTGGTTACTGGCTCTGCTTATGTTGCGCCAGCCGAACCCATCGTTTTAGCAAAACATACAGCTAAAGCGGAAAAGGTGACTCAGGAGAAGGGGAAGTGGAGTACTGATATCTCCAGTCTCTCAAGTATGATTGCTCAGGACATCTATTCCGGATATCTGAACCGGCTCCATAGTAGTCGGGATTATGAAGCCAGCCTAGTAAACCTGATGAGGGAAAAATATGAAGTAAGTTTTCCTCTTCTGACTTTGTCTTTTTCAACGCCTCTTTATCTTATAACAGCCCCCAAGTTCCGGTTTATCTGCTTTATTGAAGGTAAGCCGGAACTTTGTAGTTTTGAACTGCTGATCCATACATTAGCCCCCAAGTATCGAGTAGATAACTTGGTTATGTAGTTGATACTTGTAATTTCAAAAAAATTGTTTCTGATGCATCGCTTCAACTGCCATTAGCCCCCAAGTGTCAAGTATACAACTTGGTTGTGTGCTTGAGACTTGTATTCTCAATTTGTCTTTGCTGTCTTACTTCAACTGCCATTAGCCCCCAAGTGTCAAGTAGACAACTTGGTTGTGTGCTTGAGACTTGTAATTTCTAACCTTGCTTTTGAACTTTTGTTTACAGGCTGAGCTGAACCAGAATGCTGTAGAAATCAGTGAACTTCGAAGCCGGCTTATAGAGACTGAGTCAGCCGCTTCAAAGGCGAAGAAAGAACTTCAAGTGAGTTTAAAGACTGCTGAAGATTTAAAGAAGTTCTTTGATGAGGAACGGACTACTTTTGAAGTCCAGAAAAAGGATCTTGAAAAACGTGTTCAGGATGCTGAAGGAGCACTTAACCCGGTTACTGAAGAATTGACCGGGTTAAAGTGCCAAATTGATTTGATGACCTCTGCTATCTTTGGTAAGCATAACCTGAACTCTTGTCTGTTATCTTTGCAATCTGTGATCTGTACCGGTTTAACTTTCGTTGTTGTATATAGGACGCCATGTCTCCCATCTTGGGGATGATGTACGGAAGAAACTGAAGGCTTGCTATCCCTTGGTTGAACAATTATACTCTGGAGCACAAAGGATTATCAGTGCTACTTCCTTTGGTAAACCGGCTCCTTCAACCATCAAGGCTACTTTGAACAGTTTGTCCATTCTGCCAACTCGCCTTGAAGAGGTGAAGAAATCGGCTGCTCGAGGAGGTGCTCTTCTGGCCCTTACAAGGGCTAAAGCTTGGGTCCCAGATATTGATCCGGCAGAAGTGTTAACCGGATTTCCTGACACCAAGGAAGACGGTTCAGCATTTGATGAGAAGGATCTGTACGCTCTGACAAAGGAAATGCGTCCACTCGCTAGCAAGATTGCGGTGGAAGCTGACTTGTCTCGATACCATCCAGCATATGACCTGCAAAACGAGCGGGTGGAACGACCGGTTTACGATGTTGCAAACTTAACTCCGCCGGTTCGTCCTCACACTTTTGCTCCTGATATTGATCCTGCTGAGTTGATCAACGATGAAGTATATTTCCGTGCCTTGGCCAAGATTGATTGGCGTGCACCAGATTTCCCGCCGCTTCACGAGGAGGAAGATGTTCCGGAACAAGATGGTGGCCAATCATCCCGGCAAGGAGAAGCGCAGTCTTGAATGTTATTGTTGTAATCACAACTGTTATTCCGTAAACAATGCTTCCAACTATTTGGCTTTATGCCTTGTAATAGGTTTAGCTGAAACTTGATGCACTGTGATCCGGCTTTTGGTCTTTATAAAGTACTCATTCGTTGACTTGTTGATTGATGCGGATTCCTTGCTCTGTCCATAAAAAAGATCAAAAATATGTCCTAGTGGCTTTACCACTGAATTGCATGTAGCCAAAATACCTTAAACCGGTCAGGATGTTTAAAATCACCTTAATCAGTCTTCATCAATTCTACTTAACCCTTGAAACTCTTCATTTCAACTTGTCGATAAATCTTTTCTCTTCTCGGTTCAGAAATTTGTAACTTGTACCTGATTGTGTGCTGTCAACTGCTAACTCATCATGAAGTCGAGCCGGGTTACGATGAACGCCGGTTTAACTCTCGCTGGTGTTCATGACCCAGACTTGTAACACTATAGATAAGTGGTCAACTTCTGGAGCTGTTCCCCTTGGTTAAAAAGGTTATGCAATACAAAAAACATCAAGATACACATAATTCTTGTAAATCAAACTATGTAATCGAAGCTTTTTCAAGGAGCTGCCAGGCTCAAAACAAGGTTTAGCCATTTATGGGGATGTGGGCGAACCCGACTGTCCCCAGGGGCCGGGTCATCATTTGAACGTGGGGCGAACCCACTGTTCAGGGAGCCCAAAAAATTCGTAACATAGCCATTCAAGAGGATGTGGGCGAACCCGACTGTCCTCAGGGGCCGGGTCATCATTTGAACGTGGTGCGAACCCACTGTTCAGGGAGCCCAAAAAATTCATAACATAGCCATTCAAGAG
>LR738712.1:819588932-819626138 GCA_902687465.1 Secale cereale | reverse complement strand
CCGGGCCATCATTTGAACGTGGATGTACCAACTGTTCAGGGAACCCTAAATATTCCTAACATAGCCATTCAAGAGGATGTGGGCGAACCCGACTGTCCTCAGGGGCCGGGCCATCATTTGAACGTGGATGTACCAACTGTTCAGGGAACCCTAAATATTCATAACATAGCCATTCAAGAGGATGTGGGCGAACCCGACTGTCCTCAGGGGCCGGGCCATCATTTGAACGTGGATGTACCAACTGTTCAGGGAACCCTAAATATTCATAACATAGCCATTCAAGAGGATGTGGGCGAACCCGACTGTCCTCAGGGGCCTCTGACGATCTTCCTGGCTCTGCAGGTTTTTCTTTTTATGGGGTTTTTCTCTTCTTGAACCGGATGTAATCTCTTGTTCCCGAGAATTCTACTGCTCTTTCACACACCCTGCAAAGATTAGTTTCTAAAAACCAGCTAACATTGAAATATGATTCTTTGATAGTAAACTAACATGGATTTTTCCGCAAAATTTATGTATATGGAAGAAAGGCTGAGCCCCCGGTTTACCGAGGGTGCCGGTTTATTCATTATTCATAATATATACATAGGATACATGGAAGCCTATGGCTCAAGTGTAATATGGCCGTAGATGAGCAATGTTCCACGGTCTTTTCGTCTCCTCTTCTGATGTCCGTGAATCTTTGTGCTCTCGAATGTCCACCAAATAATATGACCCGTTGTGTAAATTTTTGCTGATCACAAAGGGCCCTTACCATGGCGGGGATAGCTTATGCATATCTGTTTGATCTTGGATAAGCCGGAGTACCAAGTCACCCTCCTGGAATGTCCTGGTTCTGATCCGGCGGCTGTGATATCTGCGCAGATCTTGCTGGTAAATCGCCGACCGTGCTGCAGCTATGTCACGCTCTTCATCCAACCGATCCAAACCGTCTTGTCTTGACTCCTCATTGATGGCTTCTACATAGGCCGCCACCCTTGGTGAATCATGGCGTATGTCACTTGGAAGAACTGCTTCTGCACCGTAAACCATGAAGAATGGTGTATAACCTGTAGACCGGTTGGGTGTAGTGTTGATGCTCCAAAGGACAGATGGTAATTCCTCAACCCAACATCCTGGGGTTCTCTGCAAAGGTGTCATAAGCCGGGGCTTGATTCCACGCAAAATCTCCTGATTTGCCCTTTCTGCTTGACCATTGGATTGGGGGTGAGCCACAGAAGATACGTCCAAACGAATATGCTCTCGTCGACAGAATTCTTCCATCTCACCCTGAGATAAATTGGTGCCGTTATCTGTGATGATGCTGTGTGGAAAACCAAACCGGAATATTACTTTTTTGATGAACTTAACCGCCGTTGCCGCATCACACTTGCTTATGGGCTCCGCTTCAACCCACTTTGTAAACTTGTCCACTGCCACTAGTAGATGAGTTTTCTGATCTTGGGATCTTTTGAAAGGACCAACCATGTCAAGCCCCCAAGTTGCAAAAGGCCAAGTTATTGGTATCATCCGGAGTTCTTGTGCCGGAACGAGGGCACGTCTTGAGAACTTCTGACAAGCGTCACACTTGCGGACCAGGTCTGCCGCATCTGCATGTGCGGTTAACCAATAAAAGCCATGTCGGAAAGCTATAGCCACTAAAGATTTTGATCCGGCATGATGACCGCAATCCCCTTCATGAATCTCCCTTAGAATCTCACAACCTTCCTTAGCTGAAACACACCGTTGAAATACTCCAGAGGTGCTACGATGGTGCAGCTCCCCGTTGGCAATTGTCATCGATTTGGAACGCCGGATTATCTGTCGTGCTTCTTCTTCGTCCTCTGGTAACTCCCCTCGGCTTAAATATGCCAAATAAGGTAACGTCCAATCCGGAATAACACGGGTTGCCGCAACCAACTGTGCCTCTGGGTCCGGAACAGCTAGATCGTCCTCTGAAGGCACTTGAACCGAAGGATTGTGCAATTCATCCAAAAAGGTGTTTGGTGGTACCGGTTTACGTTGCGACCCTAGCCGGCTTAAAGCGTCAGCCGCTTCGTTCTTCCGCCGGTCTATATGCTCCACCTGATATCCTTTGAAATAACCTGCGACTGCTTCAACCTCTCGTCGATAAGCCGCCATGAGGGGATCCCTTGAATCCCACTTGCCCGAAACTTGCTGTGCCACTAGGTCTGAATTGCCCAGGCACTTAACCCGGCTTAAATTCATCTCCTTTGCCAACCGCAAACCATGAAGTAAGGCTTCATATTCTGCTGCATTATTAGTACAAGGAAATAACAACCGAAGGACATAACAAAATTTATCACCTCTGGGGGAAGTTAAAACAACTCCGGCCCCTGAGCCCTCCAACTGCTTCGAGCCGTCGAAGTGAATCGTCCAATAAGTGAGATCCGGCTTCTCCTCTGGAGTCTGTAATTCTGTCAAGTCGTTGATAAAGTCCACCAGTGCCTGAGATTTTATAGCAGTACGTGGTACATATTTCAATTCATGTGGACTGAGCTCAATGGCCCACTTGGCTATTCTGCCTGTTGCTTCTCTATTCTGGATTATATCTCCCAACGGAGCTGAGCTAACCACAGTTATCGGATGCCCTTGGAAATAATGCTTCAATTTCCGGTTTGCCATGAACACCCCATACACCAGTTTCTGCCAATGAGGGTATCTTTGCTTGGACTCGATGAGTACTTCGCTCACATAGTAAACCGGGCGCTGAACCGGATGTTCTTTCCCTGCTTCCTTGCGCTCAACCACAATCGCAACACTAACTGCCCGTGTATTTGCAGCAACATATAATAGCAAAGGCTCCTTGTCGATAGGGGCAGCTAAAACCGGCGGCTTCGCTAGTTGCTGCTTCAGATTCTCAAACGCTGTATTCGCTTCATCGCTCCAAATGAAACGGTCCGTTTTCTTCAACATTTGATAAAGCGGGATCGCCTTTTCTCCTAAGCGACTGATAAACCGGCTCAACGCCGTGATCCGGCCAGCTATGCGCTGAACATCATTAATGCAAGCTGGTTTCGTCAAAGATGTGATGGCCTTGATCTTCTCCGGGTTGGCTTCTATTCCCCGGTTCGAGACCAGGAATCCCAAAAGCTTACCAGCCGGGACACCAAAGGCACATTTCTCCGGATTGAGCATCATCCTGTAAGTCCGAAGATTATCAAAGGTTTCTCTGAGGTCTTCTATCATTGTTCTTTCCTCCTTTGACTTGACCACAATGTCATCTACGTAAGCATGTACGTTCCTTCCTATCTGCCCCTTCAAACAATTCTGAACACAACGCTGATAAGTTGCCTGCGCACACTTGAGCCCAAAAGGCATAGACACATAGCAAAAAGCACCAAAAGGGGTTATGAATGCTGTCTTCTCTTGGTCTTCAACTGCCATTTTGATCTGGTGATAACCTGAGTACGCATCCAGAAAACTCAGCCGCTCACACCCTGCTGTAGCATCAATAATCTGATCAATGCGAGGTAGAGCAAAAGGATTAGTTGGGCAAGCTTTATTGAGGTCTGTGTAGTCCACACACATCCTCCACTTCCCATTCTTCTTTAGAACCAGCACCGGATTAGCCAACCATTCCGGATGAAACACTTCCACTATGAACCCCGCCGCCAAAAGCCTGGCCACTTCTTCTCCTATAGCCTTGCGCCTCTCTTCGTTAAAGCGGCGCAGATACTGTTTTACCGGTTTAAACTTCGGATCAATGTTTAACTTGTGCTCAGCGAGTTCCCTCGGTATACCTGGCATGTCAGAAGGTTTCCATGCAAAGATATCCCGGTTCTCACGGATGAACTCGATGAGCGCGCTTTCCTATTTAGGATCCAGGTTAGCACTGATGGTGAATTGCTTAGACGAATCTCCAGGTACAAAATCGACCTGCTTAGTCTCTTCCGCTGATTTGAACTTCAAAGCCGGATCATGCTCGGTGGTTGGCTTCTTCAGCGGAGTCATGTCTGCCGGATCAAAATTATCCTTATAAAATTTTAACTCTTCCGTGGCACATACCGCTTCTGCATAAGCTGCATCACCTTCTTCACATTCCACTGCTATCTTCCGACTGCCGTGCACCGTAATTGTGCCTTTATGACCTGGCATCTTGAGCTGCAGATAAACATAACATGGCCTAGCCATAAATTTAGCATAAACCGTCCTCCCAAACAAAGCATGATACGGACTTTTAATTTTGACAACTTCAAAGGTGATCATCTCCGATCTAGAATCATGCTCATCCCCAAAGGTAACTTCTAAGTCAATCTTACCAACTGGATAAGCTGACTTACCTGGGACCACCCCGTGAAACACTGTGTTTGATGTCATTAACTGTTTATCTGTCAGACCCATACGCCGAAAGGTCTCGTAATATAATATATTGATACTGCTACCTCCATCCATGAGGACTTTAGTGAACCTGTATCCTCCCACCTGAGGTGCCACCACCAAGGCTAAATGTCCCGGATTATCTACCCGTAACGGGTGGTCCTCTCTGCTCCAAACAATGGGCTGCTCTGACCATCGTAGAAATTGTGGCGTTGCCGGTTCTACCGCGTTAACAGCCCGCTTCAAAACCTTCTGGTCTCTCTTGCATAAACTCGTGGTGAAAACATGATATTGACCGCTGCTCAACTCCTTCGGATTACTCTGGTATCCGGATTGCTGTTGTTGCTGCGGACGCTGCTGCTGCTGATTTCCTTGGTTATTGTGACTCCCTTGGCCCTGCTGCTGATTATTCTGATTGTTGTAACCACCTTGATGATACGATTGATTTCCCTGACCATGATAACCACCTTGATAATGTGATTGATTTCCTTGACCATTGTAGTTTCCTTGACTACCTTGACCGCCTGGCCGGGACTGATAACCACCGTTGTTCCCTTGATAACCGCTGTTGCCCCTATATCCTGAACCGGAGTTGTTCCCTTGGTAACCCGGACCATAAAACCCAGGCCCTGAACCGCCGCTTGGGGGCCGGCTAAGAGGATTAAAACGGTCGTTCCCTGCCATCATAGGGTACATGCATTCTCTTGCAGTGTGCCGTGCAGGCCCCTTTTTTCCGCTATGCTTTAGACAGGGTTGATCCAAATCCTGCTCCCAACCCGGGTTTCCTCCACCAGTTTGGCGAGTGGGACCTTGCTGATTACCCTGAAAACCGCCTTGAACCTGCGTATTAGCCACAAAATCGGAGCTGTTTTCCGGTTTCCGTTTGCCCAAAAGACCTGAAGTAATCGGATTAGCTGTCGCCGGTTTGCCAGTCTTGCTGGCCTTTCCCGTTTTATCTCATTCTGGCTCCGGATACTTGGTATTATCTGAGTCTCCGTACTTCACCAAGGCGCTCATCAAAGTCCCCATGTCATTGCACTCCCGTTTGAGCCGTCCGAGTTTTAATTTTAAAGATTCAAACCGGCAATTGTTCTCCAATGTTACAATTGCTGTGCTCGGATTAATGCCGTTTGAGGAGTGCAAGATCTCTGCCACTCTGCGTACCCAAGCTGCTGTAGACTCCTGCTCTCCTTGCACACATGCTGCTAAATCTATCACCGACATAGGTTGCTTGCACGTATCCTTAAAGTTTTTGATGAACTGACTGCGCAGCTCCCCCCATGATCCGATAGAATTCGGAGGTAGTGCCTTTAGCCAAGTCCGGGCCGTACCTTCAAGCATCATAGTGAAATATTTGGCACAAGCCGATTCATCCACGTCCAGCATCTCCATGGCCATCTCGTAACTTTCCACCCAAGCTTCGGGCGGTAAATCGGCTGTGTAATTAGGCACCTTGCGAGGTCCTTTGAAATCCTTGGGCAACTTAACGCTCCGCAGGGCAGGGACGAGACATTGTATCCCAAAACCGCTTGCTGTCGCTCCTGTCCCTGTAATGCCTGTGTGAACCGGCGTCGACTGACGAACTTCCTCCCTGGCCTCCGATCTAGGCCGGTTTCGATCCGGGGCTGGCATCTCTGCCCTTGCCGGATTATCTTGCCTGTGCTGATGTCTCCTCCGTTCACTGCTAGACACTTCGGGCTCCTCCCAATGTCTAGAGTAACTTTGGTTGGGACGTGGTGTTGAATGTAACCTTTCCCTGCTATGAGAGTACGCTTGCTGCTGTATTAACGCCGTGTTGAGTAGCTTCTGAGCCCTGCGCGCCTCTATCGCCACCGGGGATGTTTCTTCCACAGGTAAAGCGGCCAACCGTGCTGCCGCTGCAGCGATATTATCCACGGGGTTTGAGTAGTGTCCCGGGGGGATAGGAACATAAGGCGCCGATGTAATCCGTCGCTCCCGCTCTGCAACGGGTTGCTGAACCGGCCCATCTCGAGCCGGTGGGCTTCTCCGGTTTAAGATCGGATTATTGCTGGCCCCAGCCCCAGGTGTTCTGAACAAATTCGCAGATTCGTAACCCGGCGGCAGGCGGGATCGATATTTTCGTCCTCTTACTCCTTCCATGGAAGCCTGTTCCATCCTTAAGTGAAAAGCTTGTTCATCCAACTCTGCTTGTCTTATGGCTAGCATCTCTCCTTCTGCCTTTAAATCCTCCTTTAACTGATCGATCCGGGCTTTCAACTGAAGAAGCACTGCATCATGTTGCGCCTTGTCTGCTGGAGCTACGACCTCTACAGCCATAGCTGCGAACTCCTCGATCAAGGTGGATAGAACCGCAGTAATGGAGGGATTTGAACCGCTCCCCCCTGCGCCAGCCTCCGCTGTTGTTCCGTTCGTCGGGGGTTGTGAACCGGCCATGAAGACCGCCACCCGGTTTGGCGGGTCGGAGGGGCCCGGAATACTGTTTCCATCGGACTCACCCTCAGACCGGCCGTCCCGCAACTGATACAGAGATTCAGTTTCCCCGGACGAAGACTCGTCATCTGAATAGACGACGGTTGCACCATCAGATTCCGACCCGTCCTCGGCTTGGCCTCCGTGAATCGCTCCCACGAACACATGCTTCATGGCAGGTTGAATCCGGGTCGACCTCGCACGCTGAGCCGGCTCGACGATGTTGGGGAAGGTGTCCGGCTCAGGTCCCGGTTCACCAATTTTGCCGATGAAGACTTGGATGCTGCCGAAGGGGACCCGGTATCCGTATTCGATCAAATCGGCCTCCGGTCCCCAACCCGCGTCGTCGATGTAGATCCGGCCACGACGACTCTTGGTCATCCGGCCGACTGCGTAACCCTTTAACCCTTCGAATCCGCCTTTCAAGAACTCGAAACCATCGTGCGCAGGCCCCACGGTGGGCGCCAACTGTCGTGGAATTAACACGGCAGATGTCCGGTTTAGCGGACTTGATGATGGAACCATCGCACGGGTTAGCTTGAAAGGGTTCATGGCACACAAAGGACACAAAGGGTTTTATACTAGTTCGGCCCCTTCGAGAAGGTAAAAGCCTACGTCTAGTTGGTTTGGTATTGCTTGGGCGTCGGTTTACAGGGAGCGGAATCGCTTGCCTGCGTCTCGACAGATTGATTGTTGCTTGTCCCTGAACCGGTACCGGGTCGTCCCTTTATATAGAGGTGACGCCGGGTCCGGTTTACAGAGTCCCGAGGCCGGCTCATAATCGTGTCCGCCTCGGTCTCTGCCCTTTCTTTCTTATCTCTCAAGTTACATCTCTTGGGTGGTTTACAAACCGTACTTTTATACATGGGCCTTGAAATCTCATGGGCCGTAATCTCTACTAAAATAATAAACCAAGTACGATATAACTAAGCCGTTTTACAATATCCGGTTTATATCTATTAACCATATCCCCGACAGCGCCCGAAATGCGGTTGTGCCCCAATCACGTAAGTGTCACGTGATCGGGATAGAATCGCATCTTGGGCCTGACAGCACGACACCGAGATTTGTTAACGAGGTTCACCGATATGGCTACATCCCCGGGGCCTGACTACGGGCTCTCCTCCCCGTGACACCGTCACAATATCGCACCCCGCCCGCCCTGGGCGCCGACACACACCGCCGGCCCCCCCTGCGTGCTTGTGCTATTATGTTGGCATAGGTTGCATCGTGTGTCTACCCTTGCTATATATGAGAGGCCTAGGATACAAGTGTCCTACTAGGACACGACTCCATATCCTATATAAGCACAATACAACTATAAGTCCAACTGTAACCTACCTTGTACATTATATTCGACACAACTCTAACACTCATTTCATTGGGAAAATAGTAACCAAGGAGTATTTGTAACATGGATCTGGCCAAGTCTGACTCCAGAAAATAGAAAAACTCAAATCCAGTAAGTGTTCTCCATCCAGAATCCCCGTCACATCATGATTCTGGAGTGGTTGTCATTTTGTTTTAACATCGATTCAGAAACAGTGTTTGTTTGCAATTTCATTTGCATAAGATTGATTAAGACATATTGTTGTTATCTCCTCAATATTTATTAATTACCTCTAGTTTTCTTTTCATGGGGAAAACGGTAAAGTGGATCTGCCCAATTCTGACTTTAGAAAATAGAAAAGCCCGACTCCAGAATCCCCACAAAAATAAAATAAAAAGCCTGACTCCAGAAATGTACTGCATAGATTTCAGATGAAACACTCAGCAACAAACTGTAAAAAATACTTCCTGCAAACCAAAGAGGTATTAAAGGATTCGGCAATTCAGGAGACAAGAATGAACTTTTCGCTGGACCAGATTTCCCAGGTACACCATCAAATCTGAGATGCCAAAGCACAAAGATACAGACTTGTGACAACAACCAACCAACCGGTTACAACTTACAACAGCAGATGATTCCCCAGATGATAGTAAAGATGGGCAAACACCGGCAGAATTCAATTCAATCATGCCGGAACGGATCAAACTATAATACTATATGGTACGGCGCTCTTTATTTATCTCACAGGCGTCTCCGGATCCTCCAGGGAGGGAGGACATTATCCTCCTATATACTCCCTCCGTCCTAAAATAAGTGTCTCAACTATGTACTAACTCTAGTACAAAATTGTACTAAGGTTAAGACACTTATTTTGGGACGGATGGAGTATATGGTATCTCCACTATGTGGTTCCCTTGAACTATCACCTGACTGGCCTCCTCATCCACGGCGACCAATGCCTCAAGACATCTACGCAGCCTCACGCACCGGAGGTCAACCGTCTTTGCCCGATGACTGGTACACAGCGTCCATGATGCCGTGGATCATCGACAAGCTTAGGCCGGGGAACCTGTGAGGAGCATAGGGGTGGATCTCAATCTTGACGAACGGCCATTTCATTATGGAAGCTGCACTCCGCTCTTCGGGGCCGTTTCCTGTTGCAAACTCACCGACAGGATCGATCATATCAAAGCGTGAACACACATGATCACAAAAAACTGATAGCCATGGGCACGTGTTGCGCCCCTCTTTTCTCCTCTTTTTTTTTTCTCAACTCATGGTGTTACAATCTCATGCAGCCCTGGTGCATATATATATATATATATGCAGCCTCCAGGACCAATGCCTAACCGACCCAAACTAGACATAAACTTACACGACCCTGACACGGCTAACTAACTTAGTAGTACTACACTCATGCACTGATGCACACACAGGGACACGGCAAGCCCACCTATCCTACCATGCTATTGACTCAACATGATAACTTTCCTTATCCTTAACTAATCAACCGGCAACGCTGATCACTCTAGCAACAAACTAATCCTAATCGAACTAGACTAGAACCTCACACACATATAACTGTATTTACCAATTTTGCACTTGCCTATTACCAGTTTGGATTACTCTAACATCTCCAACCGCGCAGAAGCGGACATTCGGGCCGCCGTGGCGTTCCTTGATCCACTTGAAGCACTGCAGCTTCCCCGTTTCCCAAGAGCTGTAAACTGCTCATGCAAGGAGACAATTTGTTGCCATTAGTGTATTTCAGGTAACAGATTCACAGCTTGCAATACGTAACACAGATGAAGCGGTCGAACAACAGTTGTGACAACATTAGAGACGAACCATTATCTGATGAGACCACATCATCCAGGCGATACAGCAAACATTTGGCAATACTCGGAACCAGGGACCCTGAAGTAACTATGCAATTGATACTTGAAGATTTGATAGCAGGCTCAGCTGTTGATTTACCCAACGCTTCTTCCAGCAACTTATGAGCTGCACAACAGGGGAACGGTATTGAGTATTCAACTATACAACACCGAATCAATAGTAAGCTTAAATTGTACAATTCCAGCGCAGAAAAAGGTCATTAAGGTTAACAAGAATGCTATCAAAGGATCACACCATTTGAACATATTTCCCCACATCTTAAAGCAGCTATTTTTTTTTAAATAATACATTTTTTTATTAAATTTCATAAATATTACGCGGCCAAAATAATTTTCAAAAATAATACACCGTCGGCCCGCAGCAGGCCGACTGGGCCTAGTCGACCCATAGCTGGCCGACTGGGCTCCAATCGGCTTGCTGCTAGCCGATAAGCCTATCGGCCGCGAGCTCTCCAGCAGTCGGCCTGCTGCTGGCCGACAGGAGCTCAGTCGGCTTGCAGCTGGCCGACAGGACCCCTATTGGCTAGCTGCTGGCCAATTGCATGCAACTAAACACCTCCCACGTTGTTCACTCCTTCCCGCCATATTTTTCCCCCTTTGCTCTTTCCCGCCATAGGTTTCCGCATAGCTCGTTTCCGCCATATTTTTCCCGCTCTCTACTTGCCTCCCCCTTTGCTCGTTCCCGCCATATTTACCCGCTTTGCTTGTTCCCGACCTATTTTTTCGCTTTGCTCGTTCCCGCCAAATTTTCCCGCTTTGCTCGTTCCCGCCATTTTTTCCCGCTTTGCTCGTTCCCGCCATTTTTTCCCGCTCTCTAGTTCCCGCCAGTATCTCCCGCTACCGAGTTCCCGCCTTTCTTTGTGTTGTGAGTCTATAAAACACCCTCGGCAGTAACATTGGTAAGCATTCAGTTGTAGTCTCGTAGTCTCGCCAAGATGTCCGGATATCCTTTCGATCGTAGTTTTCACCCTAGTATGTCCAGATGTCTTCTGGATTTAGACGCCGATTTCAGGGTAGACAACAAGATAGTTCAATGGGAGAAGCTCATCAGTACTGACACCCTACTGAATGAGCTGGCTCACGCACTAAGTAGGTGCGGGTGGCCTTCCAGGACCTTTGAGGAGATACGGGAAGAACTTCTGAGGTTGCAGGGGAGATGGAAGAAGCAACAATCGAAGGGTGAATCATACCTAAAGTGTGCAGCCGAACATACTTTTCTATGGACTGAGGACAGTGAGGATGATGAGGATATCTTCATAGCGCCGCTTCTGGGTTCTACATATTCGAAGGGTAAGAGTTCAGCATCGTCAAAGGGCAAAAGTTCTCCATCGTCGAAGAGCAAGAGTTCTGCATCGTCGAAGGGCAAGAGTTTTTCATCGTCGAAGGGCAAGAGTTCTGCATCGTCGAAGGGCAAGAGTTTTGCATCGATGGAGGATGATGATGATGACTTTATGTAGTTTTTATCCTTTATGTTGTCAGTTAAGTTGTATGTGTCGTTTTATTTAGATGTAGTTATATCTAGTTGTTTGTACTTTCTTGTTGTATGAGCATTATATTCTATCTAAATAACAGAGGCTAAAATAGAGTAGTCATATGTCTCATACATAAATACATAGTCATTTGTCTCATACATATAATAGACATAAGTCTCATACAGAATTAAATGATCATGTCTCTACTGATAGATAGAAGCATCACTGACGACGTCTGCCCTGGCGCGGAGGCGGATCTTGCGGCGTCGTCCATCCGTACCTATGTATTGGCCTGATGTTACGAGGCGGAATCTCAGACTCATTCTGGTGATACTGTGTATCCTGTGTCGGACCAGGTGGAGGAGTCGAAAACATGTTTGGCCACTGGATGTGCTGCGACATCTGACCCTATATGTTGTCCTCAAGACGTTGATCACTCCCCCATCTATCATGTGATGCCGACATAGAGGCATGATATCCGTAGGCTCCTGAACGATGGAACATTAAGTCATGCAGAATAAGGTCGCCTAAATTAATATTGAGAACAATACACATACCTGTTGGCTGTGACGGCTGCTCTGGCTGAAACACAAAGCTCGACGAGGGACCCTATTGTCGTGGCTGTGGATAAAACACAAAGCTCGACGTGGGACCAAAGTGGTCTCGGTGCTGCCACGTCGAACTGCCAGGTTGGTCAGGAGGGGGTGCCCTCATAGTCGGCTGATGTGCAAGACGCGGACGTGGCTGATGTCGGTGTGTGGAGTGACGCGGCGGCTGCTGCTGGTGCTGAACAACGTCGCTCCTCCGGGTGCACGTGATAGCCTCGTAGACAGCCCGAATCTTGTTCTGCATACGTTCCAAGAAGTGCCATAGGGATGTAGAGCGCGCTAATAGTGGTTACATGGTTCTCTGTGAACATCACCTTGCCGAAAAGCCACAATAAGTAGGCCTCCAGGCTCCGTGTGATCTGTTCCCCAGTCATCGGCGCCGGGAACTTATGTATCTACAGTAAGCATAAAGAAAGTTTTAGTAAGCCACATGTATTTTCCATACAACTATGGGCACGATAAGTTGAAGATACTAGGTAGGGAATTTTACCTGGAAAATGAGCAACCACTCATACTTAGGTCCGTGATGCTCCCATACTTGATCCGGAACATTCAGATAAAGAGCATGAAAACGATGTGTAAGACCTCGCTCCCAATCAGCCGGTGCGTCCAACGGTCCTATGGCATCACCTGCCAATGGTAGTCTGAGCAAAAGTGACACATCCTCTAGAGTAGGAGCCATCTCTCCCCATCGGAAGTGAAACATGTGGTTCTCTGGCCTCCAACGGTCTACTAAGCAGCTCAACAAGGATGAGTCGATGGCGAGGCGTTTGCAGCCCGGGATAGACTCAACCAGACGCGCGAAAGGTAAAAGGCCGGCCCATTTCAACCTTCATCACAGAACATTACAGTTAGTGTCTCCAATTAATATGCATGTTAGTGTGCAAATTAAAAAGCATGTACCTTTGTTCCCATCCTCGGTGTATCCTCCAGTGCTCCTTAGGAGTGCGAGTGACCAGAGGCTCAAGCCTCCGCTCAGACCAAATCGCAGCACGATGACCCCTATCAATGTCCGCACGCAGCAACCCCATTCCCGACATTCCTGCACATAAAGCCACACTTAATACAAATTTCAAACAATGTGACACACTTAATACAAATTTTCAAATATAGTGCCACACTTAATACAAATTTCAAACATAGTGCCACTTAATACAAATTTTCAAACATAGTGCCACACTTAATACAAATTTCAAACATAGTGCCACACTTAATACAAATTTTCAAACATAGTGCCACACTTAATACAAATTTCAAACATAGTGCCATACTTAATACAAATTTCAAACATAGTGCCACACTTAATACAAATTTCAGAATATAGTACTGCTGGCTTAGTTTCTGCCTCTACCTCTTACTCCTCTACCTCCTCTTCGTCCCCGGTTGCCACGTCCACGCCCAGTACCACTGGCTGTGACAAAAGTGGGACAATTAGTGTCCCTATGGCCAAATTCGTTGCATAGAATGCATTGAATTGTCGGACCTCCTGCTACAGATTCATCCATATCATTTCGGATGCGACGACACTGACGTCTTCCTCTACTTGTACGCTTATGCTCTGGGTTTGGAATGTAACGCCTTTCAGAGGAGTTGACGGTGTTGAAGTTACCCATTGATCGAAAACCCATCAGCTCACCTGTCCAGGTATTCAGGACAGCCTCTTTTAGAAAATATAGAGACACAAATGATATTGCGTCCAATCCAAGCAGCCCGCAAGCAGCAAGTACATGTGAGCAAGGTAGGTGCCACAATTTTGGTTTGTTGCATGTGCACTCACATGTTGGCCAGGCTTCATTTCCAATTTTCACCTCATGTGTCCTCATCTCATTGGCACATCCGAATTTGTTGTTGGCTAAGCGGACCTCAAACCTTCTTTCTTGATTACCGATGGCGACTACAGTGTGTGACCTTGCTTTCTGCATCTTGTTCTCCATGTACTTCGTGACTCTTTCACAGTAACGTGTATTCGGGTTGTTCAAGATATGTTGCTCTGCTTTTTGACGTCTATCTCTGAAATACTTCACGGTGCCATAGAAAATACCCTCAACGATGGATGTAAGCGGCAATGCCCGGTTTCCTCTGAGGACAAAGTTGTATGTTTCAGCGAGGTTGGTTGTCATGACACCGTACCTTGCTCCATGTGTGTCATGTAGCAAAGACCACCTCTCAAGAGGCTCATGCTCTATCCACTGCTGGAAGGTTTTAATCGACCTCCCGAGCCTTCTCCTAGTACCTGGTGGGTCAAAGCCTGGCAAGTCACATAGCCCAACAGGCTCCTCCTCCACGGCCACTGTTCCTATTGCCAACTGTGCAGCTACTGCTTCAACATGTGCCCTCACCGCTGCATCTCTTGCAGCTTTCCTGTCCCTAACATGTCTCTGCGTGCACACATTAAGTCGGTCACGTATCAAATTGTACTTCCATAACTGGTTCTGCTTGCAGAGTTTTTTGAATACATTCCTCAGGTTCTTGTTTCTGAACTGCGAGAAAAAATTAGCCCCCAGATGGCGTATGCACAAACGGCTCTGCAAGTCCTGCCATGGAGTTTGTTCCTCAGGGCCTGGATTTGTCAGTGTCCTTATCGCACTGAGTATACCTGCATGCCTGTCATGAAGGATGCACACATTGGGCTTCTTGTTGGGGAACGTAGTATTTTAAAATTTTCCTACGATCACGCAAGATCTATCTACCAGATGCATAGCAACGAGAGGGGAGAGTGAGTCTACGTACCCTCGTAGACCGAAAGCGGAAGCGTTAGAACTACGTGGTTGATGTAGTCGTACGTCTTCACGGCCCGACCGATCAAGCACCGAAACTACGGCACCTCCGAGTTCTAGCACACGTTCAGCTCGATGACGTCCCTCGAACTCCGATCCAGCCGAGTGTCGAGGGAGAGTTCCGTCAGCACGACGGCGTGGTGACGATCTTGATGTTCTATCGTCGCAGGGCTTCACCTAAGCACCGCTACAATATTTATCGAGGAGAACTATGGTGGAGGGGGGCACCGCACACGGCTAAGAGATCAAGAGATCAATTGTTGTGTCTAGAGGTGCCCCCCTGCCCTCGTATATAAAGGAGGGAGGGAGAGGCCGGCCCTAGAGGGGGCGCACCAAGTGTGGGGAGTCCTACCAGGACTCCCAAGTCCTAGTAGGATTCCCCTTTCCTTTCCGGAGTAGGAGAGAAGGAAAGAGGGGGAGAGGGAGAAGGAAAAGGGGGCTGCACCCCTTGTCCAATTCGGACCAGAAGGGGGGTGCACGCCTCCTTCCTTTTGGCCTCTCTCCTCTATTCCCGTAACTCCCTGGTACTCCGAAAATACCCGAATCACTCGGAACCTTTCCGATGTCCGAATATAGTCGTCCAATATATCGATTTTTACGTCTCGACCATTTTGAGACTCCTCGTCATGTCCCCGATCTCATCCGGAACTCCGAACTCCTTCGGTACATCAAAACTCATAAACTCATAATAAAACTGTCATCGAAACCTTAAGCGTGCGGACCCTACGGGTTCGAGAACTATGTAGACATGACCGAGACACGTCTCCGGTCAATAACCAATAGAGGAACCTGGATGCTCATATTGGCTCCCACATATTCTACGAAGATATTTATCGGTCAAACCGCATAACAACATACGTTGTTCCCTTTGTCATCGGTATGTTACTTGCCCGAGATTCGATCGTCGGTATCTCAATACCTAGTTCAATCTCGTTACCGGCAAGTCTCTTTACTCGTTCCGTAATACATCATCCCGCAACTAACTCATTAGCTGCAATGCTTGCAAGGCTTATAGTGATGTGCATTACCGAGTGGGCCCAGAGATACCTCTCCGACAATCGGAGTGACAAATCCTAATCTCGAAATATGCCAACCCAACAAGTACCTTCGGAGACACCTGTAGAGAACCTTTATAATCACCCAGTTACGTTGTGACGTTTGGTAGCACACAAAGTGTTCCTCCAGTATTCGGGAGTTGCATAATCTCATAGTCATAGGAACATGTATAAGTCATGAAGAAAGCAATAGCAGTAAAACTTAAACGATCATAGTGCTAAGCTAACGGATGGGTCTTGTCCATCAGATCATTCTCCTAATGATGTGATCCCGTTGATCAAATGACAACTCATGTCTATGGCTAGGAAACATAACCATCTTTGATCAATGAGCTAGTCTAGTAGAGGCATACTAGGGACACTCTGTTTTGTCTATGTATTCACACATGTATTAAGTTTCCGGTTAATACAATTCTAGCATGAATAATAAACATTTATCATGATATAAGGAAATAAATAATAACTTTATTATTGCCTCTAGGGCATATTTCCTTCAGTCTCCCACTTGCACTAGAGTCAATAATCTAGTTTACATCGCCATGTGATTTAACACCGATAGTTCACATCGTCATGTGATTAACACCCAAAGGGTTTACTAGAGTCAATAATCTAGTTCACATCGCTATGTGATTAACACCCAAAGAGTACTAAGGTGTGATCATGTTTTGCTTCGTGAGAGAAGTTTAGTCAACGGGTCTGTCACATTCAGATCCGTATGTATTTCGCAAATGTCTATGTGTCTACAATGCTCTGCATGGAGCTACTCTAGCTAATTGCTCCCACTTTCAATACGCATCCAGATTGATATTTAGAGTCAGCTGGATTTAGTGTCAAATCTTGCATCGGCGTAACCCTTTACGACGAACTCTTTATCACCTCCATAATCGAGAAACATTTCCTTAGTCATCCAGTTACTAAGGATAATTTTGACCGCTGTACAGTGATCTACTCCTGGATCACTATTGTACCCTCTTGACAAACTCATGGCAAGGTACACAACATGTTTGGTACACAGGATGCCATACTTTATAGAACCTATGGCTGAGGCATAGGGAATGACTTTCATTCTCTCTATATTTTTCTGCCGTGGTCTGGCTTTGAGTCTTACTCAACTTCACACCTTACAAGTCAGGTAAGAACTCCTTCTTTGACTGATCCATTTTGAACTACTTCAAAATCATATCAAGGTATGTACTCATCGAAAGTCTTATCAAGCGTCTTGATTTATCTCTATAGATCTTGATGCCCAATATGTAAGCAGCTTCACCAAGGTCTTTCTTTGAAAAACTCCTTTCAAACACTCCTTTATGCTTTCCAGAAAATTCTACATCATTTCTGATCGACAATATGTCATTCACATATACTTATCAGAAAGGTTGTAGTGCTCCCACTCACTTCTTGTAAATACAGGCTTCACCGCAAGTCTGTATAAATCTATATGCTTTGATCAACTTATCAAAGCGTATATTCCAACTCCGAGATGCTTGCACCAGTCCATAGATGGATCGCTGGAGCTTGCACATTTTGTTAGCACCTTTAGGATTGACAAAACCTTCTGGTTGCATCATATACAAGTCTTCTTTAATAAATCCATTAAAGAATGCCGTTTTGTTATCCATTTGCCAGATTTCATAAAATGCGGCAATTGCTAACATGATTCGGACAGACTTAAGCATCGCTACGGGTGAGAAAGTCTCATCGTAGTCAACTCCTTGAACTTGTTGAAAAACTTTCGCAACAAGTCGAGCTTTGTAAACAGTAACATTACTGTCAGTGTCAGTCTTCCTCTTGAAGATCCATTTATTTTCGATGGCTTGCCGACCATCGGGCAAGTCAACCAAAGTCCACACTTTGTTCTCATACATAGATCCCATCTCAGATTTCATGGTCTCAAGCCATTTTGCGGAATCTGGGCTCATCATCGCTTCCTCATAGTTCGTAGGTTCATCATGGTCCAGTAACATGAATTCCAGAACCGGGTTGCCGTACCACTCTGGTGCGGAACGTACTCTGGTTGATCTACGAAGTTCATCAGTAACTTGATCCGAAGTTTCATGATCATCATCATTAGCTTGCTCACTAATTGGTGTAGGAATCACTGGAACCAGTTTCTGTGATGTACTACTATCCAATTCGGGAGAAGGTACAATTACCTCATCAAGTTCCACTTTCCTCCCACTCACTTCTTTCGAGAGAAACTCCTTCTCTAGAAAGGATCCACTCTTAGCAACAAAGACCTTGCCTTCGGATCTGTGATAGAAGGTGTACCCAACAGTTTCTTTTGGGTATCCTATGAAGATTTACTTCTCCGATTTGGGTTCGAGCTTATCATGTTGAAACTTTTTCACATAAGCATCGCAGTCCCAAACTTAAAGAAATGACAGCTTAGGTTTCTCGTCAAACCACAGTTCATACGGTGTCATCTCCACGGATTTAGATGGTGCCCTATTTAACGTGAATGTATCTGTCTCTAATGCATAAGCCCAAAAGCGATAGTGGTAGATCGGTAAGAGACGTCATGTATCGCACCATATCTAATAAAGTACGGTTATGACGTTCGGACACACCATTACACTATGGTGTTCCAGGTGGCGTGAGTAGTGAAACTATTTCACATTGTTTTTACTGAAGGCCAAACTCGCTAACTCAAATATTTTACCTCTACGATCATATCGTACAAACTCTTATTTTCTTGTTACGATGATTCTCCACTTCACTCTGAAATTCTTTGAACCTTTCAAATGTTTCAGACTTGTGCTTCATTAAGTAGATATACCCATATCTGCTCAAATCATCAGTGAAGGTCAGAAAATAATGATACCCGCCGCGAGCTTCAACACTCATTGGTCCACATACATCTGTATGTATGATCTCCAACAAATCTGTTGCTCGCTCCATTGTTCCAGAGAACGGAGTTTTAGTCATCTTGCCCATGAGGCATGATTCGCAAGCACCAAGTGATTCATAATCAAGTGATTCCAAAAGTCCATCACTATGGAGTTTCTTCATGCGCTTTACACCATTATGACCTAAACGGCAGTGCCACAAATAAGTTGCACTATCATTATTAACCTTGCATCTTTTGGCTTCAATATTATGAATATGTGTATCACCACGATCGAGATCCAACAAACTATATTCATTGGGTGTATGACCATCGAAGGTTTTATTCATGTAAACAGAATAACAGTTATTCTATGACTTTAAATGAATAACCGTATTGCAACAAATATGATCAAATCATATTCATGCTCAACGCAAATGCCAAATAATATTTATTTAGGTTTTACACTAATCCCGAAAGTATAGGGAGTGTGCGATGATGATCATATCAATCTTGGAACCACTTCCAACACACATCGTCACTTCACCTTTAACTAGTCTCTGTTCATTCTGCAATTCTCATTTCGAGTTACTAATTTTAGCAACTGAACCAGTATCAAATACCCAGGGGTTGCTATGAACACTAGTAAAGTACATATCAATAATCTGTATATCAAAATATACCTTTGTTCACTTTGCCATCCTTCTTATCCGCCAAGTATCTAGGGCAGTTCCACTTCCAGTGACCATTTCCTTTGCAGTAGAAGCACTTAGTTTCAGGCTTGAGTTTAGCTTTGGGTTTCTTCACGGGAGTGACAACTTGCTTGTCATTCTTCTTGAAGTTCCCCTTCTATCCCCTTTGCCCTTTACTTGAAATAAGTGGTCTTGTTAACCATCAACACTTGATGCTTTTTCTTGATTTCTACCTTCGCCGATTTCAGCATCGCGGAGAGCTCGGGAATTACTTTCGTCATCCCTTGCATATTATAGTTCATCACGAAGTTCTAATAACTTGGTGATAGTGTCTAGAGAACTTTGTCAATTACTATCTTATCTGGAAGATTAACTCCCACTTGATTCAAGCAATTGTAGTACTCAGACAATCTGAGCATATCCTCACTTGTTGAGCTATTCTCCTCCATCTTGTAGGCATTGTACTGTCAGAGGTCTCATACCTCTCGACACGGGCATGAGTATGAAATACTAATTTCAACTCTTGGAACATCTTATATGCTCCTTGGTGTTTCAAAACGTTTTTGAAGTCCCGGTTATAAGCCGTAAAGCATGGTGCACTAAACTATCAAGTAGTCATCATACCGAGCTTTTATCAAAACGTTCATAACGTTTGCATCTGCTCCTGCAATAGGTCTCTCACCTAGCGGTGCATTAAGGACATAATTTTTCTGTGCAGCAATGAGGATAATCCTCAGATCGCGGAACAATTCCGCATCATTGCTACTAACATCTTTCAACTTAGTTTTCTCTAGGAACATATAAAAAAACGGGGAGCAACATCGCGAGCTATTGATCTACAACATAGATATGCTAATACTACCAGGACTAAGTTCATGATAAATTAAAGTTCAATTTAATCATATTAATTAAAGAACTCCCACTTAGATAGACATCCCTCCGGTCATCTAAATGATCACGTGATCCAAATCAACTAAACCATGTCCGATCATCACGTGAGATGGAGTAGTTTCAATGGTGAACATCTTATGTTGATCATATCTACTATATGATTCACGCTCGACCTTTCGGTCTCCAGTGTTCCGAGGCCATATCTGCATATGCTAGGCTCGTCAAGTTTAACTCGAGTATTCTGCGTGTGCAAAACTGGCTTACACCCGTTGTATTTGAACGTAGAGCTTATCACACCCGATCATCACGTGGTGTCTCGGCACGACGAACTTTCGCAACGGTGCATACTCAGGGAGAACACTTATACCTTGAAATTTAGTAAGGGATCATCTTATAATGCTACCGTCGTTCTATGCAAAATAAGAAGCATAATAAGATAAACATCACATGCAATCAAAATATGTGACATGATATGGCCATCATCATCTTGTGCTTTTGATCTCCATCTCCAAAGCACCGTCATGATCACCTTCGTCACCGGCGCGACACCTTGATCTCCATCGTAGCATCGTTGTCGTCTCGCCAACTATTGCTTCTACGACTATCGCTACCGCTTAGTGATAAAGTAAAGCAATTACATGGTGATTGCATTTCATACAATAAAGCGACAACCATATGGCTCCTGCCAGTTGCCGATAACATTACAAAACATGATCATCTCATACAAAACCTTATAACTCATCATGGCTTGACCATATCACATCACAACATGCCCTGCAAAAACAAGTTAGACGTCCTCTACTTTGTTGTTCCAAGTTTTACGTGGCTGCTACGGGCTTAGCAAGAACCGTTCTTACCTACGCATACAAAACCACAGCGACGTTTCGTCAAGTATGTGCTGTTTTAACCTTCACAAGGACCGGGCGTAGCCACACTTGATTCAACTAAAGTTGGAGAAACTGACACCCGCCAGCCACCTGTGTGCGAAGCACGTCGGTAGAACCAGTCTCGCGTAAGCGTACGCGTAATGTCGGTCCGGGCCGCTTCATCCAACAATACCGCCGAATCAAAGTATGACATGCTGGTAAGCAGTATGACTAGTATCGTCCACAACTCACTTGTGTTCTACTCGTGCATATCATCTACGCATAAACCTGGCTCTGATACCACTGTTGGGGAACGTAGTATTTTAAAATTTTCCTACGATCACGCAAGATCTATCTACCGGATGCATAGCAACGAGAGGGGAGAGTGAGTCTACGTACCCTCGTAGACCGAAAGCGGAAGCGTTAGAACAACGCGGTTGATGTAGTCGTACGTCTTCACGGCCCGACCGATCAAGCACCGAAACTACGGCACCTCCGAGTTCTAGCACACGTTCAGCTCGATGACGTCCCTCGAACTCCGATCCAGCCGAGTGTCGAGGGAGAGTTCCGTCAGCACGACGGCGTGGTGACGATCTTGATGTTCTACCGTCGCAGGGCTTCACCTAAGCACCGCTACAATATTTATCGAGGAGAACTATGGTGGAGGGGGGCACCGCACACGGCTAAGAGATCAAGAGATCAATTGTTGTATCTAGAGGTGCCCCCCTGCCCCCGTATATAAAGGAGGGAGGGAGAGGCCGGCCCTAGAGGGGGCGCACCAAGTTTGGGGAGTCCTACTAGGACTCCCAAGTCCTAGTAGGATTCCCCTTTCCTTTCCGGAGTAGGAGAGAAGGAAAGAGGGGGAGAGGGAGAAGGAAAAGGGGGCTCCGGTCAATAACTATGTAGACATGACCGAGACACGTCTCCGGTCAATAACCAATAGAGGAACCTGGATGCTCATATTGGCTCCCACATATTCTACGAAGATCTTTATCGGTCAAACCGCATAACAACATACGTTGTTCCCTTTGTCATCGGTATGTTACTTGCCCGAGATTCGATGGTCGGTATCTCAATACCTAGTTCAATCTCGTTACCGGCAAGTCTCTTTACTCGTTCCGTAATACATCATCCCACAACTAACTCATTAGCTGCAATGCTTGCAAGGCTTATAGTGATGTGCATTACCGAGTGGGCCCAGAGATACCTCTCCGACAATCGGAGTGACAAATCCTAATCTCGAAATACGCCAACCCAACAAGTACCTTTGGAGACACCTGTAGAGTACCTTTATAATCACCCAGTTACGTTGTGACGTTTGATAGCACACAAAGTGTTCCTCCAGTATTCGGGAGTTGCATAATCTCATAGTCATAGGAACATGTATAAGTCATGAAGAAAGCAATAGCAGTAAAACTTAAACGATCATAGTGCTAAGCTAACGGATGGGTCTTGTCAATCAGATCATTCTCCTAATGATGTGATCCCGTTGATCAAATGACAACTCATGTCTATGGCTAGGAAACATAACCATCTTTGATCAATGAGCTAGTCTAGTAGAGGCATACTAGGGACACTCTGTTTTGTCTATGTATTCACACATGTATTAAGTTTCCGGTTAATACAATTCTAACATGAATAATAAACATTTATCATGATATAAGGAAATAAATAATAACTTTATTATTGCCTCTAGGGCATATTTCCTTCACTTCTCCTTAACAACAGATATTTTCAACTGCCTGAAGAACCATGTCCAACTCTCAATGTTCTCACTCTCCACGAAAGCAAATGCGAGTGGGACAACTTGATTTTGGCCATCTTAACCTATGGCTGTTAGGATATGACCTTTGTACTTGCTTGGGAGAAATGTACCATCTACACATATCACCGGTCGGCAATGCCTGAAAGCTTCGATGCATACACCAAAAGAGAATAAGAGACGATGCAACACTCTCACAGTTGGGAATTCTGGCATGAAGAGGTCTTGGATATCGATATAGGTGCCTGGATTCCGCTACTGCAGTGTACGGAGGAGCTTGACAACAGAGTCATATGCATCAAAATATGAACCAAATCTGCTCTCCAGCGTCAAATGCTTAGCCCTCCAAGCCTTGCCATAAGAAATTCAGTACTTAAACCTGGTGAAGACTTTTGTCTGGATTGCCTTCAGTTCCATAGCTTTGCCCTGCACTATCTCATCGTAAAACAACCGAGCAATAAGCGGCGATGAAAGGTTGGCATGATCTTGAGGGATGCACGGAATAAGACAAGTGTGATGCACTAAGTCACTGATCACCCAACTTGTGCCATACTTAGGTAGATAGCCGTGCACCCTGGCAGGGCAATTTGCATTCTTGCATACCATTGTGAGGTATTTATGACTTGACACCTGAGCTGTGAAAACCCTTTGCGTGGACATTGCCCAATTAATTATTGCATCCTTCATAGCTTGCTTGTTCGGATACATACCTCCCATCGCAATATTGTTCTGGTGATATTGCTAGGCAGAATCATGTCCATCGTTGACTATCATTGCAGATGAGAAGTCATGATTCCATGATGCAGGATTCGGGGCCATCTGTTCATTGTCTTCCTCATCCGACTCATCAGAATGATCAGCATGACCCATATCAACATCGGTGTCTTCTTCTTCCATCTTGTCCTGCATGTGCCCATCTACCTTGTCAGCGTCCACCTCGCCAATGTAATCACCATCAACATTTCCTCCTTCTACCTGACTACCCTGCCCTGGTTCGTAACCAGCAGCATTTCCTCCTTCTACCTGACTGCTCTGTCCTGGTTCGTAACCAGCAACATTTCCTACTTCTACCTGACTGCTCTGCCCTGGTTCGTAACCAGCATGCCCAACATTTGACATAGATAACTGCCTCCCTCCACTACTTAGCCCAGGATCGTAGCCACCCTCGCCTTCATGTGTGGTGACCTCATTCACGACGAGGGTCACTAAGGCAACAGGATTGCATCCCCTGCGTTCACAACCTTGTAACCACCGCACCCACTCGGAGTCTCGCTCAATTGGCCTCAAATAAAAATATATTGTTGAACTTGACCGTGTCCACAATGCATGAATACCGACTATGTGCGTTACAGTATCTAGCCCTAAACTTGCCGCAATCCATTCTTTCAACTGACTGACTGACCATGTTTGAGGCGCGTTCAGTGCCACCTCTATGTGAGTAAATTCACTCAGATCAGCTCCCATCTCAGTTATCTGGACAGTACCAGTACCGTAGTAAAATATGAACTTCACTACATCAGACATCTCGGCTCACCTAATTTTTTTCCAACAACGACAGACAAATAATATGCAACGCTTTCAAATGTCCGCACTACTAAATATTAGACATGTATATATGTACGGACCAACTAAAAATATTCACATACATAAAAATATTCACATACCTAAAAATATTCACGGACCAACTAAAAATATTCACATACCTAAAAATATTCACGGACCAACTACAAATATTCACATACATAAAAATATTCACATACCTAAAAATATTCACGGACCAACTAAAAATATTCACATACCTAAAAATATTCACATACCTAAAAAATACTACCAAACAATTACGAGAGATAAAATGTGTGTTGGAATATACCCTTGAAGCGTGAAAACGAACGACGAACGGCGGACTTCAATCAACGGA
Source organism: Secale cereale (assembly GCA_902687465.1). Lineage (NCBI taxonomy): Eukaryota > Viridiplantae > Streptophyta > Magnoliopsida > Poales > Poaceae > Secale > Secale cereale. The sequence goes on along the minus strand of LR738712.1, from coordinate 819,601,277 downwards.
ACCGGAGCCGGAAACTCGCCTAGCAACGCCGGAGCTCGACCACCCCCACTGCTTACACCGCAATGCCCGAGCTTCACCACCACCACCGCCACAACCTTCACCAGTGAGCTCAAAAAAAGCTCCACCAAAATGCTAACCACGAACACCACGAGCTACCCCATGAGTAGATCGAGGTATCCCTTAGCTCCCCTCACTACGTAGAACCCATTCACGGTGCCAAATCCGCAAAAAAATGGGTGAGTTGGGTGTATAAATTGGAGAATATATGTGTGAGGAGAGGGAGAAAGAAGAACAGAGAAGAGAAGAAGATAAGAACGAGCTGGAGAAAGAAGAAGGGAAGGAGAAAGGGGAAGGAGCCGGCCGCGGTGGGGCCCGCACCCTGTCGGCCCGCAGCAAGTCGATCGGTCTGCGGCTGGCCGACAGGGGCGCCCGTGACCCAGCCGCGCCGACAGCGCCCGGGGCGACGTGGCCTGGCCAATAGCCGGCCTGCGCGTGGCTGATTAGCGACCTGTCGGCCCGCAGTTGGCCGATAAGGCTGACTCGGCCCGCTGCTGGCTGACTAGGCTTAGTCGGCCTGCTGCTGGCCGATTGGGTAATATTTTTGAAATTTTTTTTGGCCGCGTAATATTTGTGAAATTTACTAAAGAAAATGTATTATTAAAAAAAATCACCCTTAAAGCAAGGGTACGTACGTACGGAAACCCAAAAACAAAGAGGTTAACAAAAATGCTATCAAAGGATCACACCATTCTTTTCCACTTACTGAAAGTAGAAAATTCAGCAGCCTCTCGATTTGATATTATTATTATTATTATCGTGGATTACATAATTTGCATTAAGCGGCATTATTAGGCACTAACCGACTTTTCAAAATAAATACTTATAGCCCCCATGGATGACCGGAAACTTTTTTGACCAATCACAAACAAAATAAGTATCTCTTGATTCAATATTGATACTTTATATTAGTAAAAGAAGTTCCCCCAAACTAGTATGAATCAGAATACCTGAAGAGAGCCAACCATCAGTATATTTATCTGACGAACTCCAGACTTTGAACATGCGGTGATCCAGAATTTTTTGCAAACCCTGAAGAAACACCAAAGCAGCTGAACTTAGTGGTTCAAACATGACACTAACAAAAATATAAGAATGCAGAAATTAATGACTACAGCAGCAATAATAAGTCCAACAGTAGCAACTAAACGGAAGCTGAATAGCTTTCCAATACCAAATGATGGCAGGGAAGTGTTTATTCAATTACGATGCTCTGAAAATACCCGGTACAGAACTTACGAGACCTCATATTTACTTACCATTTCTGAACCTGTGTACAGAAGTGTTTGCTATGAAACACAAACTGCTGGTGAATCACTGCAGAAGGGCGTCTTACCATTGTTCTGGTGACCACTTAAACTCATACAAACCTACTGCAGTTCAGCTGCCTGATCCTAATTTACAGAACACAAACACTTTCTTGAAATTTCCAACCTTGATACAAGACCAACCCCACCCTCACACAAAGCCAAAAAAGTAAAAAAAAAACATATGGTAACTATTTAAATACAGTCAGTGCTTAATGTAAAGCTCTTGTAGAAATAACCAGATGTTTATTAGATTACTACGCAGTCTGGAAATTCATAAGGAAAAGATATTAACATCTCTAAACAAAAATGGATGTCTTGTGTTACAAGATCAGGATATGCATGTCGAAAGAGTTGTACGAACAAAAAGTTTGCACACTGAATTGACATAGCACTACCACTTTCTAAGCACCGTCGAAAATTAGGGCCAATCACAAACATCACAAGGATTAGGCATGAGCACTATCAACCAAATAACACAAAAGAAGCCGTTGCTACAGAAAACAGAGACTGCTACTATATGAATTCACTCATCATGTTATATGAGTTTTTTTAACCGGGCAATCATGCTATATGAGTTGTTCAGTCATTTTCGTGAAACGGAATGAAATATTATAGTTTTTACAAGAGTAATATGGACACTGGATGTCAGCATATGTAGAAGGTCACTTCTAAATGCAACAACACTACTTAATCATTTAACAAAAGTTAAAGGAAATAGAGTAAGATAAATTAATTATTGTGACACCTTTGCATACTTGTCTCCAATAGCACGATGCCTGTAGGCAAGCTTATTTTTATTCACATCATCAAAAGGAGAACTAAAGCAGTCGGCCTCAAAATCATATTTTGTCAAGTCTTTCCCATCATCATACTCATGTAAAGAACTAAGATAGGGTTGATTGTAGTTCTCAATCTGCATATGTGAGAGAATAAAACTATCAATAGATAGAAATTGACATATAACATGGACACACATTGTAAAATCTGTAGCCAGATGTCCTATCCATATGCACAATGATCTGCATACAGAAAGAATTGCTCTAGTAAACTATGAGCAGACAGGATATGAGGTGTCGACTGTCCTCTTCATAGAAGAAGTGCTCATCGCAGAGTTCAAGAATGATATTCTCCTAGCGCTCCCCTATTTCATTACCTTTTTCATGGTCCTTGAGGCCTTCAAAATGCCCGGTAAACGAGCCATCTAGCATGGACTTGAGAAGAATAAGCGTTTCATCCAAGTCCCACTCGTACACGTTGATAGGCTGATCTATCGGGGTGGATGGAATTCTGTCGGGATATGACTCACTAGAGCTTGACATTCCTGGAGGTGAATGGGAGGAGACACTAGGAGAAGTCAGACGTGATGTCATTGTATGGAGAAAGGATTGCATCGTGTTTCCAAACTCGGTGACAAGGCCACCGACACCTCCGAGTAGCAATACACCTCTAAGTCCGCCGAGTTAGCCGACTCCACCCCACCTCGAGACGAAGCCCAGCGTGAGTCCGCCATATCGATCTCCGCCGCGTTAGCCGACTCCACCCCTTATGTCCCAGTGGCAGGGCCAAAATCGTATGAGAGCACCAAAGAAGATACCCGAGCCTCCTGCCAAAAAGAAGTTAGCTTACGAGATGACTGAGGAGGAAACCAGAGCGGACGTGACTTCCGAAGTGAAGTCCCATTTTGTGCCAAAACCGCCCCCGCCGCCAAAGAAGATAATACCTACGAAAACCGTACAACACTTTGTGGATCTTCTAGAGCGAGTCCCGGCACATGTGGAGAATAGACCATCAGACTATACGCTCTATAAGCAAGTCATATCATGAAAAAATGCAACAATCGAGACGTACAAGTAGTAATAAAAAGAGGGAAAACAGTTTCCCAGCTCAGGGAATAGGCAATGCAATCGACCCCCCCGCTCAAGGTGAGTACCGATAAGGCGGTAACCGGCACTGCTGCTAAAGACTTTGGTCTCAGTGTTGATCAACTCTTAGGTACCGAGGAAGTCCCCATGGTTGAATTAGCATGGAAATATATCCCCGGGAACCCTCTGGTTAGACCTGAGCGGGTCCCGCTTCTATCAACACAAATGTGAAGATTGCATGAGTGGTACATGAAAGAAGTAAAGAATGGGCGAGAGATGCTCATGGTGAAAAGTCAAGCAAGAGCATTACTTCCATGAAAACCTGATATGGATTGACTTTCCAGAAATTTTCCAGTTATACAATCAAGACATCCTCGACAAATCTATCGTCAATTGCTATTGTCTGTAAGTGATCTCTTTCTGTAAGTTAAGTCTCTAGCCCAGCTCGTTCATTGCGTATAATTATCCTCACTATATTATTTTATGCGCTATTATGCATAATTAAGATTTTAGAATGCAAAAGAGATGGAGTCTATGGCATTGGGTTCGTTGACCCATATACCATTAATGAAGTTATGATATAAAACCATGCCAAAGACTCAGAGGATAATTTGTTAAGGTTTTTGAAGGAACCAAATACCAAAATAGAAATACTATTTCCTTACAACTTCAAGTGAGTGTAACTATCTTGTACTACAAATTCTATTTTGCTTACTCGATGTTAAGTGTAGTTGATGAGTTATGCATGCCTGCTTATATAAATGTGTGTGCAGGTTCCACTGGATCCTGCTAATCATTAGATTTGACGAGGGAACTATTGAAACATTGGACTCATTAGCTAAAGACCCGAAAGAATACACCAGCATGATGATGCTCGATAGGTAATTTCAATCATTATCGCACTATGTAGGCCTCTTTCATTCATTTCCTAATATCAAGTAATTAATAAATACTTTATTCATTTTCTTTGTCGAGCAGGGTTTGGAAACGGTTCATCAAAGAGGTTGTCGGTGAATGGAAACAGCAGCTGAAATGGCGACGGTCCAAGGTAATTAAGTAGTCCTAGCTTGCTCCGCTCATCTCTTTGATACGTCTTCAACATATCAATAATTTTTTATTGTTCCATACTATTATATTGTCTGTTTTGGATGTTTTATATGCATTAATATACTATTTTATATTATTTTTGGAACTTATTAACCCAGAGCCCAGTGTCAGTTTCTGTTTTTCCTTATTTTTGAGTTTTACAGAAAAAGAATATCAAATGGAGTACAAACGGAATAAAACTTTACGATGATTTTTCTTGGACCAGAAGACACACGTAGGACTTGGAGAGTAAGTCAGAAGAGTCCCGAGGGCTCCACAAGCCCTCACGGCATGCCCTAGGGGACGTGGCCCCTGGCTTTGTGGGCCCCATGAGACTCCTCCAACCCTAATCTTTAGCCTATAAATTCAGAAATATTTTTAAATGATCAGAAGCGTCCACCAAAATACTTTTCCGCCGCCGTAACCTTCTGTACCTGTGAGATCCCATCTAGGGATCTTTTCCAGCAACCTGCCGGAGGGGCATTCGATCACGGAGAGCTTCTACATCAACTATATTGCCCTTCCAATTAAGCGTGAGTAGTTTACCACAGACCTACGGGTCCATAGCTAGTAGCTAGATGGCTTCTTCTCTCTCTTCGATGCTCAATACCATGTTCTCCTCGATGTTCTTAGAGAGCTATCCAATGTAATCTTCTTTTGTGGTGTGTTTGTCGAGATCCGATGAATTGTGGATTTATGATTAGATTATCTATGAATATTATTTGAGTCTTCTCTGAATTCTTATATGCATGATTTGATATCTTTGTATTTCTCTTTGAATTATTTGTTTGGTTTGGCCAACTAGATTGATAGTTCTTGCAATTGGAGATGTGCTTAGTTTTGGGTTCAATCTTGGGGTGTCCTCACCCAGTGATAAAGTAGGGGTAGCGAGGCACGTATTTGTATTGTTGCCATCAAGGGTAAAAATATGGTTTTTTTATCATATTGCTTAAGTTTATCCCTCTACATCATGTCATCTTGCTTAAGGCTTTACTCCGTTCTTATGAACTAAATACTCTAGATGCATGCTCGATAGCGGTCAATGTGTGGAGTAATAGTACTAGACACAGAATCATTTCGGACTACTTGACACAGACGTGACGCATATATTCATAATCATTGCCCTGGATATCATCATAATTTTGCACTTTTCTATTAATTACTCGACAGTAATTTGTTCACCCACCATATTATTTTCCTTCAAGAGAGAAGCGTCTAGTGAAACCTATGACCCTCAGGTCTGTTTCCATCATATATTTTTATATCTATAAACCAAAAAATCCAAAAATATATCACTTCAATTTATTTACTTTTACTTTGTTTTACGTTTTAGTAATCTTTTATATCTATCTCTATCAGATCTCACATTTGCAAGTGACCGTGAAGGGATTGACAACTCCTTTATCGCGTTGGGTGTTTGATTGTTTGTGCAGGTGCATAGATTGGAGACTTGTTTGTATCTCTTACTGGATTGATACCTTGATTCTTAACTGAGGGAAATATTTATCTCGACTTTGCTGCATCACCATTTCCTTTTCAAGGGGAAAACCCAACGCAAGATCAAGAAGTAGCACTCTTTAATTATAGTTTCAATACCATTATCATGTTTGATTATTATCTGGTTGAAATCTATTCTCCCAAATTGCATGAGGCAACAACAGTGGACTATTTTATGTGTAGACTACGTTTGCAAGAACATTTGCTTTATGACCAAATGGCGCAGAGATGTAAGACAACATCGGGTACGTAAACACTGTTCACAATTTTTTTATGATGATCTAATATATATACACACAACTAATATGAATATTCATATTGATCTCCTTCTTTAAAGATACGAGAGAACCGCTTACGAGCAATTCAAGTGGAAATTGCGGGAATTTTGCTTACGGAGGTCATATCTGAACTAATGCCTGTGTGTAATGATCTCCAAATTGTAGGAGAAATCGTATACAGCAAATTGTATATGCTCCGAGGAGTACATACTACTGTGCGTTAACAGGGAAGAAAACCGATGCATGCAGTAGCCACCATGTGCATGCGGTTGCTTGATCCAATAATTAAGGAGTGGTAACATGCAAGAGCAGCGCGTGCATGCTTTTGGATGCATTAACGTTTTTAAAAATAGTAAACCATATGACTCCTCTATACCTTTTTCCAACGAGTCTGAGTACATACAACATTTTACGGTCGAATATATACTACATTTTGTGAGGTTGCACATAACACGTATTTTCATGAAGAGTAGAGAAAATAATACATACTTTTGTGGGTTAGTACATACACTTTTGTCAGTCAGTATATTATATTTTCAAGGAGTATATACTAGATTTCTAAAAAAAGGAGTATATACTGCATGATTTTTGAAGGGTATAAACTGCAAATTTTTTAATAGGTATAAACTGCAAAAAATATATTCAATGGCTATATACTACCTTTTGAGGGATAAGCTACATTTTTACAATGGTCATACAGTGCGTTTTGAAATGGGTATGTATATGCTGCACTGTTTTTCAAGGAGTATATACTGCAGATTTTTATAGGATATATACTGCATTCTTGAAGAAGTACTATACACTATTTTTTCAACTCGTAAATGCTGCATTTTTTTCAATGGTTATATACTGCATTTTAGAAGGGGTATGTATATGCTGGACCGTTTTTCAAGCAGTATATACTGCATGTTTTTCTAATACATATACTGCAATCTTGAAGGAGTATTATACACCATTTTTTCAGTGGGCAAATACTGCATTCTTTTAAGAAGTACTAATCAAGAACTGTATGCCTGTACGTGCTTCACAACAAAGTTGGATCTAGGGAGGTCCAGTTTTTTTCGAGAGTATGGGAGGTCCAGTTGGAACTAGCTTGCATGCAGCCATGCATGTGTGATACAGTACATCATGGAATCTGGACATTGGCAAGAATCGTCATTCTCTTCATGTCAGCATAAGCTCGGTTCTCGACTTCTCGCCATCTTGCCCGTGTGCCGGAATGGCCATGCGACGCAACTTGTAGTTCGTAGCTCATAGCGTCTCGATTGATCGCCATTGCATGGATATATACTGCCATAAATTATTACCCTCATGAGATTCTACTATAACGAACGCATAGTAGAAACACATATAGTAGAACCTAAAGAAAAGAGGAAAAAGAAAGATTTGTATTTTGGAGCATACCTCGATAATATGACGAACACATATGCGACCAGATGAGAAAGTATACTCTTGTCGTCGTTGTCGCCGGTGCCGATTTTGGATCAGACTGGGCAGCCACGACTCAACGTCGTCGTCGCCGGTGCCTCCACTCACCATGTGACATAGGCGAGGAAGGTAGCTTATGAGCACAAGGCTAGGAACCAGATCGCTGCCATGTCTTTAGTACCCCGTTGATGGACTGCTTTTTTCGGAAATGAAACAAACCTAGACTAATACGCGGGATGAGCATGATTGTAAATCTGTGTGTGCTTATCCCAACTAATACGGAGGTTGTTTCCCAAATCTACGTGAGGACTTCACGTGGGATTTTGAAAGAAATTAATTAATTGGATGCTGAACGGGTTTGTTAGGTGGATGTGAAGAACCAAACAAGGACCGTGGGTGTGGGAGTATGTACTCACAAGAGTACCAACCTGTTTTCCTATATATATATATATATATATATATATATACTAGTAAATATGCCCGTGCGTTGCAACGGTAGAAAAAAATAGAGTAAAATCAAGTTAGTCCTAAAACTATAAAACTGCATATTTGGGTCCTAAGACTATTTAAATCGTTCACCGAAGGTCCTATGCATGATTGGTCGGCTCTGACTTGCACGCATGGGAAGTTAATCACCGCCATCTTGGCAACATTTGCATAAAACCCCCTTCAAACATTCTCTCTTCTAATTATGCGGTCCTTCACTCTTGTAACTGGCCTGAGACGCTCTTGCCGAGATTTTGAAAGATGTTGTTTAGGGGCCATAAAACTGGAAGGTATAATTTTTAGGGCGGGTATGTATGAAATATTGCCTATGTGGTGGTGGTCAAGTCACCATGCGTGCAGATCAAGGTTGATCCATAATGTATATGACCTCTGGTGAATGACTTAATAGTTTTAGGACTCAAGTATGCAGTTTTATAGATTTGGGACTAACTTGACACACCTCTGGTAGTTTTAGGACTTATGATGCATTTTACTCAAAAAATATGTACAACCTAATAAACACGGCTCAGGACCCCTCATAGGTCCATATCCTCTATTTCAACTGAGTGGCCCATGCGTGTGCCTATTTAAAAACTATTTTGCTGCATTTTTTCTTTGTCCACTTATTGTATAATTAAGCTACATATATCAGTCAGGAAAATGTGATGGCCAACATAGTACCATCTTTAACAGAACCAATGTTTTCAAACCTTGGTGCAAACTAAACATTGACGCATACTCAGAATAGTGAAGTTCAATTTCACCAATCAATTTGATCCATTGATGTAGAGCTGCACGGTCAGAATCAGATGACATGTGGTTATTACATATATACCGAGCCTACAAACGCATGTTCACCAAGTAAGAAGAAAAAGAAAATAAACTGAAGTCCTAGTTGTTGGTCTGTTTTTCTTATACCATATAGATTAGTAATGGATCCTTGGGGAATCAGAAACTACCAGATCCGGTGATGGACCATGCACACCACAGGCTCGGGGTTGCAGACATTTCTGAAACTAAAGTTGACATCTAGCACCTTCTCGCGACCACAACCCTCTGGTTGAAAGAAGATTACAAACTTCTCTACCTTTCTCATTTGGCAGGCTTATCCTGGGGTAACTCCATTTGAAAGATTAGCTCAAGAGTTGCTGCACTTTTTTTTGGCACCTTCCTGCAACAAGCCTTGCTATTCTTTTTTGTATCCATAGCCAAAGATTAGCTCACAAGAGATTTGGGGCAAGTAAGTGAAGGGAGGAACATCCTCAATCCTCCCAGCGAAAAAGTAATAAACACCCGTACTATAGGAGTATGCCCTGACCTTGCGCAAACGAAACATGAGCATGTAGACGACTATTAGAAAATTCCACGGTTAGCTTCATCCATACCTCAAGTTTTCCGGCAAAGTGTGAAGCATGGCCTAACGGTGGATGGTGTTCACGGACAGAGACTCTTAAGAGTAAAAATCAGATTCAGACAACAAATCTTAGCCCAATTACAAAATCCTACAGGACTCTAAGAGTACAAAAATAAACTAAGTAGTTATCACCCATAATTACTTGCCCTCCTAATTAAATTCTACTGCAATTAGTCAGAAAATTATTTCTTTAGTACCCAAAAGAATGTACTCCCTCCGCCCCAAAATTCTTGTCTTAGATTTGTCTAGATACGGATGTATCAAGTCACGTTTTAGTATTAGGTACATCCGTATCTAGACAAATCTAAGACAAGAATTTTGAGACGGAGGGAGTATGCAACAGGAGGTAGCACTCTTACCATACAAATTCAGCAAGGGCTTTCACGTACAGAGAGAGAGAGAGATATGTGGATGCAGAAGTTCATCGGCGGAAGTTAGCCAATGACTGGATGCAGTTCTTGCTAAAGATTGCTTGGCTTGACCGGAACTGCAGAGTCACCTAAGAAAACAACAGTTTTTTTACCTCACATTTTGAAGGGCAAAAGGAGTAGGTCACCACAAGTTGAGACCATTACTTCATCTCATCTAGTGCACTGGAGATGGCTAGGAGGAAGGAGTTATGCCGAGCTGGAGCTGCAGCACGCGACGGCAGAGGAAGCACCGCGACGAAGTAAGTGCAGACGGCGGCAAGATTGCAAGTAGCCACATGCGCTGATGCTGGCCGTGAATGACCTTCCATCATGCAGCGGAAAGAGGAGGAATTCAGACACAAACCTGGGTCTGGTGACCGGAGCCGCTGTCGGACCATCAGCAGGTAGCCGCACCATCCCGACTCTCCCTTCTCTTCTCTCCATCTCACCTCCTCTCTCTCCCTCGTCTCTTCTTCCAGGAGGCCGAGCCACCATGGCCATGGAGTTTAACAGTTGGTGCATGCGAGTTTTGGCGGTCTTGTCACTATCACCCTCTCCTTCCTCTCCTTCCACCCTTTTCCAACTATCAACACAGACATGCCCGTACGTTTTTCATCATGATTGTTGCATGATTTCTTCGCTAACCACAATGGTCATCTGCTCTTTTGTGCCTCTTTGTTGGCTACAACATTACAAAATATGTGTGTGTGTGTTTGTGTATCCTACTACAGTATATATGAATAGAAATAACTCAACTTGTCATGTGTTGAGAATAAATAAGGATGCAATACCTAACAAATATGAGGAATAGCTTGTCCCGCAATGCCTGCCTTCCATGTGGCAAGAATAGCAAGAAAAATAGTTTCACAACTCCAAAATAACAACTGCTGCAAGCCTTTTCAAAATACCCATCTAATAATGTGCATGAAAAAAGAAATTCAAAAGATCAGGACATACTCAACTGGACCCAGCAAAAGCTACTTACCTATGCAGTATACGTGGATCAGTTCTAATGGCTATATAGGAGCGGAGGTAATTAAGCAGCGAGATAGTTATTACAGTACCTGGAATTAAGGTTGGATGAGGTCCACCGCAGGCCGCATCAGTTGTTTTGTATCCGTTGTTACCGCCGCTGAGGCCACTACCAGAATCGCCCCCTATGCCGACGGCCAGGGCCGTCGGCATAGCCCTGAGTCCCGTCGGGACAGACCTATGCCTACGGCCCCCGTCGGCATAGGTCCGTCGGCAACATATACGTCGGCATAGCCAGGTTGGCCGTCGGCATAGAAAAGTCGTCGGCATATATGCTATGCCGACGGCGGCCGTACATCAATGCCGACGGCAAGGACCGTCGGCAAAGCCCATGCCTAATGGCGCCCAGGGCCGTTAAGTTCGTCCAACGACTGGCCGCCACGTGGCACAGGGCTATGCCGACGGCCTGCCGTCGGCATAGGGCTGCCACGTGGCGACCACTCGCTGCTCGTGGACCAGGTCTATGCCGACGGCGGCCGTCGGCATAGGGAGCCATGTGGCGGCCAGCCGTTGCTCGTGGACCAGGGCTATGCCGACGGTCGCCGTCGGCATAGGCATGCCACGTGGCGACCTGCCGTTGCTCGTGGACTAGGGCTATGCCGACGGTCGCCGTCGGCATAGGCGTGCCACGTGGCGTCCTGCCGTTGCTCGTAGACCAGGCCTATGCCGACGGCCTGGCCGTCGGCATAGTTTGAAATATAAGCCGACGGCTATGTCGTCGGCTTACTCATTCATACGTAGCTCCCAGTAGCTGACACGTGGCAGCTATGCCGACGGCCAGGCCGTCGGCTTAGTATAAAATCTGTGCCGACGGCAAGGCCATCGGCATAGACGCCACGTATCAGCTACTGGGAGCTCACATTAGCCCTATGCCGACGGCCTAGCCGTCGGCATAGTTTTCTTTTGCTTTTTTTTCTGTTTGGTTTCAAATGAATTCAATTCAAACAACAACACATATATATGATAGAATAGACATATAAAACAGAATAGACATATAAACAACAGCACATATCAAAAGGATATCATCCGGCACCATCACAACAATATATGCATAATTAAGCATCATCACACACAAATCTCTAAATGATCATCATCACAACGAACACCGCCGATAGTGATCACATAAGCATATAGATAAGCACACAAGTCATCTAGGAGTATCATCGAGCACCACGGAGGTCGTCACCGCCAAGACCGCCGAAGCCCAAGTCGTCACTGCTAGCAGCAGAGCTACCACCAAGACCGCCGAAGCCTCCACCTCCGCCTGCGCCTCCGCCTGCGCCTCCGTGGATCGGAGTGGTCGGGCTCCGTGTCTCCGGAGTGCTGCGAAGACCACCGCCAACGGTAGATCCACCTGTTCCCTAGATGTTGACAAGACATATTAACGGGATATATGACTGTGTTGAAAGGCATGACATCCCCGCCACCACCCTCCTCCTCGCCTGCCTCCCCCTCCTCCTCCTCCTCCTCCTCCTCGCCTGCCTC
>LR738712.1:819556468-819581704 GCA_902687465.1 Secale cereale | reverse complement strand
GAATTCTTTCCGTGTCGACCGTTTCCCCCCTCCGTGACACGGCAATAGCGACGTTCGTTATGGGGGGCGGCAATCGATATACCATCGGGATTTTTTTAGATAAGGCATAATTATCTTGTGCAAAACAAAAACTAAAATAAAGTAAAAACAACAAAGCAAAGTAAAAATAAAAATAAAGTAAAGTACACCTATGCCGACGGCTAGGCCGTCGGCATACCTTTACACCCCACGCAGGTTGTGCCGCGGATCGTTGACGTGGCGTGACACAGGGATCGATGACGTGGCGAATCAGCCTATGCCGACGGCTGTGCCGTCGGCATACCTCTGCCACAGATAACATAAATGGAATTAAAAAAATAATTAAAATAAATGTATGCCGACGGCCTGGCCGTCGGCATATCAGCCTTCGTCCCACGGATCGATGACGTGGCTTGGCGCACGGATCGTGGACGTGGCAGAGGGGCCTATGCCGACGGCCAGGCCGTCGGCATACCTCTGCCACAGATATGCCGACGGGCGCCGATACGGCCCGTCGGCGTAGGGTCAACGTCGTCACGTGTCTGCGCTGACCGGGCAGGTGGGCCAGGTCTATGCCGACGGCCTATCCTATGCCGACGGCCCCGTAGGCGTAGCTCGTGCGGTCCCGACGGCCTTTCCTATGCCGACGGGGCCGTCGGCATAGATGGATTTATTCCGACGGCCTTTGTACGCCTACGGCCTACGCTTGGCCGTCGGCATAGGTCCCTAGATGCCGACGGGGGCCGTCGGCATAGATGTGGCCGTCGGCAACCCCAGTTTTTCTGGTAGTGGGCGGTGTTGATTCCTTGCAATGATTGCACGCTGATATAAATCCCTTATTTTCTGAGAAGAAGATTGTGGACACTGACTGATGATCGTACCTTGTAGCGAGGGAAGTACATGTTCATCTCCCCGCACTCGCAGCACCATGCTTTTCAATATTCTCAGGTTTTCTCAAGCACTATATGAGACTGTGAGCTACCAAAAAACAGTACTATGAAACATCAATAGCGTTAGTCACTGTTAACACTTACCAATCAACAATATTCACTTTAAAGGCAGGCAAAGCATCGCAATTAGCATCCCAATTCAGTAAAAAAAACATCTAAACTGAGGAACTCGGCCGATCGTGCTGAAATTGTAATCCTGGTGCATGAGGGGTGCAAATGCAGAGGAATCTGCTCGCAATCTTCATCAGATTATTTTTCCTTTTCATTCCTAATTGGTGCTGCAAAGTCAATCACTTACCTCTATCGCATAGGAATACCAACAAACACCGGCTATGCACCACCCAAACAATCAGAACAGCTAGCTTTACACCATCGGAGTGGCAGGATGCATGGAACAGGAACAGTCATACAGGCGAGCAATCTGGCGATGTGTTCCCATAGCAGAAACATCCGAGATTTGGAAGGGAGGGAAACGCTGGTGTAAGTTGTCCCGCCTCTCCCTTCTCTTCTCTCCATCTCACCACCTCTCTCTCCCTCGTCTCTTCTTCCCAGAAGGCCAAGCCACCATAACGCCGCCGCCGACGGTCTCCACTATGCACCGCCGCGCTGGATCCCGACCTAATCCGCCTTGCCCCGACGTCTGCCGCTTCCTGTCCATTTCCTGCCTCCCGGAGCCCTGCCGCTGTCGTCCTCTGCATCATGTCCCGATCGGATCTGGAGTGCCGCCGCTCGATGTGCAGACGAACGTGCAGAGGATTGACGAAAAACAACTCGAACCGTTTTTTCACCAACCGAGGACTGCGGGTTCAATTGTCAAAAACTACACGGACTTAAAAAAAAACACCATGACGATGAACCCGAGATATTCAATCCGTGCTTTATATATATACTAGCAAAAAGGCCCGTGCGTTGCAACGGGTAATACATAATATGTAGAGTAAGGACAGGAAGCAAACAATAAATTAGGTCAAACAATCTACTCATCATAAATTAGCCAGATTGGCCATGGATACTAACACATGAGCCTGCTTTAGGTAGAGCAAATAATTTATCCAGAGGGTAGCAAATGCGCAAAATGAATCACATGAAGAGTTTAAAATTGCATTAGAATCTGCGGAGCCTGAAGGATGTGAACTAAACAGTATAACCATACTACTGCAGAAGCAGAAACTTTGGATTAAGAGTGAACATGTAGGTACTCATAGATTTAATGATATATATATTTATCTGAAATACATTGATACCATTGGGTTTTGTACAATCTCGTGCATCCCCAAATACAGAAATACAAAAGTACTTTCTGATTCCGGTTTGAAGGCACAGTTGCATGGATTGTTTCCAGAACTCTAATTCCTAAATTCCCAATTGGTCACTAATTAACCACAACACAGTTACACAAAGCTACAAACAGGAATAGAATTTTGTGTCCTTCATCAACCTAGTTATCCAGAAAATAGGATTTTGGATTGTATGAGAACTGCTCAAATAAATTCAATATACAACTATACGCAACATCGGTTGTGGCTACAGGACAACATTTTGTTTTAACTTTCTATTATAAAAAAATCAACACAACGACTGCAAGAGGAAAAATTGATGCAAATTTTTTTTTCACCTAAGAAACTATTTTATTTTGGCATTTGCAGGAGGAACAAACCATGATTAATAAGTAGAGAACTCCACATTAATCTACACACAGAAAAATAGGAACAAAGAGAAGGCAAGCAAGTTCTAACCCACATGTCGTCGTTGTGGTCGATTGCAGTTTCTCTCTTGTACATTCAGTCAAGTGACTCGAGGGCATCCAGGAAGCAGCTTCACTTCTTGTAGCTAGTTCAGACATCATCCTCTTGCTGTCTTGCAGTACTGGCAGCATCCATGACGAATCCACACTCCAGGAGTCTTGGGTAGTTGCAGCTGCATCCACGTGTCATGAAGGTGACTCAACTCGGTGCTGCCACTCACCACAATTGAAACATTAGATTAGCATTACAGCGTGGAGTGGAAAAGACAAAGAAGATTGCAAGTCACTACAATTGTGAAATCCACTCCTACAATTGTGAAACATCACCATAAAGAGGGGAGCAGTGCAAGGAGACGGACAAGTGCACTGAGAGACGGGGCGTCCATGACCAGAAGATAAGAGTGGACACGCGTGTGTGTTTCACCTGGTCGGGAAGATCAAGTCGTTGTCATGGGGCACTCTCTGCGGCCGCCATAGCCCAACCTCGCAGAGTGACACGGCGCACAAGTAACATGAGGAGGAAAACCATGCAGAGCGAGCAGACGACACAGCCGTGCTCGGGCAAGGTCCACGCACATGCCCAAACAGCAGCAGCATGTTGAACGCCCTACGGCCGTGGCAGGATCCACGAAGTATCCATGCGGCGAGGTCGATGGATCCGCGGCGGCCGGGGCCATCAGCGCCACTCCTTCACTTCCCCGGTATATCTCGCCCTCCGCGTCACTCCTCCTCGAGACCCCAGCCCCTCCAGTGAGCCGCGGTTGAGGCCACCGGACCTGGTTGTTGCGGTGGTCGCCGTCACACGATTGCTTCGTTAAGAGAGATAGAGAGAGAGCAGGTGTACGGGCTGAAATTATCGCCTCTAGCTACAGGCCCAATACATTGGATGGTGCCCAGGCCCAGGCGAAACGTTTTTCAGTTTACACACTTAAAATTGTAGCGCGGGTTGAATACCTAAAACAGTAGGGACCTTTTTGTAAAAGCGACGTGACGGTGAACCCGACAAACTCGTTCCGTGCTTTGACACCTGATCAATTTGACAATTTAGAGCAGTACGCCTCAAAACATTTTGCTTTTTCTTTTGAAGGTCGGGTATCAAAATCCTCTACAACGGTCAATTTAGCTTTGTCATCCATTTTCTGCAATTATAACAAGAATAAAAGTTAAACCTCCAAGAGTTAGTTTGTTCGAAAAATATTTCGGATTGTTTGAAGATGCAATCAACATGGAGTTGAATCAAACAGAGAGCAAAAATTATAAAACTGTAGATAGTGGAGTATCCATGTATTCATTTTGACAGAAATCATCTAACAATCTTGAAAAGCTAATTATAGGCTGCATAAGCTACTGGATTTTTGAATTTCAAACCTAGTGGAGTGATCTGGTTGTTTCTCATAATGATTCTTCGCCCAGTTGGCAAGAGCAAGTCAAAGATTTAATTTCTTTTGCTAGCATTAATAAACACTTACAGCCACGTGGAATGTGAAATCAATAAAAAAGACCTTTCTTCAATGTTTGACGAAGCTATGATGTGTCGAAGGAAGATGTTTGATGATGAAATATCTAGATATTGTCACATGGCTACTTTGTATGATGAAATACTTTTGCTGATCATTTCTATTGGTTAACCTACAAATGTTTTGTACAATCATACATAAGGTTGCACTTGGAGCCCTTTTTTCTTTGGACCTGGGAGTCAAAAAGTCAGTAATAGATGACAAAATAGATTTATTTAGGTAGTTGTGAAATATATTTTTCAGCTCCAGTAATAACAGTGGAGATGTCATATTTCAAATAAATAATGGATATGACATTCTACAGTAACAATGGAGATGTCATATTTCAAATAAATAATGGTTATGATATTCTACAACTGCCAAATATCAGGAAAGAACCCAAGAGAATTCATGATTATCGTCACCCAAAAATCATTCTAGACTGAATACTTGTGCTACACGCCTCGTTTGACTATATAATTTTGGCGACAACAGAATACGTCAGAGTATCAAATCAAAAATTGATAGCAAATTCCCCCCTAATCTTCCAGTTTTATTTGTCCATGAACTTACTCACCAATAATAACATGCAATATTTTCAATCACTTAAACCTATGTACCCAAACATGTATCTTTAAAACCGGACCAGGAAATTGTTCAGATTCTTGTGGAAGTCGAGCTTGTTTTAGTAAAATTCCTATGCCCCAAAGAATCACGCATGGAAAAACCATCACAAGTAAACAAGGTAAGTGCGCAACTTACATTGAGCTTCCAACTTCGATCAGTGGTAGCAGGTAGCTACAGAGTAACTACAGAACAAGCTAGCGCACTGTCTAGTCAGCATGCAAACTGACTCCAACGCACAAGTAGGAACCAATGCCCATCCGCCGAAGACGCTGCCCATCCGCCGACCGCCGTGTCCAGCCTCCATTGCGCACGGTAGCCGCAACAACTTCTTTCTCCTCCGGGACTGAGCATGCCCACTGCCCGCACAAGCAGCTATTCCCCGGCCTCCCTGCCTCGGCCTGTCGAACTCAATGACGACTGGAGAGGGGTGAGGCAAGGTGGAGAGGTCTCGAGCACAGGAAGGCGAGGGCTTAGCGGAGGCACGACATATGACACGGGGTCATGGGGATGCGACACGATGGCCGGCGGTGGGGTGCCATTGGTGTGTCGGCTTGAGTTCACAGGGGCTGATGGGGAGGCCGTGTTGCTGCACCGTCGTGCTCCATGGTGTCAAACCTGAGATGAGTCCGGGGTTCAAGAAGGATCCGGCTACGAGCGGCAGGGAGGGAGTGTCTTGTAGGAACGGTGGTGCATCATCAGAGAGAGCCATGGCGGCCGGGGAACCCCGGGGACGGATGAGGGCGGTTTGGGCAGCGGGGGCGGCGATGCGGTAGGGGTGGTGAGTGCGGGCTGGGGAAGACGGAGACCCAATTAGAAATAACGTGCGCTGCGCTGATGGCCCAATAATGTATGATGGAGATAGAAAAATAACCTACGAGAAGCTAAAAATAACGTTCCATTAGTACCACCTCGCTTATATGTTTAAATTCAAACTGAAAGCGTAAATTCAAGGGAAGAAGTGTATTGTGACGGTGAACCCGACAAACTCGTTCCGTGCTTTATTATTAACTAGGAAAATTGCCCGTGCGTTGCAACGGGAGAAAAAAAAACTCGCTAACCCAATAAAGCATGTCTATATGCTCCTTTCGTCCATGTCTTATATTTTCAACATGACATCTATGTCAACATGATAGCCCACCCATGTTTCTACGCATCCTTCATTAAGCCCGGTTGTGTTGTTTACCTGATCAAAGCACGTTAGAACATGACCGATTCCAAGGTGATGAGGTCAACCACTGCATGACACACTTGTCATTGAACTGCTCAAGGAAATGTTTAAAACTTAAAAAATTAATCTCGTCAAGCTGGATATGTGGATCGCCCTGCGTGAGCTACTCCTGCACCGTGTGCTACTACACTACACACCACTCATATCCGACTCACAAACGTCAAAAATAAGGTTACCCTCATCATGTGTTGCCACAGGTTGGATTATCGCTTTGTGGATCATGAAGTATTGTTGTGAAGGAGCCACACTAACGCCCTTCATCGGCGTCTACTTTAGCTCCGTAGTCCGTACTGTCATAGGATGGAAGTACCGGCAAAATGTTCAAACATTTACCTGTTGGTAGAACGACATTTATCTGTTGGTAGAACCGTAGAAGCATTAGATACTTGCCAGAACCGAACAGACGATACAACGTAATTTTTCTAAAACGTGAATACTTCAGTTACTAATAACAGTGTTTGTTAGTTCGGTTCAGAAAAAAGAGATGCAGAGCAACGTTTTTCAAATACTCCAAAAATATCATAGTATTGGAGAAACTTTGGTTTATGAAACTGATGTATTACTTGATGCCAAACGTGTCATTGTATTTAAAACCATGGTTTAAAAAACTGAGCTGCCAAACATAGCCTTAAGCATTGTCAAAACACACTCTCGCAGACCATGAAGAGAACATGAAAAGAATCTACACTTCATCCATTGGAAAGAAGAAAAATAAACTAATGAAAGACAATTAGTAGATCACTGCTGATTCCCAATGCATTGAGTTCAACACAAACATAGTTATGGCATGGTAAAATTGTACATTCAAAACTAATTAACCATTTCCGGATCCGTCGATTCCTGGCCTACGCATCAGACAATAATAGAAAATGTGGCATCGAGAATAGCATGCTACCCGTACGTGTTCAATCCCTGTGCTCTACAACGGGTGCTGACTTGGGTAATAGAGAATATAGCATATACTGTGCAGTACCACAAGTGCTTAATTTTAGCTCCACCTGCTCGACATATTCACGTGTATATCTATCATAGATCAAACATGAATAAATAATCAGCTATCCAAATTCGTGTGCATCAATAGGAACAAAGAGGATTAACTAACTCCTAATTCTGGTGAAGTGGAGAAAATTGCAGCACATGTATATGCACGCTTCAAAAGGATTTTTGTAACCCTGTGTTTTCCTGCAAACAACGTACACGCAGGTTAGTAATAAAGCTTTCGGAAAATAAATTATTGCGCTTCTAAGAAAGAAAACCAAACAATGCTTTGTACATATAGTAATGCATAACCTGGATTGCTCCTATGCGGTCAGCCATGCACGGAGTTCTGTCTCCGTCTATGAATTCACATGTCAGATCCGAATGCAAAATATAAATCTCGGTAATTTGCATTGGCTATCTAGATAGATAATTAGTGGATGTGTCATAGACTGGCACTTCATATTGCTTTCTGACTATGAATACGCAAGTATTTTTTTGAGGTAATGGCCAGCTCTCATCGATCAAACATCAGAGTACGCGTTACATATAATGGTTTGGATCACCTCTGTCCATCACTGTTAAATCACTGTTAACTTAAGGGACTGCACTCCTTCTACAAAGGTACTACTCATACAATTTGAATGTCTATACTGAGACAAAAAACCAAATTATTATAGTTTGACAACTGTAATGTTTGTGACAGAAATAGTGCTGGAGCTGGAAGGATTTCTAGCAACCTAAAAGACTAACCCCTGGTGCCTGCAGTTTATTATATGAACAACCAAGACTATGTGCCTACAGTTTCAGACTTTTAATACCGCTTGAGACCAATATGATCAGAAGGATATATGAAAGTGCATACTGTAGAGATGTGCACATACACTCTAATGATAAGGTTCAGAAACCAAATTTAGCAATAGCTAGAATAGAAGAGTACACGAAAAAAATACATACAGAGTCATTTTCCTGCTCTCGGGTTCCTTTGAGTTCAATTTAATTTTCACATTAAGTCATCGTATACATTGCTATATTTGCATTGAAAACATTTTAAGTTTGACTGCATCTTTTGTCCAATTCATCATCTAGAAGTCTAGAAGACAGAGAAGCTAGCATCAGCAGATTTTGCTTGCACTTAAGAGTGTTATTATTTCTAATAATGTTGCAACAATTAACTGGCAACATACCGTCACCCAAGATATTTCAAAGTATTTCAATTATAACATCATAGTTTGATTGATATACCTTGTTCTGCCAGCAAACCACTGAATATATCTAATAGCCAACGAGTAGAGCAAGTAGAAGGAAACATGGATTTACCAGAGAAGAGTTTCTTTTCCCAACTGAAAGAAGTGTGTAATGAAGCTCATGCAGTTTAACTCACATTGCACACTATAAGTGCATCACAAGGCTGGTGCTGCAAAAGGTGATTGTTGGGTGGTGTCAGAACATAAAATTCGTCCATCGTATACCCTCAAAGAGGTTCAGTTCAGAGGACCTTTATATGCATGTGTTCAATTGGCTGAGAAAGCCATGTTGGTCTTCAAGCATATATATAATTGTAAACCAATATCAGTGGGTTGGCCCATGCACTCCACAAGCTAATGTGACAGTTCTGCCATTACTTAGCACCTAAATTTCCAACACACACACACACACACACACCAAAGAGATCATACTCACTGCAGATAATCAACCATGTATGTATGTACTTTCATTGGCTTGCATAGCACAACAGGGAAGCCTTCTTAAGGATAGCTGCTTAATTTCTTTCAGGATGATCGTATGTCTTATTGTTTAAAGCTTAAGACAGCTGGAAGAAAAATGACACATAAGGTTAGTTTTAGAGCCAATTTCTGTCATTCGTAAAGAATCCAACAAAAATTACAAGTTTTACATTTTTTCCACATACACGAGCAAAACAACTATGTTCTTCCTATGGTAGAAACCTTCCTCTGCCTTCCAATGAATCATGATTGCGACAGCTTCCTATGCCTTCCAATAAAAACGGGATTCATCGATAGCTTCCTATGCCTTCCATTAAAAATGTGATTCAGCGATGGTACCTGGTCACCTTGCTTCTATTTCCTTGCTCTGCTTCTCGTCGAACCACGAGGAAGGACCACCATCGTTGGTTGAGATTCCACACATTTGTACGTTCCTCTTCGCAGCCGCAAGGCTGCCAATCTACCAACTCTTCTGCTGATGCACGCCACTGAACAAAAGGAGAAGGCTGGGTGGCAGGAGCTGAAGATTTGGTGATGCATAGTAGTAGCCAAGGACAACCCATTGGAGTTACGGTGGCCACATCAACGACGTCATCAGCGAAGGTGCAGGTGGGTACAGGGCATCGAAGAGGCGGTGT
The DNA here is from genome assembly GCA_902687465.1 of Secale cereale. Taxonomy (NCBI): domain Eukaryota; kingdom Viridiplantae; phylum Streptophyta; class Magnoliopsida; order Poales; family Poaceae; genus Secale; species Secale cereale. The sequence goes on along the minus strand of LR738712.1, from coordinate 819,572,298 downwards.
AGGATCACAAGGAGGCAGGAAAGCCATGGGGAGCGATGCTGCCGCCGACGGCTAAACCCATTGATGAAGCGAATTGTGGTTTGGGCTCATGCACCAAGAAGGCGCAGGCAATGGCGGCGGCTTCTCCATGAGTGCAGGGAGGTGCAGCTAGGGGAAGGAGGGGCTTGGGGGTAGGAAGAGTGGCGGCTGGGGAAGGAGGAGCAGGAAAGAGAGAAATCGGAACACAAATTTGAATCTGGTGACGGGAGCCGCCGTCGTACCAGGAGCAGGTAGCCGCGCCGTCCCTACTCTTCCTTCTCTTCTCTCCATATCACACCTCTCCTCTCTCCCTCATCTCTTCTTCCCAGGAGACCGAGCCTCCATGGCCATGGAGCGCCGCTGCCGCCGGCCTACACTACCCGTCGCCGCGCTGGACCCGACCTGATCCGCCTCGCGCCCACGTACGCCGCTTCCCCGCCGTTCCCCGCCTCCCGGAGCCCTGCCGCCATCGTCCTTCGCCATGTCCTGATCTGATCGGGAGCGCCGCCGTTCCATCCGCTCGATCTGCAGCGGAACGTGCACAAAGAAGATAGGACATCCCCAAATTATTAGTACCACCTCGTTTATAATTTTTTTTTATCTATACAAATCGCAAAAGCGTATTATGACATGAGAAGAAAGCGTATTGTGACGGTGAACCCGACGGACTCGTTCCGTGCTTTATTATTAGGTATAGACTAGCAAAAATGCCCGTGCGTTGCAACGGGAAAGTAATTCATCACATTATGCCCGCACTTCAGGGACTTGACGATAGATTGTATGGATTCATGCACGATGGTATATGCATACTCTTGACAGTGCCACTTTCGGTGTTATGGTTCGCTTCAAGAGATATTTTTTCTGGCATCTCCACCAGTACATCCGAATCTTTGACGTCTTGTTCATTTGGCTACAAATAGCACTGCAGTAGCTCATTTGTTTTACCTTTCCTCACTGAACAAACAACTCAATCTAGTCTCATACAGGCCATTACCTTTTCCATGCACATAATCTGCCAAGGTTGTTATTCTAGATTGCCTTGTAGAAGAAAGTTGGTCATTATTCTAGATTGCCCAGTAAAAGAATGTTGTTTTCTCAGGATTGAATGGAAACTGTAAGAAGAATTTGTTGTTGGCATGGCAGGCTCCGTAAAACGAAAGTAAATATGTTCTTGGAAAATAATTTAACAACTTTTCAAGTACCAAAACAATATTATAATTTCCATGGTTCATTCATGAGGAAAAAATATATTGGTACCGATCTTGAGGAATACCATAAACCATCCAAGAAGTCAGCTGGTTAAACATGACGTGGTGTACGTCTCAAAGCAGCCTATTCTTATTTTTACGATCAACGAAAAAGAAATTAATAAGCAACTAACAGGTCTAAGGTGCGAAATGTGCAAGTAAACAAAGTAGTGGCAATGAAAATGGAAGTACAATGGTTTCCGTGCAAACACCAAAGGAATGGAAATGGCAGTTATATTTCTTCAGAAGTAACATACATACCTCTGAATGCAGCTTTGCAATACTGGAACCCAACAATGGCATATTTTATGTAACAGATTAAGAAGTTGTCGTCCCTTGATATTTTCCACCCGATTTCCATAACAAGTTGGTAAAGTGGAGGCAAAATAACTCGAACTACAAATTCACACATCCATGAATGGGGTATGTGCGCTAGAGGAACATAATATTTACATGTGCACAAAAGCTCGTAAAAACACTATAACATGTTGTTAAATAATATAGTAGTTGCAATATATATGGAGACAGAGCTGTAAATGCAAGATGTTAAAGACCAGACCTTATTTAGCCCGTGGGTTACTATTGTTGAAAATGGAGACATAGATAAGGTGAAATAAGGTCTGTCTCCATAGATAAATACATGGTTGTACAGAAAATGAATAAGGTATGTCTCCATACATAGATAAATGAAATAAGGTATCAAAATTAATGCTGACCATATATTCAATGTTGTATTTTCTTCAGAAGGGAACACTGTATCTAAATTAACTTCAAAGCCATTTTACATTGTATGGCCATCTTAGATGCCTGTACTTGAAGGGGACATGCTTAGCAATATTACATTCTTCCTATTGTGATGGACATGTTCATGAGTTTTGGAAAAAAAAGATCCTCTATCATTCACCTGAAACATAAGGGGGGCCATTGGGAAAATTAGATTGCAAGAACGAAGTATTGGCACCTTCTATCTAGTATGCTCGGTACAGAGCAACTGTTCAATTGAGCACAAAGCAGAAAAAAGTTGAATTTGAGAACATCATAGTTAGGGCCGTTTGGTGTCCCTCCGCTCCCGGAGCGGACGGAGCTGCGGTTAGAAATTTCAGAGCGGGCGAAACGGTGCTCCCCAGCTCCGCGTATTTTGATGAGCTGGTGGATTGACGAACGGGTCCTTAGCAGAAACAACGCGCAAATTTAGTGGACTAAACACAAAGAAAATTGGAAACATTTTTATTAAAATATAGAAGCATAGACTAAATACTTCTTCCTATTGTGAGATAATTATTACTTCTATTTTGTCATTGATATGTGTCAACTAATTTTGCATGTGCTAAGTCCAAGAAGCAAATACTAAATACATCTCCAGCGGCGCACCATGTCAGCAAACTACAGTCATTTAATCCCGCCCCCATAATATTCATGGTTCACTCCCAGAATTAGCTTTCCTCGAATTTCTATAGCAACCAATAAATGCTTCTTCTAAAATCAGCTAATGTAGACCTTCCAGAATGCATCAACAGTGTTGTATTATCGAGTTCCATCCCATGGTCAGCTGTATGCTGCTGATGAAAACGGCCTCTGCATCAACCTGTAAAAAGTGAAAACAGCAATGCACATTCCAAGAATCCATCACTTTGTACAAGTAACTGACTTTATTGCTATCTCAGAAAACAATGATTGAGTTACATTAGTGCAGTACACTGATCCGTTATTCAGGAATGGAAACAATAAGGGCAAACAAATAGTAGCAAGTAGCAACACTGGTTAAAAAGAAGAAACATGGAACTGGCTACCAAATAATGTCAACATCTACTGAAAAAAGTGTTATCATTTGTGTAACATGTGGTGAGAAAATACAATGCCAATTCAAAACTGTACCTCTCTGTTATTATCTCCTCTCTTTCTAACATCCTGATACCAATATGCACATATCCAAAAGCAAAATTAATACTTTGTGATTCTAGCCAATGAGGCAGCTTCTAATCCCCTTCAAGAGCAATAAAATCATATAGAAAATTAGCCACATAATAAATTCATATTACTGAACTCCTGAGCTCTAAATGAGAAACAAAAAGGATGATCGATGGGGAGCAGCAGCGGGGCAGAACTCTTTTCCTGGATTTAGCGCTCGATGTGGGGCGTCGGAAAGCAGATGGCGCGGGATCTTTAGCTGCTGGAGGACCTGGGCAGGCAAGGCACCATCGGGCCGGCACCCAGCCGGGGCATCTCAGGATAAGGAGATGAGGAGAAGCAGGGAGGCGGGCTGGTTTCTTGGATTGGCTTCTCGGCGCAGGCGTCGTGGAGCAGGGGCCGTCGGATCTTGAGCCCACGAAGGTCTGGACGGACGGGGAGCTAGTGGAGAGGTGGATTGGCCGCACATTGAGATGCCAGGATGCACAGATCCTTGGTCGTCGCCGGCGTTGCCTAGAGGTCGTGAGCACAGGGAGCCCACAGGTCTTGATAGCGGGAGGAGAGAGGGCTAGTAGACAAGCATGGGGAGAGGGAGGTCCAACGGCACGACAGCGGATCCTTGGGCGTCCATCGTCCCCGGTTGCCGGTGTCGTCGCGAGACGGGATCGAGATGGCAGATGGGGAAGGACATTGGTGGAGAAACGAACAGGGATATTTTTACCTATGCTGCCGCGCCTCCTCCTACTCCTCCCGGTCGTTGCCCATAGCGGCGAGGAGAGTGTTGAGCAGCTCATGGCGGTCGACGGCGCGCGCTCGAGCCGGCCGGCGCGGGCCTGGAGCGCGGCGGCCTGGACCTCGGCGACGGCGAACCACGCACGGAGGACTCGGACGGCGCGGGGAGGAGGGCGCGGCGGAGAGGAGGCAGGACGGGGTGCGGGGAGGACGGCAGCACGACGCAGTGGAGGATGGCGTGGCGGAGGATTCGGGCCGGCGGCGGCGAGGCGGCCGGTTGAAACGTTTTTTCCCACTTATTTATCGGACTGCGGGTTTATTTCCATAAACGTCAAGGGGTTTTCTGCAAAATTCTAATGACGGACGGGCTGAAACCCAACTTTCTTTATTATTAGGTAAAGACTAGTACAAATGCCCGTGCGTTGCACCGGGCGAAAAAAGGAGGCACAACATGCTTCATGTGCAAAAAATAAGTGTGTTCCTCCAAACATTATTGAGCAATAAATAAAGCGTGCAGTTAGCCTAAAAAAACCTGCTTCACGTGTCATTATGCATCATTTTTTATATCCAATTTTAATAATTGTCGATGATAAGGTTAAATATGGAAATATTCTTATTTTCAATAAAAGTTAACGTTTACATAAAAATTGGGACACTTTTTTAAGAATAGTTAACATTTTTACTAAATTTGAACATTTCTTTAAAAAGGAAATTTTAACATATGTTTTTAAAATAATGTTTTGTTTTTTCGAAAATTATATTTTATTTGTTATTATCTTTTGCACTATTTGGGCTTGGCCCAAACATAAGGACTTGCCTACACAAACATGCACACTGTAAGAAAAAGAAGACAATGTCGTTGCGAGAAGAACTACCCATGTTGTCTCTCTTCCCGTTCCCCATCTCACTATCCCTGTAAACGAATAATTGCCCCTCTTCATTTAATTGCCCATGCGTTGCAACATGAACCGTCACATAATTTGCATGTTTGAAAAGTCGCCCGCGATTCAGTTATCTTGCAAATGCGTAAAAAAAATCTGGTGTCGTTGCTCCAAGTAGTCCTCTTGTCTCCCTTGCTGAAGAATGAAGAATGAACTGTGATATAATTTGCAAGTTTGAAAAACTTGCCTGAGATTCAGTCATCTAGTCTATAGCAAATACGTAACTCAATGCCTCACTATGATAGGGATAAATCTTATGGCTCTCTTAAACACAAACAATAATAATTCTTCTGGGATCTTCTGTCACATAAAGCGTGAGAATTGCAAGAGCAGGACAAATAATCGTACAGAAAAGATAAATTGAGCACTGAGACATCAAAGTAAATCAGAGCACTATTTCTTTTGCATTATTTCATATTCTCTTAAGCCAGTTGATTGCTTCTTAGATATCTACCTTTCGACCAGAAGGATCAATCCAACAGGTAGCCAGTAGCCTGCTTTCTACATGTATCAGGGCTCACATATGTGTCTCTCCATGTACAAGGTTTCAGCAGCAGTAAACAAAGCCAACCAACAGCGCAAAAGGCAGCAGTAGTGATACACATGCAACTCACAGAGAGATTCATCTCAACCTGATATTGTTTGGTCATTTAGCAGACAATTGCTACCTGGTAACCTTGGTTGGTGGCACATCTGAGTGTAAAGTTGTTGACGTTTTATTTAGTTTGAGGCTCAACGAATGGAACTAAAGCAACGTTTTCTTGTCTAGAATTTTCGCGCCGAAATGCAAAGTCTGTGTGGGGTGCTTGGCTTCACTTGAACTTGACAAGTTATAGCAAAGCATGCAGTGAGTTCAATCGGTTCTACTTATCTAACATGCCTCTGTATGTTTAGAAGTTCAGTTCCATCTAAATTTTACTTAGTTATATGTAACACTAACAGGAAGGTAAAGAATAGCAGAATGTACAGCCAGGCAGCAAAAGATGCATATGTTGGTGGTTCGTGTTGCCCAGATGGATCGAACCCACCACCAATTACTGAATTTTGTTTTCTCTGTTCAGAGAACAACACTATCTGAAGAAATTGCTGACAGTTCCAGTGCTTCGTTCAGCAGACCAACCACACAACATGGGTGTCTACAATCACAAGAAGGCAACAATATCTAAACTGACGTACTTCGCAGCAATATCTTTACCTCTGAACTCCATATTAGAAGGTACACAGAGAAACAGGGGACAAAAAAATAACTCAAAACAGGGGTCAAGGGGATACATACCTCTGCTGTAGCCGACGCAGGCGACATTTGACAGCTCGACGGCTGTTCTTCTACCTTTGGCAAACTCGGCATTTCTTCTACCTCCGACGAACTCGGCGCTTCTTCCTGCGGCGAACTCGGTGTCGACATTGGATGCTTCGTCCAAAATTGACCTGATGGAGATTCGAGACAAGGACCCTCCCTTCTTATAGCAGCCAACAACAATCTGGGTCGGCAGCTCCATTGATTTGCGTTGGACAAGGACACGGACTGCAATCCATCCAAATCGATTTGTGTTGGACAAGGAGACTGCAATTCCATCCAAATCATACATAGGAGCAGATGCAGATGTTGAGAAGGTTACGTCGGGGGAGGCGGGAGAGGACTGGCTGTGGTGGACAGGTCACAGCGGAGCGTGCTTGCCGCCGGCGCTGGCCAGCGACGTACCCAACCTGAGCTGTCCCCCCCTTCGCAGCGCCAACGAGGTCCGGCGCCCTTCTCGCGCGCAAGCACGACAGTCGCCTTCTTTGCCAAATTCCTGAGCATGGCACTGCACAGGGACAAGTGCCGGCACCGGAGCAGCATAACGTAGGTGTCCCACGGCGACGGCGCAGGGGGGCTGCAGCAGCTAGTCCAGCGTGGCCACAAGCTCATCACCAAAACTCTTCTCCGCCCGTCGCGCCGCGCCTGAACATCTTCTCGGCCATCTTCTCCAGCTCCGTCACGCCGCCCCTTCTGCTCCATCGCGCCGCCTCTTCTGCCACAGCTCCGCCCTTCACTTGTCCGCTGAGCGTTTGGATAAAACGTACTCCCTCCGTCTCATAATATAAGAACGTTTTTGACACTACACTAGTGTCAAAAACGTTCTTATATTATGGGACGGAGGGTGTACTTTTTTTAACGAAACGTAGAGATGTAGCGGTCAGAATAGAGAGACGGGCCAAGGCCCTACTGGATCGCAGCCCAGCTAAACGAGAACGTACCGGTCAATCGAGTTGCAGAGACAAAATTTAGTACCACCTCGAATATGTTTTAAAATTCAAACTAAAAGCATAAATTTACGGGAAAAAGCGCATTGTGACGGTGAACCCGACAGATTCAATCCGTGCTTTATTATTAGGAAAAGATATATATATATATATATATATATATATATATATATATATATATATATATATATATATATATATATATATATATATATTCGTCACCCTGGGTGAGGAATTCTTATTCCTCACCCCACCCATCCCGCACGAACCCAACACACCGGAGGTAAACTTATGGATACTGGAGGCTATTCCGTGGTTTAGTACTTACGGCAGCATAGAGTGCAGTGTAATCTTACGGCCTGGAGTGCAGTGTAATCTTACGGAGAGGAGGCGTGGAGGTGGAGCACACTAGAGGGCATGCCCTGCATGTAACGTAATTAATTTTACGGAAAGAGATTAGTAAATTGCCTCTATGTATGTACTACTATACATGGGCATTGCCGCATCATAATTGTCTCTCCATCTCAGGTTAATTTATTCCCGCAAAAAAAAAAATTGACAGATCAATTTTTTTTAAAGAAAATTTCTATTTAATTCCTAGGCCGGTAAGAAATTTGGTATCCAAAAAGCAAACAAGAGGTTCTTATTTTTATTTTGACCGTAAAGAACAAGTTCTATTAATTCAGTTCAGAAACATGTCCTACTCGTATTTTATTTTGCGACACGAGAAACACGTTCTACTAATTCAGTTGAAATCCCAACGTAAGAAATTTGGCAGTAGACATAAACAAGGGTATCTTCAATGTTCCATAATAAAAAGAGTATCTTGAACGTATGGTCCAGTAACTGAATGCCATGTCAACGTATGAATTACTTGTAAAATGATAGGCAAATGTAATAATTTATGCGGCATATTCCAAACTATTTTGTAATATTATTTCCATCACACGCACTCTGAAGCCAGAAGGCCATCTCATCAAAGTCATTTGTGGCTGACTCAATCTGATCTCAATACTCTACCTCATCAGAGGATCAAGGACATAGAAATAGCTGATCATATTTTTTAAAGAAAAAGACTCGAGCTTAACCCGACTTTGAATTAAAATAGTGTCCAGCCGGCTAGGATTACAATAACCACCAACATCGCTAAAAAAAACACCAAAAACAAAGAATAGAAATCAACAAAAGATACAAGGGGCTGAGCAAACCACTCGCAAGTTACAACAAAAGCAACAAGCTAAGATAAACAACTAAGGCACATTTCCAGCTTAAAGTAAATGAAGCCCTCCTCGACGAACAAGACAGTAATCAGCAGCAAAAGCAGAGCCTTGGTAACGAGGAACAACCAGCAGGAGAGGAAGCTTCCTCGACATCACCATGGGCACAAGAGAAAATTAATTGTGACCTCATCCATCTCCGGAGGGGGCTCCCTACTCCCTCGTCTTGGCACGGAAGGCAACGATCCCCGAGACGTAAGGTGAAAACACCCACCGAGACCGACTGGAGTACAAAATGACCACAGCTGAGACCAACCGGAGTACAAAATGACCACCGCCACTATGCTAAGCCGAGCTCATGGAGGTAGAAACTGCGCCGGTTGAACAACACATCACACTCAAGGATGCGCAAATTCACAGAGGATGCTGCAGATGACAATAAACAAAGCAATGGAGATGGCCGAGACAATACTGAGGAGCGACACCTAGTCTACAAGGAGCACCGGGCTCATGCCACCCCCGACACGCCGCAGCAACTAGGGGACCCCTATCCCTTCCAACATGACCACAGAAGCAGCACACCGGCCAACCATATAAAATGAGAGATCTCCCCTTCACCCATCTCATTATGATAACTATATTGTTTGCTACATCACTCATTGTCCCAAACTGCAGAGGCTGCCTGACACTTTTATGAACATGATGGGTGAAGATCCGCCAAATAATGTGAAGCTGCGACAGGCCGGCAGCGGGTTTCGCAGGCTGTGGGACGTGGAGTTGGTGATCAAGGAGGGCCACATGTACCTGTGTCGTGGCTGGGAGAAGTTTTACCGTGCCTACGACCTACAGCAGGGGTACTTCCTTCTCTTCAGGTATGATGTGGATGCCACCATGCTCATCGTAAAGGTGTTCAACACGACTATGTGTCGCATGCGCTACGGTGACGACGATGGTGCCAGTACGTTCTGCCTCTTCTTTTTCCTCTACACATTTGGCTTCGTCTCGCATCGATTGTTAATGGTCATTGTTGCATTTGGACATGCAATGGGAGCAGCAGCAGCGACACTGGCTACAGCCAAAGCAGCAGCGATTCTGGCTGTAGCCAAAGCAGCAATGATTCTGGCTGTAGCAAAAGCAGCAGCAATTCTGGCTGCAGCAAAGACAACAAGGAGGGTGATCCGGACTGGAGTGGGGAAGAAGAGGAGAAGAGTGGGAATCAGGCTGAGGATGACCTAGCGATGGTGGTGGCTGACCAAGGGCAAGAGATGGTGGTGGCTGACCATGGGCAAGAGATGGTGGTGGCTGAGGATGATCTCGCGATGGTGGTGGTGCCTGACAATGACCTCGCGCGAGCGGTGGCGCCGGTGATCCCACAGCTGGGCGACATGACCACGCCAATTGTGGTAGAAGACTACATCCCACTGCCTCCACCGCCTCGCCGCTCTTCACTACTAGGAAAATGCCTACTAATGGCGCACCTATTTTGGCCATTAATGGCATTAGTGGTGCGCCATTAGTGCCACGCCATTAGTATATTTTACTAATGGCGCACCAGTGGTGCGCCATTAGTATCTGGTATACTAATGGCGCACCAAAGATGTGCCATTAGTATATACTTGGCATACTAATGGCGCACACTTGCATGATGCGCCATTAGTAACTTTGGCATACTAACGGCGTACTGTGATGTGATGCGCCATTAGTATGAATATTAGGTTATTTATTTATTTTTTAATTTTCTGTTTTTTGCACAGGTTACAAAATGTATTATTGGACAGAATATAGATAGCAGCACACAACAACAACAACAGATTCATCGAATACAATAGAAGATTAGTCTCTTAATACAATTCATCATATTAGTATCCGAATACAATTCATCATATTAGTCTCCGAATTCAAAAGACCGAACAAAGATAGAAAATTATATTACAAGTCTCGAGACCAACAAAGATAGAACATTATATTACAAGTCTCGAGACCACGAGTAGCGAGTTTGTCTTCACATTACAAGTCGATATCGATCATCTAAACTACCATCACATAGAAGAGAGCTGCGGTCATCACGATGAGCATCATCACGATGAAACTCGTCTTCATCCGGTTCCTCTAACGCTCCGTCCCCTCTCCCGCTAGATAGCGGGCGTATCTAGATTCCGCCTCGGCCCTAGTGGTGTACCCTTTGTAACTGTTACCGCTGAATCAGTGAACCTGTCTCCGACACTCCTCCCAGTCGTCGTAGACTCCGGGAACCTTACCCTTGTACACGACATACGACGGCATCGCTATGCACTAGCGCGCCAAACGAAACGTTAGTACCAATTCACAGACAATACATAAGCAGGCCCGTACGGGACACCTGTGCAGCATGTTCGACTGCACAGGGCCCCCAAATGGGCAGGGCCCCCAATTAGTTTACTGCCACTATTAATGATTATGCAATGCATTTGACTGGTTGGAACCTGCACCTTAATTACTTCATCTCACGCTTGCCCTCTCCAACTTCATATTCTCCCTTTCTTTCTCTGTGCTCTCTAACTACGAGCCATGCAAATCCATACCTCCGTCCCAGCTCTCTTGGATTAATTTATTCGTAGCTTATCCGTTGGAATGTATAGATACGCTACACCCTCAGTCGACCTTCTAATTATTTGGTGGTTACTTCTCGATTTCTCATGTCTTCTCTGCTTCTTTAGATTCCGTTGCTGCTTGCTTCCTTCGCTGTGAGAGCCTGTGACCTGGATGCACCAATTGGAGTCGGAGTCCAGATGGAGGTGCCTATCCGATGAGATCTTGAACCACACTACCAGATGCGTTGCCGCAGGCCGCACATGGTCTTCTTCCCAAATAAATCAAAGTGCATTTCATCCGTTTTTGTTTATATGTTCATTATTTTTGAGAGAGTTTTCATGCCGAATGGTATTTAGTTTATATCTTCTATTTTTAATACTTCATAAGTTTATAGCAAACTAAGAACTGAATCTCAAAAGGTTGCCATTGTGATATATTTTTTAGCAAAAGAATCAAATAACATTTTGAAGAACAACGCGTCCGAAGAATATCAAAAGAATGCTAGAAGGATGACAAGTTTTTTGTCGCGAGAAGAAAGATGGCATGTTTTGTGCTAAATAATATAGTATTTCCGAGTTTTGAGAATAGCATTCTTATAAGATGTACTTCAACTACGCAGCAACAAGATACATACATGAACTTTGCTTTGTTACACCCCTATCATACTAATTTTATTCTGAGATTCGTTTTTTATATGAATCACTTTCTGCTAAAATCATGTTTTCCTAGTTGCCAACGATTTTATCAAGGGACCAATCTTTGATTTGGCACAAAGCCCTCATTTTCTCGGGTACGGCCCTGTACATAAGCAATATATAAGTATGCAACAGAACGATCGGAAGAGAAAAGCAAGACATTAATAGCATCGATTACATCTAAGGTGAACGACTGTCAAAACCAAAGAGACATACTACAAGTTCATTAAAGTTTAATTACAACATGAGCCAACCGATGTTTCAGAACTAGACACAACATCACTACTTTCGACTCGACTCAAGGGACCGGAGCGTGGATGAAGCCACCATCTATCGTGGGAGTCATGAAATCGCGGGCGTTGTCAGCCTGCATTTGTAGCATTGTGTCGATGTCACTGTTGGACGGTTGATTTCTGAGGTAGAACTGCCCCGAGGTACGACGAACATCTTGATGGATGATTTCCGCAAACTCCGACTGGATGTGAAAGAATTCTTGTCTGATGTCCGCGTCCTGGATTGCCGACACGCTCGTGGCCCAATCTTTGAGTTTACTCGGTAGCAGAAGTTGATGATGGTCCCGTACGATCGCCCACATGTGATGGATGGCGTAGTAGGCACCCTTCTGACCGCCAGGCGGCTGCTTGACGCAGCAGAACGTCGTATTGTGGGAGAACACGTGCTTGCCGTACTTACGAATAGGCCTGGTGAAGGTGCCTCCAGATTTGGCGTAGCCGGGGAGAACATCATCAAGAACATTCTTGACATTTGTGTAGTCTACCTTCGACTGACGGTCCGAGTCGAAATACGTGGCCATGGAATATTTGGGGCTTAGGAGGATGAGTGTGCAATGTGTGTCACTGCACAAAACACGAAATGTTAAAAGAAAAACGATCAAAATCTAAGAATTCATATGTTACGGGGCGGTTGAGGGGAGGACTTACTCGGGAAAGTAAGGCACGAGGAAGTTATCCTTATCTCGGTTTGCCAGAATGACGCCTTCGAGGTAAGAACTCGCGACTTTCCGGTCCCCAGCGCTGCCCAAGATCTTGGCACGCATGTAGAAGGGGTCGACTATCATGATGTTCAGGGTCTTGTCGCGAATGATCCGCATCTCCATACTCAGCGAAAATAGCCGAACGAAGGTGTAGTGCAGCGGACGAAGGTTCAACATAGCGTAGATGTCATCAAACCGCAGGACGATCGTACCCCCGATGGAGTTATCCACAAAGCCCTAGCCCTCTGGCACCTTGGCCGCGAAAACCGGGTATGCCACATCCTTCTCTCTGAGACGCCGCTTCTCCAAAGAAAGAACACTGTCATGCAGACTCCGCATAGCACCGGTTGCAGCATTGAGCATATTACTCGGTAGCATCGGCCTACCCGCCACATGCACCCTCCTCATTACATCCTCAGGTGAAGGTGGCCTGTCCTGAGCACGGATCGTACTCGGTGCCGGCTGGCTCGCACCCTTGTTAGTCTTTCTTTTCCGTGGCTTCTTCTTCTCCTGTAATGGGACCGAGTTATGCTCACAGACCGCCTTCTTGAGTGTGTTGGGGCTGATAATATTTCGCACCTCGCCTATCTGAAGCTCGGTGAAGTCGGCAGCTGGAGGCGTCTCCTGAGAACTGAACGGCAGACGACGCCTGTTACAACTTGGTTTCTCCACGGTACCAGCTAGATCGCGCACATCTTTTGTAGGGTTGGGTTCTTGAGAAGGAGGCCCCTTGAAGTCGCCACCGTACCCATGATCGACAAAGTACTGATCGACGTTGGCAAATGTGTCATCGTCATCGTTCGAATCCTTTGACATATGCATGTTTGGATCCAGTGGCATAGGGATGTCCGGCACCGTTGCGGCGGTCTTGCCATGGGGCCGACTTGGCGCCGGCACGACTGGCGGTGTTGTCTTTGGGGTGGTGTCACCCACCCCCAAACGAATCTGGCTCTTCGGCCAAAGCAGGGGCCAGCTCAGGCAGGCGCTGAGGGTCATCACATCATCTTCGTCAGCCCCGGCGGGTCGAATCGGAGGTAACAACTCATCGCAGCTTGGCAGCACCCGAACCAGTTGAACCCTAAACAAGTTGGGTGGCATCCTAGTACCGTGGAACACGGGGTTACCCGGTTGAACAATTTTGCCCTTGGCGACATCGACCAACTCGTTGTTCACGAAGTGTAGGAGAGTGCACGGAACGTCGGCGGCGCCCTGCGAAAACATGTAGGGCGTCAGGGATGCCTAGTCAAAGGCAAGGAGATGAAGTCCTCGGCCGAGAGAGGCTTAATTAGTTACCGTGATGATGGTGTCCAGCTCGGCTAATGTCGAGGCACCGCCAACGGTGGGCGTGCAGTTGACGGAGGGGCCGCTTGCTGCAGAGGTGCCAGCCGGCATACACTCGGGTGCATTAAGCTCCCGTGCCGGCGTCAGAGACACCAATGCCGCCTCCGCCAGAGACACCAATGGCCCCGCCATCGCGTTCTGCGAGTTGCTGGCCGTGAAGCTGGGAATCGGGGGCGGCCCCTATTGGTCGCCCGCAATCCACGCCTGCAACCCCTCGATCAAGCTAGGCACAATGGCGGTGATCGTCGCTCCCAGTTGTTGTTGCACTTGCTCTTGGACAATCTCCGGAATCCGTGCCACTTGTGCCTTGAGTTCTTGAACCTCGCGCGACTGGCTTTCCAAGCTGGTCTTTTTCTCCTTTCGCCCACCAACGTTATAGTATGACGACCATTTTGTGGACAAGCCTTTGCCGGCCACACGACCAGCTGACGACGGCTTACTGAGCTTATCCTTTTTCTTCATTACATTCAACGCCCTATTTAGAGTGGTGTCCCAAGGGTTGCTCTTAGTCGACCCCGCGCTACTACTTTCAGTCGCCTGCGGAAGGAATGTGAACCATTTAGAAATTTGGTTTCACTAATTAGAATGCAACCATATGGAGCTAATTACGCGGGGGTGTATTCCTTACCAGAACAAGCTCAAGCGCCCTGGTCTTCGGATCCGTGGTAAGCTCCTTTGTTTTCGGGTCCTTCTTGTAGCGGGCCCTCACAAAGTTCCTGGTCTGTTTGTTACCGTATTTATCGAAGAGGGGCGGTAGGCCTTGCTCGGCACAGTCCGCCTCCTCCTTGTCCCATATAGGCTCCGCCACTCTGTTACCGCCGGGACCGAGTGTGTGTTCCCCTAAGTTCAGCTCCCGCATTTCTTTCCCCCACTGACTTGATTCGGAGGTTGCGGTGCTCGAGCACTTGATCTTGAAGTCGTTGTAGTCATCTTCGGTGATCGAAGGATATTTCTCCTTGATCTTCTCATAACTCTCACCTTCTCGATCATTCTCTTCACCGTGCTTCTCCAAGTAGACAGGGCCGTGCTCATCCTCGTGAGGGCAGTATTGTTCACTTTATTCCCTTTGAGGCTTGTTTTTCAAATTCAGCGGGGAACTTGTATCGTTCGTGCAGCTTCGTGAAGAGGAGGTTGCGCAAATTCCCTCGGTCAGGATGCCTCAGGTTCTCGGTGTTGATCGAGACGGTGCTCCGGAGAATGCACCCGAGCTGAAGCGAGTACCCCTTGACTATTCGTTCGGGCGCCGTTGGATTCCCGTCGGAGTCCACTTCAGTAAATTCCTCCTTGACGGTGCGGAGCACAGTCGGGCGTCGGTCCTTTTGTTGCCTCTTCGGTTGGCCGCCATCTATGTGTGCGCCGCCATCATCAGTGGTGGCATCCTCGGCGGCACCATCAGTGGTGTCATCCCCGACGGCACCATCAGTGGGGTCATCCTCGGCGGCACCATCAGTGGTAGTGTCAGGATCGGTGGGGAAGGCGGCGTCCTCATACAAGTGAGGCTGTTCCTCCATCTCCTGGGACAGCTCCCAGAATGCCTTCCCGCCCGAACCCCCGGCCTCATCGTTGTTGGCCATGTTTCTCTCTAAATAGGAAAAAAGTTTGGTAAAAAATTTGGTTATTGTCAAGGAACAAGATCATGGCACTAGTAGATAAAGGGTCATCAGACCCGGTTCATTTGGGCCTTTAGCCCCGGTTCCAGAACCGGGACAAGAGGGTCGGTACTAATGCTCTGACCCTTTAGTCCCGGTTCAATCCAGAACCGGGGCAGAAGGGTGTCCACGTGGCCTGTGCGCCGAGCCCAGGCAGGAGGGGCTTTAGTCCCGGTTGATGGTACCAACCGGGACCAAAAGGCATCCACGCGTCAACATTTCTGTGGCTGTGGTTTTTGTTTTTTGTTTTGAAAGGGGAGGGGGGGTTGTAGG
>LR738712.1:819514036-819546499 GCA_902687465.1 Secale cereale | reverse complement strand
CTTATTCTTCTTCTTCTTCTTCTTCTTCTTATTCTTCTAGTCTTCTTCTACTATTCTTCTAGTCTTCTTCTTCTTCTTCTTCTTCTTCTTCTTATTCTTCTTCTTCTTCTTCATTTTCTTCTATGTTAGCTCCATTTTACTTAAGTGTGCTTACTTCTTATAGTCTTCTTCTTCTTCTTCATTTTATTCTTCTTCTTCTAACATCTTGTTTATCATTTTGCAGATTTGATTTAATTCACGGAAACTTGCATGGATGGAGTGCTTCTTTTCCATTTGTGCTTTTATTTTGTATCAATGAACTTGCATGGTTGGAACTTGTTATATGGATGGATGGATAACGGTGTTGGATGAACAAATGTGAAACTTTTGTAATATGTAAGGATGGAACTATATATGTGTTGGTTATGTATGTATATATGATGAAACTTATGTGCTGGATACGTGATATGATTGCTGTTAAATAGCCCTGTGAAATATATCTATATATGTCATATATATTTGCTGTGAAAATTGTTGGATTAAAAAAAAAACAGAAAAAAGAGCCAATATGCAGGCTCTTTGTCGTCGGCCACTTACGGCAAAGGGTCTTTTGCAATCAGCAGCGGACGGCAAAGAGGCCACGTGGCAGGCAACTGTGCCTCCTGGGAGGCTGACCAATTTGGTCAGTTTGCCTACAGTGGCTGACGGCAAAGGCTTTGCCATCAGCGGCAGACGGCAAAAGCCTGCTGTTAACCACCTAACGGAGTAACAGCGCATTTATTGCCATCTGCTTTCTTTGCCGTCTGCTGCTGATGGCAAAGGTCCCTTTGCCGTCAGCCGTCCGAAGCAGACGGCAAAGTAGCTATTTCCCAGACGTTACTCTGCCGGGGCCTTTTGCCGTCCGCCGTTCATGCCTTTGCCGTCCACCGTGGCAGACGGCAAATTCCCTGTTTACTGTAGTGATATGAGGAAAGGCCAATAAAGAAGAGATGGCCCAAAAAATAGAGAGGGGCTAATAATAAGAAAAAGAGAAAGCCCCTCCAAAAAAATGAGAGAAAAGAGAGAAGGGACAATTGCTACTATCTTTTTCCACACTTGTGCTTCAAAGTAGCACCATGTTCTTCACGATAGAGAGTCTCATGTTTAGTCACTTCCATATGCTAGTGAGAATTTTCATTATAGAACTTGGTTTGTATATTCCAACGATGGGCTTCCTCAAATGCCCTAGGTCTTCGTGAGCAAGCAAGTTGGATGCACACCCACTAGTTTCTTTTGTTGAGCTTTCATACATATTTAGCTCTAGTGCATCCATTGCATGGCAATCCCTACTCACTCACATTGATATCTATTGATGGGCATCTCCATAGCCCGCTGATACGCCTAGTTGATGTGAGACTATCTCCCTCCTTTTGTCTTCTCCACAACCACCTCTCTATTCCACCCATAGTGCTATGTCCATGGCTCACGCTCATGTATTGCGTGAAAGTTGAAAGGTTTGAAAGAATAGAGTATGAAAACAAGTGCTTGGCTGAAATCGGGGTTGTGCATGATACGAATATTTTGTGTTATGACGAGGGAGCATAGCCAGACCATATGATTTTGTAGGGATAACTTTCTTTAGCCATAGTATTTTGAGAAGACATGATTGCTTTGTTAGTATGCTTGAAGTATTATTATTTCTTATGTCAATATAGACATTTATCTTGAATCTTTCAGATCTGAACAATCATGTCACAATTAAGAGAATTACATTGAAAAACTATGTTGGTTAGCATTCCACATAAAAAATTCTGTTTTTATAATTTACCTACTCGAGGACGAGCAGGAATTAAGCTTGCGGATGCTTGATACGTCTCCAACGTATCTATAATTTTTTATTGTTCATTGCTATTATTTATGATGTTTTGGATGTTTAATGGGCTTTGTCATACACTTGTATATCATTTTTGGGACTAACCTACTAACCCAGAGGCCCAGTCTATATTGTTGTTTTTTGCCTGTTTCAGGGTTTTGCAGAAAAAGAATAACAAACGGAGTCCAAACGGAATGAAACCTTCGCGAGAGATATTTTTGGAGAAAATCACGCACGGGGTTCTTGAGAACCATGTCAAGGGAGCCTCGGGGTGTCCACGAGGATGGGGGGCGCGCCCCCTTCCCAGGGTGCGCCCCCTGCCTCGTGGGCCCCTCGAGCATCCCCCGGTTTCCTCCTTCCTCCTATATAAGTCAACGTACCCCGAAACCATCAGCGACAGAGAGAAAATCACACTAGGGAAGATATCTCAACACGGCAGTTTCTTCAGATCACAGATCTAAATATGGCGTTCCAATTACCACTGTCGATTGAAGCACATGACGAACTGCGGGCAATTCAGAGAGCAACGATAGATATTGACCTCACAAGGAACGATCGTGACGTTTGATCCTACGTATGGGGAAAGAAAGATTTCAAAACTAAAGACTACTACACTTTCTACTTCAAGGAGATTCGAGCCCACCAAGCATATGACTGGCTATGGAAATCTATCAACACACCGAAACTCAAAACCTTTGGCTGGTTCCTTCTCTCAGACAGACTGAACACTCGGAACATGCTCAAGCGAAGACACTATAATATAGGGACCAACCTCATGTGTCTATTGTGCAACGGTCGGACAGAAGAAATGGTGGAGCAACTTTTCTTCAACTGTGAATTCTCCAAAGCATGTTGGAGAACACTGAAGATCTCGTGGTCATCACGTTGGGATCGTCTGAAAAAATTGGAAGTGGCAAAGATCAACTATAGCGGCGGCTTGTTCATGGACGTGTTCCTCACAGCATCATGGCGGATTTGGAAGGAACGCAACAACAAACTATAGTTGAGCTTTGTTCTTCATGATAGAGAGTCTCATGTTTAGTCACTTTCATATGCTAGTGAGAATTTTCATTATAGAACTTGGCTTGTATATTCCAACGATGAGCTTCCTCAAATGCCCTAGGTCTTCGTGAGCAAGCAAGTTGGATGCACACCTACTAGTTTCTTTTGTTGAGCTTTCATACATATTTAGCTCTAGTGCATCCGTTGCATGGCAATCCCTACTCACTGTAATGCCCAGGATGGAGTTATACCTCCTACGTGTCGAGGCACGACTTAAATGCATAAGTCCATCCTAGAATGATCTCAAGTTTGGTAATCTTTGCACAACTCATGTAAAAGGGGGATAGTAAACTGAAAATAGTTGGCTTACAATCGCCACGTCACAGAATAACAGTACAAGTCTCAAACATCATAAATTAAGATCACTACAACCCTCTAAGGGCAAAAGCCAAATGTCAAAGTACCAAACTCAGATAAAACAACCACAGGCGGATCGAATCCTAGTAAGAGACTCCACTACTGATCGTCCGGGTAGCGCACGTAGTAACGACTACGCTCCTCGTCGTACTCCCAATCCAGCTCGGTGCCATCACCTGGATAGCTCACAGCTGGACCTGCATCTGGTGTGTGAAGTAACTGTGAGCCACAGAGGACTCAGCAATCCCGTCTCCGGGTAACAGAACTATCAAAGCCTTTAGGTGAGGGAAAGGCTGAAGAAAGAACAAGTCTGCAGCAGCAACTAGCATCTATCTTACGCAAGTGAGAGCGAGAAGAGAAGGCAACGCGAGAAGTGATCACGAAGTGATCCTAGCTACAACTCACAAACATAACCCCTCCGTGTTCAACTCCCGAATCCCTATTCGGAAATTGACAGTCACGGAACTCACGCTGGTAGTGTATTAGTATCATTGTGTCAAGTTATCTACAACCGGAATTAACAAGCTCCCATCTGCCACATAACCGCGGGCACGGCTTTCGAAAGTTCAAACCCTGCAGGGGTGTTCCAACTTGACCCATTACAAGCCCACGATCCGCGGAGTCGCAACTCCAAAGTGGGAAGACCCGAGTATCCTCGGAATCCCGTGCTCAAGATATACCGAACTAAGGTAAGGCTAATCCAGCAAATCCTCCCGGCGTGCCGACACCCTGATAGTAGCCGCGCGTATCTCGTCTCAGGCCACGACCGGATGGGTGATGCTACGGGTTTTTTACCAAACCTTGAGTTTCCTCGAGGTGGCCCCGCAGGACCCCCGTTTCGGACCAACACTCATGTGGAGCACTGGCCCGGGGTTGTTGATTAAGAAAGAGGGTTAATTACTCCCTATGCATGTTTAGTTTGTTATTAGGCAAATAGTACCAATGTTGGGATTTGCTGGAAAAGACTTAGCACTTAGCGGTTTATCGAGGGGGTCCCATACACCCCAACCGTGTTAGGAACGCATAAACAAGGAACATAAAACCGGCTTATACGGATCCTAACGGCATGAGTGGAACAAAACACCAAGCAAAAGGCTTAGCCTTCCACCCTTGCCAATATGTAGGTGATTTCAATTAAAGCATTTATATAGTGTTATATAACCCAACCACAACTTCAACATGAAGCAAGCATCTTCACTTCACCTACAACTAGCAACGCTATAAGAAGGGCTGAGCGAAGCGTACTTAGCCAAGCAACGGTTTGCATAGGTAGGGTGGTTAAACATGGCAATTGGTTACAAATAGGAGGCTGACAAGAAGAACATGGGCATCGAGGCAAAACTATAGATCGAGACTACTAGCAATAGACAAAGATAGTAATGTTATCGGGGTTCGGTCATCTTGCCTGAAGAGAAGACGTTCGGATCGAAAGAAGGGTCCTCGTGCTCAAACTCGTTGGAAACCTCGTGCTCAACCTCGTTGGAAAACTCGTGCTCAACTTCCGGCTCTAAACAAGACAAACACACCAAGCACCAATCAACGCGATGCAATGCGCACTCGAAAAACATGAATGCATGATGGATGCACTAAAGATGCACATGGAGCACGTAAAACATCACTCAAGCAAAACACCTCAAAACAAGATAACAACCTGATAATATTAATCTACACAGAAAATCACCCAAGTTTGATATAAGAATCGCTGAAATCGGAGTTACGGGCTAAAAGTTATGCCCGAAACAAGATTTGAGCGAAAGCTGAAAATTACAGCAACATAGCAACTTTGGAGCTCAAAATAATTAATCTACAGCACCCAAAAAGCATGGCAAAGGACTTGAACACAAACTAGATATATAGTACAGCAACTAGGTCCAAAGTGCACCCCCAACGGAGTCACGGATCAATAGCAATGATCTTGGACATATTGAACTTTGAAATAAAATTCTGGCAGCAGAATTCTTTTGAAAGTTTGGAGCTAAAGATAAACATGCTACAGCCACTCAAATGGACATGTGAGGACATGAATGGAAAGACAACAATATATACTTCAAGGAACAATCAAAATCCACCCCAAAACTATCATGCTTGGTCCTACAACATCACACGAACATGGCATCGGAACGTTACAAATTTCAGACTTAGTGAAATTTCACTAAGTCCTAAAACAGCAACATCATCATAGCATGTAAAAGAGCATGTTTAAGACACCTCGAAACTAAACATGGCAAAGGGTAAGCACCTCATCAAAGTACATATGACGGTGATCCCAAAACACACAAGCATGCATCATTGTGGTGAACACACCGATTACAACGAGCTCAACAAGATGGCATTTCATAACAAGTGAAAACACAACAAGTGAACATGGAACTTTGCAACGATGATAACAAGGAAACAATAAATCTACCATGCAACCTATCACACACAACACGTAGTTCGTGGCAAGACGAACACGTGGACATGTCATTTGCATCGTTTGGACAAACGAGCTAAAAGTTATCACAAGTCAAAGGTGGCATGAAAATAACACATAACAGCAGTTTATAACATGATGCACTCTTGCAACAGCAAAACAAGTGTCAAGATGACATCTAACATGCATGACTACAACAGGAAAAACGTAGAGGGCATCTCCACGAACATCTGGACATGCTACACGCGCAAAACGGAGCAGCAGGTAAAAAGTTAGAGCAGGTCAAAGTATGCATCACAGATCAGGAAAACAGGGACTTAGGGAAAAAAAACAACCAGGGGGACTCGGGCCCGGTCGGCGGAGGCGGCTCGGCCCGGATCTGGAACCCGCAGCGGCCGCGGCCCAGTAGGAGGCGGCCTGGCGGCTCGGTGGAGCAGGCCCGGCGAGGCGGGGCCCGGTCGGCGCGGGGGCGCGGCCCGGTCGGCGGAGAGGCCGGCCCAGGTGGCGAGGCCCGCGGGAGGCGGCGAAGGGCCCCTGCGGCTGCGGCGCGCGCGCGGCCTGGCACGGCGGGGCGGAGCGGGGCGATGCGGAGGGCCACCCGGGCGGGAGGCGAGACGGGCCTTGCGGAGGCGGCGGTGACTTGGCGCTGGCGATGTGGTCCCGTGGCGGCGGCGCGGTACGGGCCTCGGCCCAGGCGGCGGGCGACGTCGCGGGGAGGGGGTGGCTTCGGCTTCGATCGGGCGAGGGCCCAGGTGAGCGATGCGAGCGCCCGCTGGGGAATCGACCGCGTTGACTCGCGCGGGGCTCGAGGGAGATCCGGTCGGGACGCTGCGAAGCTGCGGCTGAACTGATGGATCCCCTCGGGATCCGGGGAGAAAACCAGGAATTGGATCTGAGATCTGAAGAAAGGGGGAAAAAAAAGAGGGGAAGGAGGAAGAAGAAGGGGACATGCCAAATAGACTAGGGGTCTATATGTAGCAGTTTTAGACTAGGGTTTGGAGACTAGGGGTGTTTAGGAGCCCTCCGATCTGATCCAACGGATCCGATCGCGGGGATAGAATAAAAGGACTAGGAGGAGATAACAGACTGCGGTAGGGGTATCCGGAACACGAAGTAAAGGCACTTCGGACCCACACGGACAACGGAGGGAAAGTCAACGGAGTCCAAACGAGAGGAGATTTGAGAGGCGGGTTGCACACAACAAAACAACAACACACACAACAACCTCGCGGCACACCGGTAACGAAAAACGCCCGAACAACAAAGTAGGCCTACGGGACGTCACGGACACGTGAGGGAGCTCCGGAACGCGAAACGGACAACGGGAAGAAACACGACGGACCGGATGCAACCCACAATACAAATGCAATGCAATGCACATGTCTACATGATATGACTGAATGCCACACACTCACACAACAAAACGACGAAAGCCCGAAAGACAAAGAACCCGAAAAGGAAATAGATGAAGCCGGAGATATATATATACCCAAAAGGGAAAGTATTACATCCGGGGCATTACAAACTCTCCTCTACTACAAAAAGATCTCGTCCCGAGATCTAGGACTGGAAAAAGGAAGGGTACTCGGAACGAAGATGATCTTCTCGTTCCCAGGTAGCTTCTCGGTCTGTGTGATGTGACCACTTGACTTTCAGAAACTTGATGGACTTGTTGCGAGTCTTGCGTTCAGTTTCTTCGAGAATTGCAACTGGATGCTCTCGGTAGGAAAGGTCTTGTTGAAGATCAATCTCCTCAAACGGAATCATGCGCTCAGGTGCCTTGAAGCATTTGCGAAGCTGAGACACATGGAAGACATCATGAACATTTGCAAAGTTGGAAGGGAGCTCGAGCTGATAGGCTAGATCGCCTCTTTTGCCAAGAATCTTGAAAGGCCCGACGTATCTAGGAGCAAGCTTTCCTTTGATACCGAACCTCTGGGTTCCTTTCATCGGAGAAACTCGGAGATAGACATGATCACCGATGTCGAAAGCCAAATCACGATGCTTTCCGTCATAGTAGCTCTTCTGACGCGACTGAGCGGCCTTGAGATTCTCACGTATGACTTTGCACATTTCTTCGGCTTCAGAGATCAAATCATTGCCAAGAAGTTGCCGTTCGCCTGTTTCAGACCAGTTGAGAGGGGTACGGCACTTTCTGCCATAGAGAATTTCAAACGGTGCTTTGCCTGCACTTGCTTGAAAGCTGTTGTTGTAAGAGAACTCGGCAAATGGAAGACAGTCTTCCCATTTCATGCCGAAGGAGATGACACAGGCTCTGAGCATATCTTCTAGGATCTGATTCACACGCTCGACTTGACCACTAGTCTGAGGGTGAAAGGCAGTGCTGAACCTGATCTTCGTGCCCATGGCGGACTGAAAGGAGTCCCAGAACCTTGATGTGAACAAGCTGCCACGGTCTGAGGATATCACTTGAGGAATGCCATGAAGGGACACAATTCTGGAAGTGTACAGCTCTGCCAGTTGAGCTGCATTGATTGATTCTTTGACTGGAAGAAAGTGAGCGACTTTGGTAAGCTTGTCAATCACCACAAAGATAGCATCATTGCCTCGCTTGGATTTAGGAAAGCCAGTGACGAAGTCCATTTCAATGTGGTCGAACTTCCACTCAGGAATAGGAAGAGGTTGGAGAAGACCGGCTGGACGTTGATGTTCTGCTTTCACTCTTCTGCATACATCACATTCGTTCACGAATTGGGCAATCTCCCTTTTCATGCGTGTCCACCAGTAAGATTGCTTGAGGTCTTGATACATCTTGGAACTGTCAGGATGAATGGAAAGGAGAGAATCATGAGCTTCTTCCATTATAAGCTTCCTGAGATCACCTTTGGGAACAACGAGTCTGTCCTCGAAGAACAAGGTATCTCTCTCATCAACACGGAAGCACTTATATTTTGGAGTGCCCTTTGCAATGCCATGTTTCACCTTCTTCACCATAGTATCACTGAGCTGGGCCTCACGGACTTGATCTTCCAAGGTAGGAGCAATTTGGAGATTTGCAAGAAAACCCTGCGGAACAACTTGGAGGTTGAGTTTTCTGAAAGCTTCACAAAGCTCAGGCTGGTGTGGCTTGATAAGAAGGCTGTTGCAATATGCCTTTCTGCTCAAAGCATCTGCAATCACATTCGCCTTGCCTGGAGTGTACTCAATGCTGGGGTTGTACTCTTGGATCATCTCGACCCAACGAGTCTGGCGGAGGTTCAGATGCGGCTGTGTGAAGATGTACTTCAAGCTCTTGTGATCAGTGAAGATGTCGACCTTTTTGCCCAACAACAGATGTCTCCACGTAATCAGAGCATGTACCATAGCTGCTAGCTCAAGATCATGTGTGGGATAGTTCTTCTCAGCTGGCTTTAGCTGACGTGAAGTGTATGCCACAATTCTCTTCTCTTGCATAAGCACACCACCAAGACCTTGAAGAGAAGCGTCACAGAACACTTCATAGGGCTTGGATTCATCTGGAGGAATCAGAACTGGAGCAGAGACAAGCTTCTCTTTGAGGGTTTTGAAAGCCACTTCACACTCGGGAGACCAAAAGTATTTGACATTCTTCTGAAGGAGGTTGGAAAGAGGCTTGGCAATCTTGGAGAAGTTCTCCACAAACCTTCTGCAATAGCTGGCAAGACCCAGAAAACTGCGGAGCTGCTTGACGTTCTGAGGAGCTTCCCAGTTGACAATTGCTTCAACTTTCTCGGGATTAACCGCAATACCGTCAGCTGAGATACTGTGGCCCAGGTACAAAACCTTATCGAGCCAAAACTCGCACTTTGAGAACTTGGCATAGAATTTATGCTCTCGGAGTCGATCAAGAACCAGACGCAAGTGCTTTTCGTGATCTTCTTCATTCTTGGAAAACACCAGAATATCATCCAGATACACAAGCACAAACTCTCCAGTATAGGGGTTGAAGATGTAATGCATCATCCTTGAAAAGGTAGGAGGAGCATTGGCGAGACCGAAGGACATGACGGTATACTCATATGAACCGTAGCTTGTTCTGAAGGCCGTCTTGGGAATGTCTTCCTCGCGAATGCGAATTTGATGATAGCCCATTCGGAGGTCAAGCTTAGAGAACACTTTAGCTCCTTTGAGCTGCTCAAAGAGTTCGTTGATGTTGGGGAGCGGATACTTGTTCTTAATCGTCTTCTTGTTCAGTGGCCGGTAGTCAACACAGAGACGCTCCGTGCCATCTTTCTTCTTGACAAATAAGACACCACAGCCCCACGGAGATGTACTCGGTCTGATGAGACCCATACGCTCCTGTTCATCCAACTGTTTCTTCAATTCCTTCAATTCATCTGAAGAGAGCTTGTAAGGACGCCGGCAAACAGGTTCGGTGCCCGACTCGAGTTCAATGACAAACTCCACCTGACGGTGTGGAGGCATGCCTGGAAGTTCTTCTGGAAAGACGTGTTGATATTCATTCACCACTGGAATTTGCTCTATGGCATTAATTTCACCCTTATCATTAAGAGAGAAAAGCCGAATAGTATTATCCCTGGAGGCGAAGATAATCACATCTTCATCAGAATGAGTCAACTTGACTTCCTTTTGAGCACAATCAATGTGAGCATCGTGCTGAGAAAGCCAATCCATTCCGAGGATGAGGTCGATGTCAGAATGACCAAGAATCACCGGAGAAGCCAAAAATCGATAATCGCCCATGCGAATAGAAACATCTGGAGCATAAATACTGGAATGCATTCGTCTCCCCGGAGAAATAACTGATAACTCCCTTGGCAAGCTTTTGATGTCAACATTATACTTGGATGCAAAAGGTTGAGACATGAAAGAGCATGATGCACCCGAATCAAATAACACTTTAGCAGGTATAGAGTTCACTGGAAGGTTACCCAGAATGACATCAGAAGAAGCCTCTGCTTGTGCTGCATTCATCAGATTGACCCTTGCAGCCTTTGGATCATGCTTGACCATAGCGGTACCGACAGGAGGAGGAGGAGGAAGACGCTTCGGATTCGGACATCTGTTGGCATAGTGACCTTTCTGAGTGCATTTGTTGCAAGTCACTTCTGAGAGAGGACGGAACTGAGAGCCACTGGACTTGGAGCCTTGAGACTGAAACTGCTTCTTCGACTGGTTGCTTGGGTTGGGTGGGTGGGAGAAACCACGACCACTAGAGTTCTTGTTGTTGGAGTTGTTGAAGTTGCTGGAGTTGTTGTATGGAGCTCGAATCATTGGAGGAGGAGGAAGCCAGAATTTCTGTTGTTTCGCAGCCAACTGAGACGATGAGGTAGAGTGAACAACATCTCGAATTCTCTTCTTAGAAGCCTCCATCTTAAGCTGAGCTGCTTCTTGTTTCAAAGCCATATTATAGAACTTATCGAATTCGTCTGGCTCGAACAAGGTGAGAGCAAGCTGAAGTTCATCTTTGAGACCTCCACGGAACTGATAGATTTTACTCTTTGCATCAGGAATGTCTTGCTTTGCATAGCGAGCGAGGTTTTGGAACTTGACATTATACTGATAGACTGTCATGGAGCCCTGCTTGAGGTTGCGGAATTGCTCACGCATACCCTCGATAACACTTGTAGGAATGTGATGCGAGCGGAAATCCTTGCAGAAATTCTCCCATGAGATCACTTGACCCGGCCTTGAGTCTTTGTACTGCTGCCACCAATCAGCAGCTTGATCTTTCAGTTGGAAGGCTGCAAACTTCACATAGTCATCTTCTTTCACGTTACTGCACTCAAAATGCTTCTTGATATCGGTCAGCCAATCTTCAGCATCAAGAGGGTCGACACAGTAACTGAAAGCTTTAGGATTGTTAGCCAAGAACTGGTTGAGGGTAGCATGGTGCTGCTGGAAGAAGTTGCCTTGGTTCATTGGAACGCCCTGATTAGCTTGATTAGCTTGCA
The DNA here is from genome assembly GCA_902687465.1 of Secale cereale. Taxonomy (NCBI): domain Eukaryota; kingdom Viridiplantae; phylum Streptophyta; class Magnoliopsida; order Poales; family Poaceae; genus Secale; species Secale cereale. The sequence goes on along the minus strand of LR738712.1, from coordinate 819,534,942 downwards.
AAGCCTGCATTTGCTGCAACATCTGCATCATCAACTGAGTGTTCTGAGCAGTAGTCTGCATAATTGCTCTCCAAGCCTCAGGCGGAGGAGGAGGGGAAGGAGGATGTTCTGGAACCTCTTCACCCTCTGGGTTGGCATTCGGAACCTTTTTCGGAGCCATCCTGTAAGAGATGACCACGAATCAGCAATTGATTGACAAAAAGGAATAAGCTGAATCAATGGAATAAATTGCAACAAGTCTTCACAATAATCATTCGAACAATAAGAACGAATGAAATCATCCGAACAAGAGGAACGAATGAATTTCTCAGTTAATTGATAACATCAGTCTTCACGAGAAGCCACATAGGGATCAAAAGGATAAAATAATAAAAACAACAAGGTACAGACGGGAACAAACACAAGAGAGGAGTTTCGTTCTAACATCTTTGTGCTGAAAGCATATGAACGCGTTACGAAAAGGTTTTGCAATCCCCGGATCAGCATAGCCAAGGACCCTTTAAGATGCAACTCCTGATAGTAACCTCGGTCATATAACCCCTTCACTCAATGTCGAACCCCGAACTCACTAACCTGCATTCGTTGGAAGAATGCCTACGATCTACTGGATAAAACCCACCTATAGCTTTCCGAAAGATTCCAGTTATGCAATCAGGTGTTGGGGATACACGGGAAGCACCGCGCAATCAACTCTAACCTACATCCAGGTGTATCCATCCTTCAACACATAACCAGTCTTTCTCGGAAACTGTGTACCTCGGACCTTCGAAAAGCATCCACTATAACAAGCTATGGCAATACTCCCGAATTACCTCCCCAGTACTGGGTGATGTCGGGGTTATCTTGCCACTGGCCGTATAGGGGAGATTTTCGATGTCGGCTGTCTTAAGTATTTAGTACTGTCACGATATGCTTGTTACAATGATACCCCGAAGCTGAACTCCTCGGTAACAGGAGGCATCGGGAACAATATCCTTGTCACAAGAACATCGAAACAATCCCAGAATACTCGCGGGATTCCTAAAAAAAAAATTTGTGCAAATTTTGAAGATAGGAGAGACAAGAGTAGACGTCAGGAGTCCTCACCAGAGAGAAAGGGGATGAGAAGCAAAGAAATCCTACTCTCCGATATAATATAGGACTCAAAAAGTTTTCAGTGTGTGCCTAGACTCAACCGTCAACGGTTCGATCAAACAGTGGGGGCTCCTAGGTCGGAGAAGGCTCTGAATACCAACTTGTAATGCCCAGGATGGAGTTATACCTCCTACGTGTCGAGGCACGACTTAAAGGCATAAGTCCATCCTAGAATGATCTCAAGTTTGGTAATCTTTGCACAACTCATGTAAAAGGGGGATAGTAAACTGAAAATAGTTGGCTTACAATCGCCACATCACAGAATAACAGTACAAGTCTCAAACATCATACATTAAGATCACTACAACCCTCTAAGGGCAAAAGCCAAATGTCAAAGTACCAAACTCAGATAAAACAACCACAGGCGGATCGAATCCTAGTAAGAGACTCCACTACTGATCGTCCGGGTAGCGCACGTAGTAACGACTACGCTCCTCATCGTACTCCCAATCCAGCTCGGTGCCATCACCTGGATAGCTCACAGCTGGACCTGCATCTGGTGTGTGAAGTAACTGTGAGCCACAGAGGACTCAGCAATCCCGTCTCCGGGTAACAGAACTATCAAAGCCTTTAGGTGAGGGAAAGGCTGAAGAAAGAACAAGTCTGCAGCAGCAACTAGCATCTATCTTACGCAAGTGAGAGCGAGAAGAGAAGGCAACGCGAGAAGTGATCACGAAGTGATCCTAGCTACAGCTCACAAACATAACCCCTCTGTGTTCAACTCCCGAATCCCTATTCGGAAATTGACAGTCACGGAACTCACGCTGGTAGTGTATTAGTATCATTGTGTCAAGTTATCTACAACCGGAATTAACAAGCTCCCATCTGCCACATAACCGCGGGCACGGCTTTCGAAAGTTCAAACCCTGCAGGGGTGTTCCAACTTGACCCATTACAAGCCCACGATCCGCGGAGTCGCAACTCCAAAGTGGGAAGACCCGAGTATCCTCGGAAGCCCGTGCTCAAGATATACCGAACTAAGGTAAGGCTAATCCAGCAAATCCTCCCGGCGTGCCGACACCCTGATAGTAGCCGCGCGTATCTCGTCTCAGGCCACGACCGGATGGGTGATGCTACGGGTTTTTTACCAAACCTTGAGTTTCCTCGAGGTGGCCCCGCAGGACCCCCGTTTCGGACCAACACTCATGTGGAGCACTGGCCCGGGGTTGTTGATTAAGAAAGAGGGTTAATTACTCCCTATGCATGTTTAGTTTGTTATTAGGGAAATAGTACCAATGTTGGGATTTGCTAGAAAAGACTTAGCACTTAGCGGTTTATCGAGGGGGTCCCATACACCCCAACCGTGTTAGGAACGCATAAACAAGGAACATAAAACCGGCTTATACGGATCCTAACGGCATGAGTGGAACAAAACACCAAGCAAAAGGCTTAGCCTTCCACCCTTGCCAATATATAGGTGATTTCAATTAAAGCATTTATATAGTGTTATATAACCCAACCACAACTTCAACATGAAGCAAGCATCTTCACTTCACCTGCAACTAGCAACGCTATAAGAAGGGCTGAGCGAAGCGTACTTAGCCAAGCAACGGTTTGCATAGGTAGGGTGGTTAAACATGGCAATTGGTTACAAATAGGAGGCTGACAAGAAGAACATGGGCATCGAGGCAAAACTATAGATCGAGACTACTAGCAATAGACAAAGATAGTAATGTTATCGGGGTTCGGTCATCTTGCCTGAAGAGAAGACGTTCGGATCGAAAGAAGGGTCCTCGTGCTCAAACTCGTTGGAAACCTCGTGCTCAACCTCGTTGGAAAACTCGTGCTCAACTTCCGGCTCTAAACAAGACAAACACACCAAGCACCAATCAACGCGATGCAATGCGCACTCGAAAAACATGAATGCATGATGGATGCACTAAAGATGCACATGGAGCACGTAAAATATCACTCAAGCAAAACACCTCAAAACAAGATAACAACCTGATAATATTAATCTACACAGAAAATCACCCAAGTTTGATATAAGAATCGCTGAAATCGGAGTTACGGGCTAAAAGTTATGCCCGAAACAAGATTTGAGCGAAAGCTGAAAATTACAGCAACATAGCAACTTTGGAGCTCAAAATAATTAATCTACAGCACCCAAAAAGCATGGAAAAGGACTTGAACACAAACTAGATATATAGTACAGCAACTAGGTCCAAAGTGCACCCCCAACGGAGTCACGGATCAATAGCAATGATCTTGGACATATTGAACTTTGAAATAAAATTCTGGCAGCAGAATTTTATTGAAAGCTTGGAGCAAAAGATAAACATTCTACAGCCACTCAAATGGACATGTGAGGACATGAATGGAAAGACAACAATATATACTTCAAGGAACAATCAAAATCCACCCCAAAACTATCATGCTTGGTCCTACAACATCACACGAACATGGCATCGGAACGTTACAGATTTCAGACTTAGTGAAATTTCACTAAGTCCTAAAACAGCAACATCATCATAGCATGTAAAAGAGCATGTTTAAGACACCTCGAAACTAAACATGGCAAAGGGTAAGCACCTCATTAAAGTACATATGACGGTGATCCCAAAACACACAAGCATGCATCATTGTGGTGAACACACCGATTACAACGAGCTCAACAAGATGGCATTTCATAACAAGTGAAAACACAACAAGTGAACATGGAACTTTGCAACGATGATAACAAGGAAACAATAAATCTACCATGCAACCTATCACACACAACACGTAGTTCGTGGCAAGACGAACACGTGGACATGTCATTTGCATCGTTTGGACAAACGAGCTAAAAGTTATCACAAGTCAAAGGTGGCATGAAAATAACACATAACAGCAGTTTATAACATGATGCACTCTTGCAACAGCAAAACAAGTGTCAAGATGACATCTAACATGCATGACTACAACAGGAAAAACGTAGAGGGCATCTCCACGAACATCTGGACATGCTACACGCGCAAAACGGAGCAGCAGGTAAAAAGTTAGAGCAGGTCAAAGTATGCATCACAGATCAGGAAAACAGGGACTTAGGGAAAAAAAACAACCAGGGGGACTCGGGCCCGGTCGGCGGAGGCGGCTCGGCCCGGATCTGGAACCCGCAGCGGCGGCGGCCCAGTAGGAGGCGGCCTGGCGGCTCGGTGGAGCAGGCCCGGCGAGGCGGGGCCCGGTCGGCGCGGGGGCGCGGCCCGGTCGGCGGAGAGGCCGGCCCAGGTGGCGAGGCCCGCGGGAGGCGGCGAAGGGCCCCTGCGGCTGCGGCGCGCGCGCGGCCTGGCACGGCGGGGCAGAGCGGGGCGATGCGGAGGCCCACCCGGGCGGGAGGCGAGACGGGCCTTGCGGAGGCGGCGGTGACTTGGCGCTGGCGATGTGGTCCCGTGGCGGCGGCGCGGTACGGGCCTCGGCCCAGGCGGCGGGCGACGTCGCGGGGAGGGGGCGGCTTCGGCTTCGATCGGGCGAGGGCCCAGGTGAGCGATGCGAGCGCCCGCTGGGGAATCGACCGCGTTGACTCGCGCGGGGCTCGAGGGAGATCCGGTCGGGACGCTGCGAAGCTGCGGCTGAACTGATGGATCCCCTCGGGATCCGGGGAGAAAACCAGGAATTGGATCTGAGATCTGAAGAAAGGGGGAAAAAAAAGAGGGGAAGGAGGAAGAAGAAGGGGACATGCCAAATAGACTAGGGGTCTATATGTAGCAGTTTTAGACTAGGGTTTCGAGACTAGGGGTGTTTAGGAGCCCTCCGATCTGATCCAACGGATCCGATCGCGGGGATAGAATAAAAGGACTAGGAGGAGATAACAGACTGCGGTAGGGGTATCCGGAACACGAAGTAAAGGCACTTCGGACCCACACGGACAACGGAGGGAAAGTCAACGGAGTCCAAACGAGACGAGATTTGAGAGGCGGGTTGCACACAACAAAACAACAACACACACAACAACCTCGCGGCACACCGGTAACGAAAAACGCCCGAACAACAAAGTAGGCCTACGGGACGTCACGGACACGTGAGGGAGCTCCGGAACGCGAAACGGACAATGGGAAGAAACACGACGGACCGGATGCAACCCACAACACAAATGCAATGCAATGCACATGTCTACATGATATGAATGAATGCCACACACTCACACAACAAAACGACGAAAGCCCGAAAGACAAAGAACCCGAAAAGGAAATAGATGAAGCCGGAGATATATATATACCCAAAAGGGAAAGTATTACATCCGGGGCATTACACTCACTCACAATGATATCTATTGATGGGCATCTCCATAGCCCGTTGATACGCCTAGTTGATGTGAGACTATCTCCCTCCTTTTGTCTTCTCCACAACCACCTCTCTATTCCACCCATAGTGCTATGTCCATGGCTCATGCTCATGTATTGCGTGAAAGTTGAAAGGTTTGAAAGAATAGAGTATGAAAACAAGTGCTTGGCTGAAATCGGGGTTGTGCATGATACGAATATTTTGTGTTATGAGCATAGCCAGACCATATGATTTTGTAGGGATAACTTTCTTTAGCCATAGTATTTTGAGAAGACATGATTGCTTTGTTAGTATGCTTGAAGTATTATTATTTCTTATGTCAATATAGACATTTATCTTGAATCTTTCAGATCTGAACATTCATGTCACAATTAAGAGAATTACATTGAAAAACTATGTTGGTTAGCATTCCACATCAAAAATTCTGTTTTTATCATTTACCTACTCGAGGACGAGCAGGAATTAAGCTTGGGGATGCTTGATACGTCTCCAACGTATCTATAATTTTTGATTGTTCCATGCTATTATTTATGATGTTTTGTATGTTTAATGGGCTTTGTCATACACTTTTATATCATTTTTGGGACTAACCTACTAACCCAAAGGCCCAGTCTAGATTGTTGTTTTTTGCCTGTTTCAGGGTTTTGCAGAAAAAGAATATCAAACGGAGTCCAAACGGAATGAAACCTTCGCGAGAGATATTTTTGGAGAAAATCACGCACGGGGGACTTGAGAACCACGTTAGGGGAGCCTCGGGGTGTCCACGAGGGCGGGGGGCGCGCCCCCTACCTCGTGGGCCCCTCGAGCATCCCCCGGTGTCCTCCTTCCTCCTATATAAGTCAACGTACCCCGAAACCATCAGCGAAAGAGAGAAAACCACACTAGGGAAGATATCTCAACACGGCAGTTTCTTCAGATCACAGATCTAAATATGGCGTTCCAATTACCACTGTCGATTGAAGCACATGACGAACTGCGGGCAATTCAGAGGGCAACGATAGATATTGACCTCGCAAGCAACGATCGTGACGTTTGGTCCTACGTATTAGGAAAGACGGATTTCAAAACTAAAGACTACTACACTTTCTACTTCAGAGATATTCGAGCCCACCAAGCATATGTCTGGCTATGGAAATCTATCAACACACCGAAACTCAAAACCTTTGGCTGGTTCCTTCTCAGACAGACTGAACACTTGGAACATGCTCAAGCGAAGACACTATAATATAGGGACCAACCTGACGTGTCTATTGTGCAACGATCGGACAGAAGAAACGGTGGAGCACCTTTTCTTCAACTATGAATTCTCCAAAGCATGCTGGAGAACACTCAAGATCTCGTGGTCATCACGTTCGGATCGTCTGAAACTATTGGAAGTGGCAAAGCTCAACTATAGCGACGGCTTGTTCATGGATGTGTTCCTCACAGCATCATGGGGGATTTGGAAGGAACGCAACAACAAACTATTCAGAGGGGTGCCTCCCACCATCACGTCCTGGAAAAAGAGGATCAAGGAAGACCTAGGCAACCTAGCTTATAGGGCTAGGGACAAGAAAAAAACCCTTGACACAGCACTTGTAAATTCTATTGTATAAATCTGTAAACATGACATACCCCCCACCCTCTCCTCGAGGGTGACCCACACTTGTATGTCTTGTAACTCTTGATTGTAGTAATACAAGAAAGCAGTAGGGGAACCCCTACTGTCTAATTGATCAAAAAACATAGAGAAAACCTTAATTCCACCGCCGTAACCTTCTGTTCCCGTGAGATCCCATCTTGGAGCCTGTTCTGGAGCTCCGCCGGAAGGGGGGATCCATCACAGAGTGCTTCTACATCATCATCATCATCGCCCTCACCATGAGTTGTGAGTAGTTTACCATGGACCTTTGGGTCCATAGCTAGTATCTAGATGGCTTCTTCTCTCTCTGTGGATCTCAACACAAAGTTCTCCTCGGTCTTCGAGGAGATCTATTCGATGTAATCTCTTTTTGCGGTGTGTTTGTCGAGATCCGATGAATTGTGAGTTTATGATCAAGATTATCTATGAGAAATATTTGGTTCTTTTCTGAACTCTTTATGTGTGCTCATAATATCCTTGCAAGTCTCTTCGAATTATTGGATTGGCTTGGCTTACTAGATCTATAGTTCTTGCAATGGGAGAAGTGCTTGGCTTTGGGTTCAATCTTGCGGTATCCTTTTCCAGTGACAGTAGGGGCAGCAAGGCATGTATTGTATTGTTGCCATCGAGGATAAAAAGATGGGGTTTATATCATATTGCTTGAGTTTATCCCTCTGCATCATGTCATCTTGCTTAAGGCGTTACTCTGTTCTTATGAACTCAATACACTAGATGCAATTACAGATTGCCAATGAGATCATTCTACGGCTTGATGTCGCTCAAGAATCCAGACTGCTTTCTGATGATGAGAGAAATCTGAGTGCTTTGTTTAAGGGAAAGTGTTTGGCTCTGGTATCTCTGGAGCGCGTTCGCCTACGGCAACGCACCAAGGTCAGAAATCTACGGGAGGGGGATGCCAATTCGAAGTATTTTCACATGAAGGCAAATGGTAGGAGGAGGAAAAACTTAATTCCTTACCTTAAGGATGGTGCTCGTGTGGTGGCCACTATGGAGGAGAAATTAGACCTCGCGCAGTCTTTCTTTCGTAATCTGATGGGCACGCCCAGAGCCCGGAGCTGTTAGATTAATCTTGATGAGATCGGCCTGCTCAAAATCTCACCAGAATCCGCGAGGGCCCTGGAGACGATTTTCACCTTGGAGGAGGTTAGGAAAGTGGTTTTTGACATGCCAACTGACCGCGCTCTAGGTTCCGATGGTTTCTCCGGGCTGTTCTATATGAAATGTTGGGACATTATTGCCGAGGATCTAATGGCTATGATGCATGCCTTACATGAGGGGAGCTTCCATTCTTTTGGTGGTCTGAAATCCTCTATCATAACGCTTCTGCCCAAGAAGGACGATTCGCTACAACTTGGGGACTTCAGGCCAATCAATTTGATTCATGGAGTAGCCAAGATCTTTGCCAAGGTCTTGGCAGTCAGGTTGTCACCTTTGCTACCGGATATTATTTCACAATCCCAAAGCACTTTTATCTCCAACCGTAGCATACATGAAAACTTCAAGTTTGTGCATAACGCTGCTAAGATGCTGCACCAGAGAAAGAGGTCGGCGATGCTCATGAAAATTGATATCTCCAAAGCTTTTGACACTCTTTCATGGGAATTCATTCTTGAAGTTTTGAGAAATAGAGGCTTTGGGAGGAGGTCGTGTTCTTGGATCTGTGGTCTTCTCAGTTCTTCGTCATCCTCAGTGCTAATCAATGGAGAGTTGTCGACATCCTTTTCTCTCGATCAAGGGGTGAGGCAAGGGGATCCGTTATCACCTGCACTCTTCATCTTGGCCATGGACACATTGCATGAGATGCTGCTTTGGGCTACACAACAGAACCTGCTCTCACCCCTCGGTTTTGACAGCAGCACGCCCAGGGCATCTATTTTTGCTGATGATGCAGTCCTCTTCTTTAAGACGGCTACTATGGACCTCCAGGTGATTTCTGGCATTCTGGATATGTTTGGTAAAGCTTTGGGCCTACGGATTAACCTCAAAAAGAGCACCATAACCTGTATCCGCTGCGATGATGAGGTGGAGAACATAACAGTGGAGCACTTTCAGTGCCAAAGGCAAAAGTTTCCTTTCAAGTATTTGGGATTTCCCCTTTCAATCTATCGGCTAAAGAGGAACGATATTTGGCCCCTAGTTGATAAATACTCTAGCAAGATGAAAGGGTGGAAGCCGAAGATGTTGGCTCCTACTGGGCGTTTGGCTCTTACAAGCTAAGTTCTCATGGCTCTTCCCATCCACTTCATGTCAGTACTCCCACTGCATGTGTGGGCGATTAAGAGTATTGAGATAAGATGCAAAGGTTTTGTCTGCAAAGGTGAGGAGGACATTGTTTACTGCCTTGGACACGGGTTTGTAGGCCCAAGGAGTTGGGTGGCCTCGGTTTGCCTAACCTCGGATTTTTTGGCCTGGCATTGCGATGCCGATGGCCTTGGCTAAGATGGGCAAAAGAGGAAAGGCTCATGGCACAGCTTGCCGGACACCACGGAGAAGGAAGTAGCAGCAATGTTTAATGCGTCATATGCTGTTTCGTTGGGCAACGACGAGTCTGCATGACAACTGGTTACCTGATGGACGATCGATTGTCGAGGTCGCTCCTGCCCTCTTCTCCTTCGTGTGTGACACGGGTCGGTCTGTCACGGAGGCGCTGCATAATCATGCCTGGATCCAAGACATAAGGGGAGGACTCTCGGTTTAGGCGCTTGCTCAATACCTCGAAATCTGGGACATCTCGTAGGCCATTGTACTGACACCTGAGGCTACTGATCGTTTGATTTGGCAGCTGACGTATAACCAGTGCTTTTCTGTTAGCAGTGCTTACCAGATGTTCTTCATGGCTGGTGTTCATTTTCGATGTTACAAACCAATTTGGAAGTCAAAGGCACCGCCTCACTGTCGGTTCTTCATGTGGCTCGTCATGCATAGGCATTGTCTCACGGCAGACAATCTGCTGCGGCGAGGTTGACCGTCCAACACTACATGCCCCCTTTGCTTGGCGGAACCGGAGGACTGCACACATCTTTTTGTACATTGCAGATATACACAGCACCTATGGAGCATCTTCAATCAATAGATGGGAAAGCACTTCTCCATTCTGGATGACACTTGCAGTACCACGGAGGAATGGTGGCTGTCAGCAAGAAAAAGAATCCCCAAGAAGGACATGCGTAATTTCGACACCATTGCTATCCTGGTGCATTGGAGGATCTGGAAGGAACGGAATGCAAGGATTTTTTAGCACATTGCCAGCAACGCCAATAGAGTCCTTGATCTGATCCGTGAGGATATTGCTGTGTGGAGGGCAGCTGGGTGCGTCATAGACCTCTCTGCTTGAGGCTTTCTTTTGTCTTTTGTCTTCTGTTTTTGTGCCCTCTGGGGTTGGGTGGCTGTTTTGTCATGTGGAGTGAGCTATTCGCTCTAGATCGCCTAGACTGATGGCGATTTCGTTGTACCCTCTTTTCTTTATAATAAAGATCGGCCTATAGCCCTTCGATAAAATCTCGTAACACATTTTAGGCCTTCACACAAAAGAACTTCGAAGGTTATGCTACTCTTTGCTACCAACATTATTGCTCTAATTGTAAACTCACTAAGTATTGGGTTATACATATCCCATGTGTTCTGAGGATCAAAGGCGTGTCAGTTAGATAGTAACTCGTGGGCAATAGAATACTCGATCGTGAGCTAGTTACCTCTCTACTAGGTAGGAAATGCGGCTTGCCACACCCGGCAGCATCGCTGCCGGGTATACAGGAAATCATTATCTATGAATAAAACATGAAATTTAAAGATGGGTTTTAGACATGGATAACATATTGGATAGAATATATTAACAAAGATGATGAACAGTTCAAAAATATGCATCCTTAGAAAGAGAATTATGTTTTATAACATTGGTAGTCACATGAAAATTTATCAAAAAATAAGTAGATATGCTAAGTCAGAAAGAAGAACGGTACAAAGGATACATTGAGCTTATATAAGCATTCGAAAACATGCTATGAAGACATAACTCGACATGATCGATACAATAGTTCGTAGATTCAGGTAGACCGAATAGGTTGTCCTTATAGACACCACCAGTAAATACATAGATTTAGGTTGTATGTAGCATCTCTATTATTCTTTTATGTTTGCTTCGTTCCCCCTGTTTTAATCATACGAAGGGCAATGAATATAGGACGCATAAATAAAGAACACCAAATGCACAGACATATAACCTTGTAAAATGTAATCCTTCTTATGAACTAACATGAAAATAGTGGAGAAAATAATAAGTCTTTAAGCATACCCAGCTACAACCAAACATACCACACGCCACAAGGTTATCTGTATAAAAGAAAGGCAGCTCTATAGACTTGCCGCATAATCGGAAAATGGACACTTGTCTAACCTATCATAGAGCACATGTCGTCCTAATTAACATATGAATATAATAGCAAGTTATCTATTTTTCAGGAATAATATAAAATTTTGAGAGTTGAAAGGCGAAGAACACAAAAGCCAACAATTGAAGAAGAGAAATAATAGAGGCTTTAGTCATCTATTTTAATCCAACCAAGCTTAAGTCCAAATTATTTAAAGATAGGTTATATACTGAATCACCACATAAATTATTCCTGGCCCAGATATAGTCAAAATTGCTACCACCCAGACTGCCCAAAGTCATGATTATACAAACAACATGCAATGAATGATTTACACATGTTATAGTACATGTGCAAGTGAATATGTCGAATAGTCATGTTAACAAACCACAAAAGTCAAAAGCTGGTAATGCGCAAATATCATGATTATAACACCAACAAAAATAGTTTGGTTGTGTCACCGCACCAAGACCAAACTAAAGAGTAGTGTAATGAATACCAATTAGAAACGATCGGCTATATTGAGAGAAAATGGGGAATGTCTACACAGGTCAAGCAAATCACATATGAATAATAATCCTCCCAGAGTTCATATAAAGGATGGGGAAGCTACTTCCTGATGTACTGATAATCATCTAATACAAATAAACAATGCAGAAAAAAACCTCTTTTACATGAACCATACAAAACAGTGAGAGATGGATGGTGACAGTAGAGAACAAAAGCGCTAAAGTTATTGAAATGGAGCTCGAAGCCTACCCATCAACAGATTGCATGCAAATTTTACAAAGCCTATATTGTAACTCATAACAAAGCATCCCACTGTTTCTTATGAATCATATACAATGATTATGAATCATATACAATGATTATGAATCATAAACATATTCACCCTCAAGAAAGAACATATTTTACGAAAAAACACAGCTGCGTACCAGCCTTCCAGGAACCAAATATAAAAAGCTTTCTAGAAGATCCTCTAATAAATGCCTCTCCTGATATGTAATTTGCCTGAAGAATGGAGAAATCATAGGGGATTTAGGATCACTGACCAATACATAAAATATAAAATGCACAAAATATAAAAGTGGACAAAATTCCCCATATAATCAACATCACAATCAGTGGGCATCAACTAAAGATGAATTAAATACAAAAGGCACACAATACGATAGAGCGGAAGAGGACAACAGGCTTCAAGCAGTGGTGTGACTTGCGGTTGACAAAGCCGTTGGCGGCTACTCACCTAGTGCCCCTCCTGCTTGGCAGCAAGGAAGAGGTAGCGGTGGCCGTCGAACCTCTTGCTTAGTTAGGGAGGAGATGATGGCTTGGAGCAGGAGCCACGTGAGATCCACGTCCGCCATCACCCACCTGCTGAGTCACCTCTCTGGAAAGTTTCCATCGGCAGCGGTCAAACATGTTGGCTCTTTCAGTCCATTCAACAAACTTAGGTTCTGCAGGTTCTTTGCCAACACTGCATACTTTACTGAAACAAACGTATTGAAATGCCACCATTATTCCTTTATACTATCAGGTGATGAATAAATTTATTTGAACACATTAATTACATATTCTGTGTCAATCCATGTATGATGTTAGGCTAATTCTTTAACAATAATAATAAGGAATTGGATCTACAATATGTGACCTCAAAATAAATAAATGAAGCAATGGATGTATCAATAATTTAGGAGGCGGCCAAGGGATTGGTTTGAGGTAGAAACAATGAGCCTGTGGGATGGGAGGTGCTACCTCTTGAGCTTGCGTTGTATTCCCTCGAAGAGGAAAGGGAGATGCAGCACAGTAGCGTAAGTATTTCCCTCAGTTTTTGAGAACCAAGGTATCAATCCAGTAGAAGACCACGCGCCAGTCCCTCGCACCTGCACAAACAAATAAGAACTTCGCAGCCAACACGATAAGGGGTTGTCAATCCCTTTACGGTCACTTACGATAGTGAGATCTGATAAACATGATAGTTTATATTTTTGGTATTTTTAGTTTAATAAAATAGCAAATAAACAACGGTAAAAGAAATTAACGGGAAAGTAATATGATAGAGATAGACCCGAGGGCCATAGTTTTCTGTAGTGGCTTCTCTCATGATAGTGGTATTCTACGACAGGTAAACAAATTAATGTCGAGCAATTGATAGAAAAGCGAATAATTATGAGACTATCTAGGCATGATCATTGTATATAGGCATCACGTCCGACACAAGTAGACCGACTCCTGCCTGCATCTACTACTATTACTCCACACATCAACCACTATACAACATGCATCTAGTGTATTAAGTTCATACGAATAGAGTAACGCCTTAAGCAAGATGACATGATGTAGAGGGATAAACTCAAGCAATATGATGAAAACCCCAAATTTGTATCCTCGATGGCAACAATACAATACGTGCCTTGCTGCCCGTACTGTCACTGGGAAAGGACACCACAAGATTGAACCCAAAGCCAACCACTTCTCCCATTGCAAGAACTATAGATCTAGCAGGCCAAACCAAACCAATAATTCGAAGAGACTTGCAAGGATATTATGAGCACACATAAAAAGTTTAGAGAAGAACCAAATATCTTTCATAGATAACCTTGATCATAAACTCACAATTCATCGGATCTCGACAAACACACCGCAAAAAGAGATTACATCGAATAGATCTCCTCGAAGACCGAGGAGAACTTTCTATTGAGATCCAGAGAGAGAGAAGAAGCCATCTGGATACTAGCTATGGACCCGAAGGTTAGTGGTAAACTACTCATAACTCATGGTGAGGGCGATGATGATGATGATGATGATGATGATGATGAAGGCCTCCGTGATGAATCCCCCTCCCGGAACAGGTTTCCAAGATGGGATCTCCACGGGAACAGCAGCTACGGCGGTGGAATTAAAGTTTTCTCTCTCTGCCTGGAGTTTCTGGGGTACGTAGGTATATATAGGAAGAAGAGGGGCACCAGGGGCTGCCCTCGAGGCAGGGGGCGCGCCCTGGGAAGGGGGTGCGCCCCCCACCCTCGAGGGTGGCCCTTCTGTCTCCTGGCTTGGCCCCAAGTCTATCCTGCGTGATCTTCTGCAAAAATATCTCTCGCGAAGGTTTTATTCTGTTTCGACTCCGTTTGATATTACTTTTCTGCAAAACTCTGAAATAGGCAAAAAACAGCAATCTGGACTGGGCCTTTGGGTTAGTACGTTAGTCCCAAAAATGAAATAAAAGTGAATGACAAAGCCCATTAAACATATAAGACTTCATAAATAATAGCATGGAACAATAAAAAATTATAGATACATTGGAGGCGTATCAAGCATCCCCAAGCTTAATTCGTGCTCGTCCTCGAGTAGGTAAATGATAAAGAAAGAATTTTTGATGTGGAATGCTAACCAATATAGTTTTTCAATGTAATTCTCTTAATTGTGTCATGAATGTTCAGATATGAAGGTTTCAAGATAAAATTCTATAATGACATAAGAAATAACAATACTTCAAGCAATACTAACAAAGCAATCATGTCTTCTCGAAATACTATGGCTAAAGGAAGTTATCCCTACAAAATCATATGGTCTGGCTATGCTCCCTCTTCATCACACAAAATATTCATATCATGCACAACCTCGATTTCAGCCAACGACTTGTTTTCATACTCTATTCTTTTCAAACCTTTCAACTTTCACGCAATACATGAGCGTGAGCCATGGATATAGCACTATGGGTAGAATAGAAGTGGTTGTGGACAAAAAAGAAGAAGATAGTCTCACATCGACTAGGTGTATCAACGGGCTATGGAGATGCCCATCAATAGATATTAATGTGAGTGAGTAGGGATTGCCATGCAAAGGGTGCACTAGAGCTAAATATGAATGAAAGCTCAACAAAAGAAACTAGTGGGTGTGCATCCAACTTGCTTGCTCATGAAGACCTAGGGCATTTGAGGAAGCCCATCGTTGGAATATACAAGCCAAGTTCTCTAATGAAAATTCCCACTAGTATATGAAAGTGACTAATCATGAGACTCTCTACAATGAAGATCATGGTGCTACTTTGAAGCACAAGTGTGGAAAAAAGATAGTAGCATTCTCCCTTCTCCCTTTTCTCTCATTTTTTTGGCGGGGCTTTCTCTTTTTTTTTATTAGCTCCTCTCTATTTTTTCTGGGCCATCTCTTTCTTTTATTGGCCTTTCCTCACACGAGACAATGCTCTAGTAATGATGATCATCACACTTTTTATTACAACTCGATATTACAACTTGATACTACAACAAGTATGACTCTACATGAATGCCTCCGGTGGTGTACTGACATAAGCAATGGATCATGTGTGACATGTATGAAAAATTATGCATGGTGGCTTTGCCACAACTACGATGTCAACTACATGATCATGCATGGCACTATGACAAAATGATGCGTGTCATATGAAGGGAACGGTGGAAAGTTGCATGGCAATATATCTCGTAATGCCTATGGAAATGCCATGATAGGTAGGTATAGTGGTTGTTTTGAGGAACAATAGGGTGGCTGTTTTGAGGAAGGATATATAGTGGTTTATGGTACCGACGAAAGTTGCACGGTACAAGAGACGCTAGCAATGATGGAAGGGTGAGAGTGCGTATAATCCATGGACTCAACATTAGTCATAAGAACTCATATACTTATTGCAAAAATTTACGAGTCATCAAAAACAAAGTAATCAACGCATGCTCCTAGGGGGGAGGTTGGTAGGATTTAACCATCGCGTGCCCCCGACCTCCACACAAAGGTTGGCACTCTACAAATAATTCATGCTCTAACTTCGTCACATAGCGGTTCACCATACGTGCATGATACGGGAATCACTAACCTTAACACAAGTATTCTTCAATTTCATAATGACTCCACTAGCATGACTCTAATATCACTATCCTCATGTCTCAAAACAATTATCAAGCATCTTAGATAGTCTCATAATTATTCGCTTTTCTATCAATTGCTCGACAGTAATTTGTTTACCCGCCGTAGAATATCGTTATCATGAGAGAAGTCACTAGAGAAAACTATGGCCCCCGGGTCTATTCTCAACATATCAATCTACATCTACTTTACTTTTACCGTTTTTACTTTCTATTCTTATAAACAAAAATACCAAAAATATAAACTATCATCTCTATCAGATCTCACTTTCGTAAGTGACCGTAAAGGGATTGATAACCCCTTATCGCGTTGGCTGCAAAGTTCTTATTTGTTTGTGCAAGTGCGAGGGACTCGCGTGTGGTCTCCTACTAGATTGATACCTTGGTTCTCAAAAACTGAGGGAAATACTTACGCTACTGTGCTGCATCTCCCTTTCCTCTTCGAGGGAATACAACGCAAGCTCGAGAAGTAGCAAGAAGAATTTACGGCGCCGTTGCCAGGGAGGCTTACGCAAAAGTCATATACCAAGTACCTACCACAAACCCTTATCCTTCGCATTACATTTTTTGCCTCTCGTTTTCCTCTCCCCCACTTCACCCTTGTCGTTTTATTCGCCCTTCTTCTGCCGTGTGTTTATCGTTCGCTTGCTTCTTGTTTGCTTGTGTGTGTTGGATTGCTTGCTTGTCACTATGGCTCAGAACAATACCAAATTGTGTGACTTCTCAAATACCAACAATAATATTTTATTAGCACTCCGATTGCTCCTATTACTGATGCTGAATCTTGTGAGATCAATGCTGCTTTGTTGAATCTTGTCATGAAAGATCAATTCTTCGGCCTTCCTAGTGAAGATGCCGCTACCCATCAGAACAACTACTCCTAGGTAATATTATGGTTAATTATTCTCAATGGCACACCGAAAGATCTACTAGTAAAAAAGTGCATGCTATTGAAGAAATTAGTGTTTTGAGTGGAAAGATGGATGAACTCATGAAATTATTTGCTGCTAAGAGTGCTTCTTCTGAACCTAATGCTATGCCTTTGTCCACTTTGATTGAAAATAACAATGAATCTTTGGATGTGAATTTTGTTGGTAGGAATAATTTTGGTAACAATGCTTATAGAGGGAATTTTAATCCTAGGCCTTTTCCTAGTAATTCCTCTAATAATTATGGTAATTCCTACAACAACTCTTATGGAAAGATGCCTTCTAAAGTTCAAACTAGTGTTAAGGAGTTTATGATTTCGCAAAAGAATTTCAATGCTATGCTTGGGGAGAAATTGCTTAAGATTGATGAATTGGCTAGAATTGTGGATAGAATTACTCTTGATGTTGATTCTTTGAAACTTAGATCTATCCCAACTAAGCATGATATCAATGAGTCTCTCAAAGCCATGAGAATTTCCATTGATGAATGCAAAGAAATAACCGCTAGGATGCTTGCTAAAAGAGAGGATTATATAAAAGCATGTTCTTCTAGTTATCATGAAAATAAAGATGAAGATCTGAAAGTTATTGATGTGTCTCCTATTAGATCCTTGTTTGCTAGTATAAATCTTGAAGATAGGATTGGATTTGATTCTGCTTTATGGTGTCCCAATGATTCAGAGTTTTTAGATCTTGATGCTAAAATTGTTAAAAGTGGGAGTGAAGAGAATAAAACTTTGCATAGTGATGAACCCACTACTTTGGATTTCAAGGGATTCAATTATGACAATTTATCTTTGATTGATTGTATTTCCTTATTGCAATCCGTGCTAAATTCTCCGCATGCTTATAGTCAAAATAAAGCTTTCACCAAACACATAGTTGATGCTTTGATGCAATCTTATGAAGAAAAACTTGAGTTGGAAGTTTCTATCCCTAGAAAGCTTTATGATGAGTGGGGACCTACTATCAAAATAAAAATAAAAGATCATGAATTCTATGCTTTGTGTGATTTGGGTGCAAGTGTCTCCATTCTCCCAAAAACTTTGTGTGATTTGCTAGGGTTCCATGAGCTTGATGATTGTTCTTTAAATTTGCATCTTGCAGATTCCACTAATAAGAAACCTATGGGATGAATTAATGATGTTCTTATTGTTGCCAATAGGAATTATGTGCCTGTAGATTTCATTGTTCTTTATATAGATTGCATTCCTTCATGTCCTATTAATCTTGGTAGACCTTTCCTTAGAACGATTGGTGCAATTATTGATATGAAGGAAGGAAATATTAGATTCCAATTTCCGTTAAGGAAAGGCATGGAACACTTTCCTAGAAAGGAAATCAAATTACCATATGAATCTATTATGAGAGCCACTTATGGATTGCCTTCCAAAGATGGCAATACCTAGATCTAGCTAGGGGAGTAAAATGATAGCGCTTGTTGGGAGGCAACCCAGTTATATTTTTTTTTGTTGCTGTTAGGGAATAAATATTGCATCTAGCTTCTGTTTAGATGTGTTTTCATGTTTTGTTTAGTGTTTGTGCCAAGTAGAACCTTTGGGAAGACTTGTGTGAAGTTTATGTGATCTTGCTGTGAAAAACAGAATCATTAGCACTCGCTAGAATGGTCATCAGATTTTACTAGAGCGTGCTATTTAGTTAATTCTTTTTGCACATGATTAATAGACAAATTCCTCACGTTTACCAATTTAGTTTGAATTTTTTGGAGTTACAGAAGTATGCGAAACCTGCAGATTACTACAGACTGTTCTGTTTTTTTTTAGATTCTGTTTTTCGTGTGTTGTTTGCTTATTTCAATGCATCTATGAGTAGTATTGGCAAGTATGAACCATAGAGAAGTTGGAATACAGTAGGTTTAACACCAATATAAACAAAGAATGAATTCATTGCAGTACCGTTGAGTAGTGGTTTGCTTTCTTATACTAACGGAGCTCACAAGAATTTTTGTCTAAGTTTTGTGTTGTGAAGTTTTCAAGTTTTGGGTATTGCTTTGATGGACTATGGAACAAAGAGTATCAAGGGCCTAAGCTTGGGGATTCCCATGGCACCCCAAGTAAAATTCAATGACAATCAAAAGCCTAAGCTTGGGGATGACCCAGGAAGGCATCCCCTCATTCGTCTTCATATATCGGTAACTATACTTGGAGCTATATTTTTATTCACCACATGATATGTGTTTTGCTTGGAGAGTCTTGTATAATTTGAGTCTTTGCTTGTTAGTTTGCCACAATTATCCTTAATGGACACACCTATTTGAGAGAGTTAAATATGGCCTAGGAATTGCTAGAACACTCTATGTGCTTCACTTATATCTTTTGAGTTGAATAGTTTTTGCTCTAGTGCTTCACTTATATCTTTTAGAGCACGGTGGTGATAATATTTTGAAGAAATTGTTGAACTCTCATGCTTCACTTATATCCTTTTGAGAGTCTATTAAAACAGCATGGTAATGTGTTTAGGCTATTAAACTAGTCTTCACATGATAGACATCCAGTATCAATGTAGTAAAAAAATTCACACTAAGTGCATTGAATATGATGAGATGTTGGATGCTTGATAATTGTTTTTAGATATGAGGATAGTGATATTAGAGTCATGCTGGTGGAGTTATTATGAAATTGAGAAATACTTGTGTTAAGGTTAGTGATTCCCGTAGCATGCACGTATGGTGAACCGCTATGTGACGAAGTTAGAGCATGAGGTATTTTCAAAGTGTTAACCTTTGTGTGGAGGCCGGGGGCGCGCGATGGTTAACTCCTACCAACCTCCCCCCTAGGAGCATGCGTTGATTGCTTTGTTTTGATGACTCGTAGATTTATGCAATAAGTATATGAGTTCTTTATGACTAATGTTGAGTCCATGGATTATACGCACTCTCACCCTTCCACCATTGTTAGCCTCTCTCGTACCGCGCAACTTTCGCTGGTACCATACACCCATTATATATCCTTCCTCAAAACACCCACCATATTGTTCCTCAAAACAGCACCATACCTACCTATCATGGCATTTCCATAGCCATTCCGAGATATATTGCCATGCAACTTTCCACCGTTCCGTTCATATGACACGTGTCATATTGTCATATTTCCATGCATGATCATGTAGTTGACATCGTAGTTGTGGCAAAGCCACCATGCATAATTTTTCATATATGTCACTCTTGATTCATTGCACATCCCGGTACACCGTCGGAGGCATTCATATAGAGTCATACTTGTTGTAGTATCGAGTTGTAAATCAATAGAAGTTTGATGATCATCATTATTAGAGAATTGTCCCATACACTACTGGAATTAGCTTATTTGTCGTCTGCCTTTTCTTTGCCGTCTGCTGACTGACGGCAAAGAAGGTCTTTGCCGTCCGCTTACATAAAACCGATGGCAAAGAACTTGCTGATGGCAAAGAAGGTCTTTGCCGTCAGCGACTTCTTTGTCGTCCGCTAGCGGACGGCAAAGATTCTTTGCCGTCAGCTGGCTTACGGCAAAGAGAGAGGTGGGCCCCACTAACGAGCTGCATAGAAAAAATCGAACGGCCCCCCTCTTTGCCGTCTGCTAACAGGCGGCAAAGAGCAAAAAAGCGGACGGCAAAGGATGGCGGACGGCAAAGAGTTGACCTAACTAACGGGCCGAGCCCCACCCCGGCCGCCCACTCTCTCTCTCTC